>CM024265.1:9901994-10415567 GCA_013621005.1 Aeschynomene evenia
GGTGCTTTCCTTTTTCTGGTTGCTCAGATGTTGTTTCTTCTGAGTCTTCAGCAGCCTCAACAGCCGTAGGTGCCTTCTGAGGAGTCTTCTGGGCTTCCTCAGAAGCCATACTCCTTGTCACCCTTGTTGGAGAAGGATGAGTCACCTTTTGCTTCTTCTTCTTCTTTCTGAAGGATCGGAAACCTTTTCCTTTCCTTTCTCAGCCTTAGAGGGCTGGATGGGACCAGCAGCTCCCTTAGAAGCTTTGCTTCATCCTTCTTCTTAGGTGCCCCCGTATCTGGTACCTTCTTCTTCTTGATGTTGTTGAAGGTGACCATGGAGAACTTGCTGTGGTTGAAGACGTATTCGTAGTCTTCAAGTGGGAAGGAGAAATGTTCGAGGATTCTGGTCAGAAGGCTTCCGTAAGGTAGACTTGTGAGAGCCCTCTTCGGATGAGCCTGGTGCATCATGTAGTTGAGCACCATCCTCCCAAAATCTACTCTTTCCTTCTTCAGGGTGATACAGCAGGCAGGCATCCATGGTGGTAACGTTCCCCATGTCTCCAATCCGAGGGAGAAGAGTGTGTTGCACAACGGAGAAGATGATTCTAGCCTCTTGCGTGAGATGAGGCACCTTTACTCCCTTGAGTGGTAGGCTGTTGCTACCAGTCAGAAGTGTCACGACTTCTTCTTCCGAGTCATCTACCTCCTTGACCCATTCTGGGTCGTCAGCGATGACGGCACCAACATTCAAGGTCTTGAAGACTTTGTTGATGTCAGAGGAGGAGAAGCGGATCTGTTGGTCACCAATCTTGCTCTTGACCCCTTTGTTGGTGAACCTTTCTATTTGCGAATAGAAAGCTCTTACCACATTTGGGTAGCACACGTCTTCGGACTCATCATGGCTGGCCATCCAGGTGCTTGAGGAAGGTGAATTGGATTTCGTCCACCTGATTGTAACATTGAGAGGCAATACCCTTCCCATGGCAAGATTCCGTGGGAGATAAGTCTTGTGGAATAGGGATGCATTTCCTCATTGTCATAGAGAATATCTTCGGATATCTCATTGAGATTGTTTCTCATTAAGCCCTTGATTTCTCCAGAGACGGCCATTTGAAAGAAAGGTTTTAAGTTTTGAGAAAAGATAGAGAAGAACACGAGAGAGAGACAAAGAGAGAGAGCAGATGAGGATTGGAAAGCGAGGAGAGGTTTTGGCAGAGTTTTGGTAAGTTTTGGACGTAAAGTGCTCAAATGAAACAATGCTATAAGTATTTATAGACATGGTTGATAACTAGCCGTTTCTGCCACTTATCCAAAAGTTACCGTTGGTAACTTGTTTTCTCGGAAGGTACCTTTCTGAGAGAGGTGGTCCTTCTGAGAAATCCTCCTTCTGAGAGATGTTTCAGAAGATCTCCTTTCTGAGAGATGAGTCTTCTGAGACCAAATTTTCTCAGATAGGGTTTTCCTGTGTTTTCCTACTTCAAGCTCAGAAGCTTAGTTCTATTGTTCGTCTCAGAGTCTAAACTAGGACTAAGGGGGGTTTCTAAGAGAGAGTTTTTTAAATTTCAAAGCACTTAGAAACGTCTTAGATTGAGAAATCCTTTCAGAATATTGAAACGATCCTCGGGTAAAGGCTTTGTAAAT
Source organism: Aeschynomene evenia (assembly GCA_013621005.1). Taxonomy (NCBI): domain Eukaryota; kingdom Viridiplantae; phylum Streptophyta; class Magnoliopsida; order Fabales; family Fabaceae; genus Aeschynomene; species Aeschynomene evenia. The sequence continues at coordinate 9,903,617 of CM024265.1, forward strand.
ATATCTGAGATTTGATCCTCAGTATTTACAAATTTGAGTTCAATGTCGCCTTTTTGCACATGATCCCGAATAAAATGATGTTTTATATCAATGTGCTTGGATCGAGAATGCTGAATAGGATTCTTAGCTAAGTTGATAGCACTTGTATTATCACAGAGGATAGGGATTTTGGTGTACCTTATTTGATAATCAAGTAGCTGATTCTTAATCCAGAGCATCTGAGAACAGCAGTTCGCAGCAGATACATATTCAGCTTCAGCAGTTGATAGGGCGATCGTATTTTGCTTCTTGCAAGACCAAGTGATCAAGCATTTTCCAAAGAAGCAGCAGCAGCCACTTGTGCTTTTGCGATCTATCCTATCTCCAGCGTAGTCGGCATCGCAGTAACCTACAACATCAGAAGAACAACCTTTCTCGTACCAAAGACCAAGATTAGTAGTTCCACTTAAATATCGTAAAATCCGTTTAACTGCAGTCAAGTGTGATTGCTTGGGCTTAGACTGGAATCTAGCACAGATCCCAACACTGAGTTGGATATCCGGTCTGGAGGCAGTTAAGTAGAGAAGTGAGCCAATTATCCCTCGATAGTTGCTTTCTGAGACTTTCTCACCATCTTCATCCAAGTCAATTACTTGAGAGGGATGCATGGGAGTGCTTATGGGTTTGGCCTTATCCATCAGAAACTTCCTCAGAAGTTCCTTGGTATACTTCTCTTGATGAATAACTGTCCCTTCCGACTCTTGCTTGATTTGCAATCCTAGGAAGAATTTAATTCTCCCATCATGCTCATCTCGAATTCACCTTGCATAAGCTTGGAGAATTCTTTGCAAAGGCATTCATTGGTTGCGCCAAATATTATGTCATCAACATAAATCTGGACAATCAAGAAGCCAGAGTCTTCTGAGAGCGTAAAAAGAGTTGTGTCCACTTTCCCTCTTGAGAATCCGTTTTTAAGCAAAAAGAGCTCAATCTATCGTACCAAGCTCTTGGAGCTTGTTTCAAACCATAGAGAGCCTTTGTAAGCTTGAATACATGATTCGGGAATGCATCATTCACAAAACCAGGAGGTTGTTTTACATAAACTTCCTCAGAAAGGTATCCATTCAAGAAGGCAGACTTAACGTCCATCTGATAGAGTTTGAAACCTTTATGTGCAGCAAAAGCTAGCAACATTCTGATAGCTTCCAATCTTGCGACTGGAGCAAAAGTTTCATCATAGTCTATCCCTTCTTGTTGGTTGTACCCTTGAGCAACCAATCTTGCCTTGTTTCTCACGACTTGACCGTTTTCATCAAGTTTGTTCGAACACCCATTTAGTCCAATGACACTCTTGCCTTTGGGTTTCTGAGTCAGTTTCCAAACTTGATTTCTCTCGAATTGGTGCAAGTTCATCCTGCATGGCATTTACCCAGCTAGGATCATCTAACGCCTCTTCTATGGAATCTGGTTCAAGTTCAGAGACCATAGCAAGATTTGTATAGTTTCCTTCTGGTTCTCACGCCACTTTCTGGATTGCCCAAGACTTCATTCTGAGAGATGTTCTTCAAGTCTCTTGAACCTCTGATCCCTTTAGGAGTAGGGTTCTGAGAACGAGACACAGAAGGTTCTCTTTCTGAGTCATCAGAAGCTTGTCCTTCTGAGAATCTAGGTTCCATTGTATTTTGAAAAGTAGATTCTCTAGGTTCTGGAGCTTTGATGATGTACTAGATTTTTCTTTAGATGAAGATGATTGTTCCATGGGTTGGAAGTCAGTCTCATCATCTATAAGAATTTTCTTTTGGCTTTCTCAGAAGAGATGTTGAGTTCCTCAAATTCATCTTCTAAGTCAGCACCTTCTGAGACAGGTCCTTACTAAGTTCTTGAACTAATATGGATTGTCTCTTCAACACATTTACTCCTTTTGTTATATACTCTGTAAGCTTTAGAGGCTGAGGAGTATCCTAGGAAGTATCCATCATCGGACTTAGATCAAACTTGGAGAGTTTGTCCTTTGTGTTGAGAATAAAACAAGAAGAACCAAATATATGGAAATAAGAAATGTTTGGTATTTTATTCTTCCATAGCTCGTAAGGTGTCTTTTTCAGAATTGGTCTTAGAAAGACTCGATTCTGAATGTAGCATGAAGTATTTACTGCTTCAGCCCAGAAACCTTTGAAAGTCCACTTTCTAAGAGCATTGTTCTTGCCATCTCTTGAAGGCTTCGATTCTTTCTCTCAGCTACTCCATTTTGTTGAGGAGTTCTGGAGATGAGAATTCGTGAGCTATGCCCAGATTTTCACAAAGCTTTTCAAAAGCATGATTCTCAAATTCACCACCATGATCTGATCTAATGGCATGAATGTGCGAATCTTTTTCAGTTGAAACTCTTTTCGCAAATGCCTTGAACTTCTCAAAAGTTTCTTCCTTAGAAGCTAGAAAGAAAACCCAAGTGAATCTGGAGTAATCATCCACTATGACAAGACATAGCGTTTTCCAGAAAGGGAAGCTGTTCTGGTTGGTCCGAATAGATCCATGTGGAGCAGTTCCAGTGGTTTCTGAGTAGAAATACCACTTTACTGGGAAAGGAAGCCTTGGTCTGTTTCCCTTTTCACAGAAGTCGCAGGTTGCATCCTTCTGATACTTAATTCTGGGAAGGCCCTTTACAAGTCCTTTCTGAGAGAGTTCAGAAAGAAGTCTCATATGGCATGACCAAGTTTTCTTATGCCATAGCCATTTGTCTTCTTGGACAGAGACAAGGCATTCCACATTTTGATCCTTTAGATCATCCAGATGGATAACATAAATGTTACCAACACGTTTCCTTCAGAACGATCTTGTCATTTGTGAGATTAATCACATGACAATACTTGGCATAAAACTCAACCTTTAAGCCTTTGTCACAAAATTGACTAATGCTTAATAGATTGTGAGTTAAGCCATCGGACCAAAAAGTACATCTGAGATTTGGTGAGAGGAATCCTTACAACATCTCCGATTGCAGTGACTCTCCCTTAGCGCCATCACCGAATCGCACTGTTCCGCCTTTCTTGGGCTTGAGACTTCTGAACCAGTGCTTGCTTCCAGTCATGTGCCTTGAGCAGCCACTGTCAAGGTACCACTGCTCATCGTGGTGGTGGAGCAGCGCTGATGATGCACCTGCAGTCACAAAGTTAACAGATTTAGGTTACCCATTCTTTCTTGGGTCCTTGCTTGTTAGCTTTCTTGGATTTTGCCTTCTTTTCTTAGAAGGGTCATGGTTTGAGAGTCAGACACCTTTTGTTTGCCCTTTTCAGAAGCACTTGCTTTCTGAGAAGTTTTACCCTTCTGAGAGGGTCAGTCTTCTTAGAAGATTTTGCTTTCTGAGTTTTCTTCTTAGCCTTCTGAGGCTTAGAGATTTTCCCTTTTCAACATAGGGCATTTTCAGAACCATGACCACTCTTAAAACATGCAATGCACATGCGGGGTGATTTAGTTAAGAGGGATCAAGATTATGTGGTTCAAAAACTTCTTCATATCCAAGACCGCTTTTGTCTTTATAGGTCTTTGACCCCCAAGCAAAAGATTTAGCATCTTTCACCATTTACCATCTTAACTAAGTCAGAGGTTAGAAGTTCATTTGTCCTTTGCAGTTCGATCATGGCCTTTCAGCCTTTTCTACTGTGATTGAAGACAAACTTTCTAATGCTTGATACAGGTTATGACTTTCAAGGTATCTACCTTTGAAGTCGTCTCTTTCAAGCCTTAGGTTCTGAACTTCTTGAGTTAGTCTTGCATTTCAGCTTCTGTGTTTTTAAAAGATTTTTTTAGGTCGCTATGAAACTGTTAGCTAACTCGTTTGAGTCTTTCAGAAGATCATAATAGAGTTCTGAAAGCTCATCGTATGAGTATGAAAGAGGAGGGGAATTTTGTACCTCTTCTGACTCAGATTCTGTTTTCCAGAATGTAGTCAGTTCTGCCATGAAGCACACATTGGCTTCTTCTTCCTCACTTGCTGCTTCAGAAGCTTCGTCTTCTGAATCACTCCAGGTTGCAGCCATTGCTTCTTTTTCTTTCTAGGAATGAAATTTCTTCTTCCCTTTGTTTTGTGGACACTCCGTTTTGAAGTGGCCTTTTTCTCCACATCCAAAGCATGTGGCATCTGAGGATTTTGGACTTTCCTTTTTTAGGAGTGAATTCCTTGCTTTTGTTTTGGTCTCTTTCTCCAGGCTTTCTTCATTTTCTTTACTAGGAGAGAGATGTCGTCTTCGTCGGATTCTGAGCCTTCATCATTGTCAGACTCAGAAGCTTCTTCAGCTTTGAAAGCTTTGGAAGACTTTCTGACTTGACTGTTCAGAGCCAATCCCTTCTGAGGTCTGGAGGAAGCGGATGGTCCTCCGAGCAACCTTCCAGTTCGATCTCATGCGTTCTGAGCGAACCAAATAGTACATCCAAACCTAGCTGGTTTAGATCCTTGGCTTCCTGGATTGCTGTGACCTTAGGACGCCATTTTGCAGAAAGGCTTCTGAGGATTTTTCTTACCATCTCAGCGTTTGAATAAGTCTTTCCCAAGACTTTCAGCTGATTGATGATATGGAGAAATCTTATTGACATGCTGTCAATAGTTTCCTCAGGCTGCATGCTAAAGGATTCGTATTTGTGTACGAGCATTGAGATTTTTGTTTCCTTGACTTCGTCATTACTTCGTGCAGCATATGAAGTCTTTCCCAAATCTCTTGTGCAGTATCACATGACACAATTTTGTCATATTCTACTTTGGGTAAAGCCAGAGGAGAATATACTTGGCTTTTGAAGTTGAGTTGTATTTTCTCCTTCATCTCTTGAGTCCATTCGTCCTTAGGGTCCCGTCTTGTATAGGTTCTGAGTGCTGGAGGTGCCACTCCTGGCTCAGCGTCTGTTGCAACTACAGCATCCTCTGTAATTGTCTGCAGAGGCTGATAGTCTCCATTCTCGATCCTATCCCATAAGTCCAGACTGGTGTGCTTGATGAACAGCGTCATCCTGTCACGCCAGTAATCGAAGCTGTCTCCAAGAAACATCGGAGGTCTGTTTATTGAAGCCCATCTGATATGAATGCAGCTGGTGAATTCATATTTCCTTTCGTGGATCTTTTCCTTGACACTGCTAAGTGCTCAACCCCTTAAGGACCGAGCTCTGATGCCAATTGAAAGTGTATGTGTGCACGAGAAGGGGGGGGGTTGAATCGTGCAAGTTTTGAAAATTACCTTTTAAAACTTTTACTTAGAAAGCTGTTTTTACTCAGAAGGTGGATTTAAGAGCTTGCAGTGGAAATAGCTTTCTGAGAAGATTAAGTTTCTGAGAACTTAGTCTTTCTAAGAAAGTTCTATCTGAGTAGTCTTAAGAAAATGACTTTGAGTTATGATCTTTTAAACGCTTTCTGATTTTAATTGGTAATGTTTTCACAAGACCTCTTAGTTAAAACCGTGGTTGAGTTTTTTCTCAAAGCTTTATACAATTAAAGAGTAAGAGAGAAAAGCTTAACACAAAGAGTTTATACTGGTTCGGTTATAACCAACCTACTCCAGTCCTCAACCTTCAGAGCAGAGTTCTTAGATATTCTTCTTAATGTGCCTTCTCAGACAACACTGCCTTACCAAGTAAAGGACTTCCACCACTTCACAACCTGAAGTGGATTTCTTTGCTCACACTAGAGGACTTCCTTGTCTCACACTAGAGGACTTCCTTGCCTCACACTAGAGGACTTCCTTGCCTTAAACAATTAAGGACTTTGAACTTTGCCTCAAACACTAGAGGACTTAAAACTGCCTTCACACAAAGAAGGACTTAGCGTTTTTTCGAAGATTTGTTTTGATCGAAAACAACTACCAAGACTAAGTTACAAACCTAGTTTTACACTTAGTAGAACTTCTAGAATTAACTTACAAATGTAAGAATTTACACCAATTAAGAACTAGAAGATTTTGCAAAGTTAGAAGAACATTTCGTAAAAATTGTCTTTCTGAGAAAGTTCTAAGTTTTCGCAAAATGATTTTCAATTCAACAGAGTTTTGGCACGTTTAATCAAGAATTTTAGCGCAAGAGTTTTCGTCACATTGCTCTGGAATTGAACTCATATATATAGGCATCAAAGAGCCGGAAATTAGAGGCTTTCACTTTGCTTATGTGGCTGTGTCCTTTTCAGAACGGCTTCCCTGCTACAGTCAGCGCAAAATGAGGAACTTTTCAGAACTGCACAGTGCGCGTGTTCCACTTCCTTGGCTATTGTAGCGAGCTTTCTGAGTTGTTTGCACTTCCTTGAGTCCAGACACTTGGTCCAACCTTCTAAGAGTTGTACGGACTTCTGAGGCTAACCTTCTGAGGGAAGACCCTTTTGAGAACTGCTAGTCGCGAGGTCTTCTGAGACCCTTCTGAGGCGACAGTGTTCTTTCCTCAGAAACATGTTTTCACCTTCTGCGCTTCTGAGATATCCTTTCTGATATCTTTGGCGCTATGCTTTTATCAATTGATCTCGAGGTTACTTGATGTTTTGTCTTGGTCTATGCTCATGGTATTGCAATAATTTATAGCTTTCTGAGACACTTAGCGCACATATTAGCAAAACCTTAAGTAAAATTTTATACTTATGGCTTACCTTGTTATCATTAAAACTTTCATGACTCTAAGAGAATTATGCTTAATTCTCTCAGAAGGGTTCTGGAGCTTACAGTGGCCTCATGGGTTTAGACCTTAGCAATTTTTCCTTCTCTTTCTATTCCATTTTGGATTTTATTTTTCTATTTTTTTAAAGTAGATTATGTGAGTTTAGGTGTTAGAGTAACTGTCAGATGTTAAATTAAATTTACTATGGATAAGATAAATTTGACATTAAATTATAGTACTCTTTGGTCCCTTTTAAATGTATCTTTTTACTTTTTTTATTTTGTTCTTTTTATTTGTCTCTTTTACAATTTCAAGAATCATTTATTTTCTTTTTTTCATTATATCATTTTATATCTTTTCTTATTTAAAGGAGAGAGAAATTACATTAATTGATTAATTGATTATAGTGCAATATTATTTTCATTTTTAACTCTAATATTTAGACTTTCAATAAAATTCAATAATTATTTTAATTAACATGCATAACTCAAAAGAGACATATAAAAGAAATTTAAGAGAGTATAATGTTAGGACATAATTATATCAATATATTCTTAGAAATAATTCGATGTCAAACAAGAATTTAATTTTCATCCACTGACAGTGTTAAACCTTTTTACACAGTCATCCAATCATGTACTGCCACATCAGTCATGATTGTGTTTTCTCTCTCTCACTATCTAAAAACTCATACAAATGAAGTGTTTTGATTGGGCGATAGTGTAAAATATCTTTACACCGTCAGTGCATCAAAATTAAACTCGTCAAACAATTTAATTTTAGGACTAATAAATTGATATCAATTATTATTTCATGACTAAATTGATGTAACCTACAAAATCTAGAAGAGGGCAAGTGTAATTAAATTTCTATGAATTAAAAGTGTGAAAAATTTCTAAACTTTTAACCTATAAAAAGTCATTGATTTCCACCACTCACCATATATTATCTACATCCCACAACTTGGCTATGAAATTTTTTTAACTTGGGAAGTTTATGTTATTGTAAACACCGTATTTTGTCCGAACATTTATTTAAAAATAGAATAAATAAATAAATATAGAAAAATAAAAATAAAATTATGATCAGCATCTCATTAAATCACATAATTACAATCAAATTTAGCATAATCTCATTGCATCAATCATAATCACAATTGCATCAATCACAATCTCATCATAAATAATTATCACAAATTAAATCAAATCACAATCAAACAAAAATCAATCAAAATTTCATTTTCATTAATGCTGATTTTAACCTAGGTAGCTTCTATATATTCCATTACAAACAGCAAAAATAAAGGAGGGATAGCAGCAGCAAAGCATAGCCGTCTGCCACCACCACAGCAACAAGGAACAGCAGCAACGAGGGTCGAGCCTTGATCGTGACCCAGCCACCTCCGCCAGCAGCAGCAGCAGCAACGTCGGCCGAAGTCACAGCGGCAGCAAGCTCCGTCGCCACTTCCAACCTGCAGCACTTCTCCTCCGCGACGGCATCAGCAGTGGCACAACGCTCCTCAGGCCAGTCAGCACGCGCGCTCGTTCTCCCGCTTGAGAAGCGCACAACACGAGCACACAGCGGCAACAACTCCGGATCCCGCCTAACCACCGTACGTCGGCAGCAGCACAGACAGTGACAACAGCAACCGCTGAGCCACCGCCGTAAGCCCGCTGCACCTCCGTGGTCTCCCAGTAGCTCCGCAGCCCGCCACCGCAACAGCAACAGCAACACTCGCAGCAGCAATCTTCGCAACTGAGCAGCTCCGCGCGGTAGCAAGCTTCTCCCTCCATGGCTGCAAGATCGGGGGCGTCCTCTCCGCTCCCTCGGACGCGTGCAGCTGTAGGCATGGTGCACTCCGGCCGCATCCCGCCGCTCACCCCCTGACCCTGCCACCGTGTCCTACCGCCAGCCTCTGCTACTCTTCTTTCCCTAATTGGGAATTAGGGTATGAGGGAGGTTTAACCCCCTCTCTCAATGTCTAGTCTTTTTTTTTTTTTTCTTTCCTTTTTTGGGCCTTTGTTTTTTGTTTCTGAGCCGTTCAGTTTTTTTTTTATCTTAAAGTTTTTCTTAACAATCTTTGTCGATCAAAACAAAATTTACAAATCTTTTTTATAATTAATGATCTTGTTGTATGATTTAATCATCCTCGATGATCGCAATTTGTGGGGTACTTGTGCGAGTCGCATTGTCCTGGATCCTAAAAATATCTTTTTACTAATACTCAAATAATTTATTTCCTTTTTAAATCAAAAGAACTTTTTCTTTAATCAACATCTAAACAAAAATCCCAAAAAGTCTCTTTTTACAATTTATTCTTTCGTTGTATGAGATAATCATCCTCGAAATAATAAATTGTGGGGTACTTGTGAGAATCATATCGTCTTGTTTTCGTTGTATGAGATAATCATCCTCGAAATAATAAATTGTGGGGTACTTGTGAGAATCATAACGTCTTGTATCCTAAAAATATCTTTTCATAAATAATAAATTATTTCCTTTCACAACAAAATTCAAATCTTCTTTCAAATTAAAATTAGAATAAATTCTACAAAATCTTTTTCACAATTTATTCTTTCGTTGTATGAGATAATCATCTTCGAAATAATAGATTTGTGGGGTACTTGTGCGACTCCTAACTCGCCCAAGATCCAACATTTTCTAAAAAACACACAACACACAAACATTTTCTACAAGCACGACGTGGGTTTGAGTTCCTCATTGCACCAGAGGATACGTCGGCGCAGGCTACAACCTGTCAACCCAAAATTAAATTTCAAATCGTTTTGTTCCTTTTTTTGTATTGTTTTTTTATGTGTTTTTAATGTCTTTAAGGGGAAATTAAATGTTATTAAATTATAAATATAAATTTGCATAATTCGCTCTAGGGTAACCGTATTTATACGGATGTATTAGGGGTGCAGTAAGATTAAATTATCACCCTTCCCTAATCATAATTCGACTCCCGAACTTTATCTCTAAAAAGACCAGTTTCTCACCAAATGAAGGTTTTACAATTTTTCCATAATTAAAATTGGTGGCGACTCCATTTTCCTCCATTTTTAGTTACGGCACCCCTCGGGAACGTTGTGACAGTTTGGCGACTCCATTTTTAGTTACGGCACCCCTCGGGGACGTTGTGACAGTTATTTATATGATGTAAGACTAAAAAATATGGGAAAATAGAAGAAAAAAAATGTTGAGATCTAAGAGTTTGGAAAAATGTAGAATAGAAAAAAAATTGGTTAAGGAATATTTTTACATATTTCTTAATTTTTCAGGTACCAATATAACTCATTTATAAATTATATCATGTCATATAGGATACTTAACATGATATATCAATACTAAATTAACAAAACACTAAATGGAATTCGAATGAGGAGCTAAATTGACTCACAATTATAAAAGTTAGTGACTAAAATGCTACTTCCTTCTTCTTCTTTTTTTAATTGTCCAATTTAGAGATGCGTGTTTTTTTTAATTGTCCATTTCAAACAACATTTATTATTTTTTTTCCACTTTTATCCTTATTTAATCACTATCTCTCTTACTCTTTTACCAAGTAAAGGATAATTTAGGTAAATAGATACATATTTTGTTAACTTTAATATTATATAAACCATTACCTAAATTCCTGTGCGCATTTAAAACTGGACAATTAAAAAAATGGAGGGAGTAATTTTAAAAAGACAAAAACCAAAAATGACTCATAGTTAGGGACTAAAAATGGTATTTATTAATTAAGAGAGAAGCACCAAAAATAAAAACTATAACCCTGAAATTCATTCCTTTTTTAGTTCCTTCAACATTATCATCAAGAATAATGAAAAATATGCATACATGTTATCACCCAAAAAATAGCTAAGAAATTGAGTGGAAAGAAACGGCTGTCAATGGTACATCATATCAGGAAAAACGGTTAGCTGTAATGAATCAGCTGTGATAAAATAGTTAGCTGAGCTGTAACAGAAGTAGCTGTGATAAAACAGTTAGCCGAGCCGTAACAGGTTTAGCTGAGTCGAGGAAGTATTAGCCGAGATGGAAATAGTCGAGACAGAAGCAGTTACTTGGGAAGGAAGAGTTGGCGGTTGCTAAAAACGTGGGTAGTGGGTTTTTACACTCCATTAATGGATTCATGGCACAAAAATATGACTAATCAGTTGCAAGATCATGGGCAACATGGAGCTTGGAAATAGGAACCAAGAAGGCTATATAAAGAGGAACTTGTGACTAAAATCAACCATCTTCAAGATCACAAATCATGCCTTAATTACTTTTTATCACTTTTTCTGCACTTTTACCTTTTTCTCTTAGTTTTAGTCGTAGTTATAGTTTATCCATGTAGAGAAAACACTTTCTTTACTATTTCCTTGGTGTAATTAGTGGTTTTTGAATTAATGGAAGCTTTCTTCTTCACATTCTTTGCTCGTTGTCCAAAATCTTGCTTCTCTGAGATATTTGGAGAACTCACAGCTAAGGGGCTGATTCCCCTCCTTAGCGTAATCGTTGTTTTAGGGATCAAAAGCGGTTATATTGCTATTCTTGGCTGCTTTCTCAGTCGTAGCCGAGAAGAAATAATTTTCGCGACAACATAAATGGCACGCCCGGTGGGACTTCTACGAGCAAAGTGTGAATTTTTTTTCTTTAACACCCCATGGCTTTGATGTACAATTGTACAAATCTGAGGCCGGGAAAGTATTTAAGAAAGTTACCAAGTTCGATGACCATGAATACATCAAACCCTGATTATTTAGGCTAATCCGATGAAAAATATGGCGAGTCACGCGGCGGTTAATGGAAATACCACGAGTTTTCCATTTTGGCAGCTGTTAGTGATTGCCGATTCTTTATCAATAAAAAAAAATGTGTCGGTATGATTTCTGCCGCACAGCTGGTAGGATTTTTACCACATAGTTGGTATAATTTCTGCCGCACAGCTGGAATGAATTCTGCCACACGGCTAGTACGAATTTTTGTTCAGCTGTCACAATTTCTGCCGTACAGGTAGTATAAATTATGCCACACAGCTGGTAGGATTTCTACCACATGGTATAATTTCTGTCGCACGACTGGAATGAATTCAGCCACACAACTAGCACGAATTTTTGTTCAGCTGGCACAATTTCTGCCGTACAGGTAGTATAAATTATGCCACACAGCTGGTAGAGTTTCTACCACATGGTATAATTTCTGTCGCACGGCTGGAATGAATTTAGCCACACAGCTAGTACGAATTTTGGTTCAGCTGGCACGATTTCTGCCGCACATGTAGTATAAATTATGCCGCACAGCTAGTATGAATTCTGGCATAGCTGGTATGATTTTATGATGCAGCTGGTTTGAAATCTGTCGTACAACTACAACTAATGCTTGTATCATTTTTTGCCATACAACTGGTAAGAATTATGCAACACAGCTGATATGAAATCTAGCGCTACTGGTATGTATTTGGACAGTGCCTAGTATGAAAATTGATGTAGGTGGCACAAATATTAGTATTGGGGGGCAGATAGTGAACCGATCTGCAAATTATTTACAAGCATGATGGAATATTCAAATTCTTTTCTACGGCTTCCGTTAACAAAGTATTTGTTTTCGCTGATAGCCGTACATTGATGAATTTGAGTTCAAATAGTGCAATAAATAATTTTAATTGTTTTTAAACCAAAGTCTGCCGTCAACATATTTGATGGAAGATTAGGTAATGCATTATAAGTTGCTGGGAATCAGCTGTAAAGAGCAACAATTTGCTGAATATAGTTGTAGAGGCCACCTACAGTAGGACACCAACTATAAAATCGTAACTCACGAGGAAGCAGGCTTGGAGACCTCCTTTTGCAAAAAGTCATAATTGGAGGGCACCAGTCGTAAGAAATCTAGCCGTGAGAAATCAAGTGTGAAAGTTAGCTGTAAAAAAAAATATAATGGAATGGAACACTATGAGTGTAGGCTCAAAAGAGACTGGGGGGCAAGCAAGCTTGCTAATATCAAATGTGTTCCCATTATTATGGTATCCAAAGCAAATTGCATTTACAGCTAGAGCTTGTAGAAAGGAGCACGTCTAAAAAGTGATGCCTCAAGTTGATGACGATCATCGCAGCTAAGAGGAAGCTCCAAAGGGAAAAGCTATCTAGAAATCTTAAGGTACGATTAATATGTTCAATCATGTCAATAATGTAGGATAGCTTAGTTGGTGATGATAATATGAAAAGTGTAAATGTTGCTCAAATCCTCGGCTGAGATTGATATGCTTCATTAAACGTTCAAGATTACATTCTTGGTGAAGAAGATCTGTTATTATTAGCCGAAGATTTAGAAAATATGATTGTGACGGCTGGAACATTGCTACTTGAATTTTTATCTGATAAAATTTAGCCGAATGATTTAGAAGATGATGTATTTGAAGAAGAGTTTTGAATGAGTAACATTTACTAAATAATGAGAGAAGCTATAGAAAGAAGGAAAAATTGATAGTGAAGAAATGAGCTATAATGAATATCATATCGTGGATGATATTCAAGAAGATGGAATGCCTTTGAGGTCCAAATGAGAGCTGAATCACGGCTAGCAAAGGATCTGTACTAGAAGGATAAAGAAAAATATCATCAGATAACAATCAGAGCTAGTGCTCGGATTGGTGTGTCCAGCCGAAGATGGCTTAGCTTGGGCGACCTCTTAGGGGGAGGAGGATGTCCGCAAAGTTCCATATTGATAAAAAAAATTGTAATAGAAGTAGAAGAAGAATTGTCATCCATAGAAAAGAAGCAACTTAGAGGAGGATTGTCTAACCAATGCTAGCTGAGGCGCACACGAGGAGGACATTCGTGAGGTTGCTTTCTGTTGCCTGGGTGTTGTTGGTTTATGCCAAAGCAACATGCCGATGGGCGATGAATGTCAATGTCATGCATTGTTTTGAAAAAATATGGGAATTTATATTGATGATGTAGATATCAAGTTAGCCGACTTTAATTATCAGTTAGCTGATTTGGAAGGGGTTTAGTACGATGAAGAATCCTTAAAAGAAATTAATTCGGCTGATTGTGCACTTGTAATCTCGGCTGAGAATTCCCTATTGTGAAGAGGTATGTAGTTTGAAGCCAAAACGAAATGTTTGATTAATGGGCATGAACACTATTGGCCGACCATTACGGCTAATTATTTCAATCATGCTAAAGGATGTTAGACTTGCCAAATTCATAGTCCAACTCAAATTAGGTCCCTGGAAAAATTACAAGCGCACAGTAATTAGACCATGGTCATTTTGGGGGATGGACTATTAATTTAATTGGAAAGTTTTATCCTTTTTCCCAAGAATCATTCCTTTATTTTAGTGGCTATGAACTATTTTACTAAGTGACTTGAGATCAGTCGTTGAAGGAATATTTGAGTCGAAGCAGCAGGGTATAAAACGACCGGTTAATTTATAGTCGATGCTGGTGCCAGCCGTAGGTGAGCAGCCAACAATTATCAGCTAAGGGTGACGCTAGCTGAGTCGAAAAACTAAGGACATGATTGGCTGGGAAAGACGGTTGCGAGATTCATGGACGAACAAGAAGGATATAGGTTCGTGGAACGAAGAGTGGATCTGAAAACATAGAACAACTGGTATAGATAGGGGACATGGAGTTGGAATTATTTTAAGGAAATGCATCCTTCATCTTTCCTCTTATTCATCAGTCAGCTGAAGGATGCAGGGGGCATATGTTATCACCCAAAAAATAGCTAAGAAATTGAGTGGAAAGAAACGGCTGTCAATGGTACATCATATCAGGAAAAACGGTTAGCTGTAATGAATCAGCTGTGATAAAATAGTTAGCTGAGCTGTAACAGAAGTAGCTGTGATAAAACAGTTAGCCGAGCCGTAACAGGTTTAGCTGAGTCGAGGAAGTATTAGCCGAGATGGAAATAGTCGAGACAGAAGCAGTTACTTGGGAAGGAAGAGTTGGCGGTTGCTAAAAACGTGGGTAGTGGGTTTTTACACTCCATTAATGGATTCATGGCACAAAAATATGACTAATCAGTTGCAAGATCATGGGCAACATGGAGCTTGGAAATAGGAACCAAGAAGGCTATATAAAGAGGAACTTGTGACTAAAATCAACCATCTTCAAGATCACAAATCATGCCTTAATTACTTTTTATCACTTTTTCTGCACTTTTACCTTTTTCTCTTAGTTTTAGTCGTAGTTATAGTTTATCCATGTAGAGAAAACACTTTCTTTACTATTTCCTTGGTGTAATTAGTGGTTTTTGAATTAATGGAAGCTTTCTTCTTCACATTCTTTGCTCGTTGTCCAAAATCTTGCTTCTCTGAGATATTTGGAGAACTCACAGCTAAGGGGCTGATTCCCCTCCTTAGCGTAATCGTTGTTTTAGGGATCAAAAGCGGTTATATTGCTATTCTTGGCTGCTTTCTCAGTCGTAGCCGAGAAGGAATAATTTTCGCGACAACAATACCAAATTGATCTAATAATTAGTAATAGTCAGGAAGAACATAAACCTCGATATGAATGTAAGATTCATAATCAAACCTAACAAAAACTATAAGTGTGCTCTAGATTACTTGGTTGAATCAGGACATTTTATAGCGGCAATAACAAAGGTTACACACACATTTTCCCAGAGCTGTAACACCATGTTTTTTCACGCAATCAATTGCACAATTGTATATGCAATTCATGTCAACCCAATAATCATAAATCTCTATGCCAGTAACTTGATGATGACTTGTTAGTGAGATAGCTGCAAAATATTAATAAAAATGGAAAATTAAATTGTACATCTCTTGAATTTTAGTGAAAATTATTGTTTATGCTTTTTATTACTAAAATAGTAAAATTTAATTAAGAGATCTATTCACACCTCGGATTGTGGCCCAATCCGGCGGCTCAGTTTTGAGATTTCAATGATTAGCCCAAAAAGGGCCCAAGAGAATGAACCCAAATAAGGCCCAAGGTCGGACCTCGGACCCCACGATGGGCGAGTCCAGATCGAGGCCCATTAACCCTTAAAGGCCTAATAACAGCCAGCGGCCCAAAGGACTTCGATCCGGAGCAGGACCCGGGGACCGGACCATAACCCGACCCGAGGTCGGATAAGATTAGACCCCCGATTAGGGCGGCAACCAGAAGGAAGCGGATAGAGACGCCGAAAAACCCGGAGCCACGATCGACACTACGCGGAGCGCCTCAACGCGCCGCAGAAAGCGGGGAGGCCGTTATCCCGAGTCGTGCGGCGTTGGCGGCACGGAAATGGCTCCAATCCCCCTCTATAAATAGGGTGTCCCATCACAGTATCAGGTACGCTTTCAGTTGAGTTCTCACACTTACACTGATATTGACTTAAGCTTCGGAGTCCTTTCAGGGAAAACACCCCCAGCGCCTTGGAGAGCAGCTGTGCGAGGAGTCAGAAACCGGCGACAGTTCATACCGAAGCAAAGGTACGGAACATTGGCGCCGTTGCCGGGGACCCACCACAGCACTTTTCGAGGTCGGTTTACCTTCTAAGGGACCGAAGCAAAAGCGAGAAACTGGCTAGAACAAAGACTACCGTCCGCCTCGTCCACCCAGGAGAACCAGGAAACCGAATGGAAGGCACGCAGGACAGACATTGTGAAACGATCCACAAGACCGACCAATCTCAGCCTCACCCCCCCGAATCAGAATGAGCTGAACCTCGGAGGAACGAGAGGAGTTGAAGTTGAACAGCAACCCAGCACGGTCGCTGGAAACAATGAGGTCAGACCCTCTGTTGATCCCGATGTGCGCCAGACAATGCAGCTCAACCGAGATCAGCAGGAGAGGCTCCGACTGTTGGAGCAAGAAATGGTGAAGCGACTTCCTTTGGAGGATCAGCTCCGGAGGGAGGAACGCCGAAACCAGAAGGTGGAAGAGAAGCTCCTCCACGAGCGAGAAAAGGTCAATGACCTAGCCCAGCGCCTCCGAAGGCTTGAGCTGGAGCAAAAAGACCCGGCCAGGAATGGTCGGAACAGACATTCTCGGGAGAAGAAGCAGGAGCGACCGAGATCCGATGAGCAACGTCGATCTCAGGAACGCGATGATCGCCAAGAAAGATCGAGAAGATCCCGAGAGAAAGAAAGGGACAGACAGTCCCAGAATTACCATGAAGAGCGGGAACGCTCCTTTACCTACACCGAGTACCGAAGTACGGGCGGTGGAAAGGGGGGAGGGTTCACGTTCAAGGCTGAAGGGCCGTTGGCCCCACATATCTTGAAGTACAAGATGCCCCAAGGTCGGACCCCACCGAGACTTAAATACGATGGGACCACTGACCCCGAGGAGCATCTGGAGGCTTTTAAATCCAGAATGGATTATGATGGAGCGGAGGATGAGGAACGATGTCGAGCGTTCCCGATTACCTTGCTAAAGACGGCGTTGAAATGGTATAACCGTCTTCCGCCAAGATCAATCCATTGCTTCACAGACCTCGCTGCTCAATTCCTGGCTCATTTCACAACCAGGAAAACAAAGCCGAGGTCCGCTGTAAGCCTCATGAACATCAAGCAAGAGCAGGGGGAGACGCTAAGAGCCTATTTCGAAAGGTTCAATGCTGAAGCGCTCCTAGTAAGGGATTTGCATGTCTCCAATGCAATTACCCTTTTGATTAACGGACTCCGCTGGTCTCCATTTGCCGAATCCCTCTCCAGGTCGGAGCCAACGACCATGGAGGAGATTCAGGACAGAGCGGCCGAGTTCATCAGGGCGGAGGAGGCCATGATGGCCAAAATGGAAAGAGAGTCAGCGGAGGACAAGACCGAGGAAAGAAGAACAGAAAAGTCCCGACCTCAGAAGCCTAGGGAGGAAAGGCAGAGGTCAGAAAAGCATGATCGGGCCCCTACAAGGGGAAAATTCTCCAACTACACCCCCTTATCACGATCGGTAAGTGAGGTGTACAAGGAGATACAACAGACTGAGCGATTGCCCAGGCCCAGGCCTGTAAGAACAAGGACAAATACAAACCGAGGTTTGTACTGCACCTACCATGAACAACATGGGCATCAGATGGAGGATTGTTACGACCTCCGAGATGCAATTGAAGAACTAATCCGAGCTTGCAAGCTCGCGAAGTATGTGGCTGAGCAAAGGGGCCCGAAGCGGAAGAGGGAGAGAAGCCCTGAGGATGAAGGGCGCAACCCGAGAAGCAAAAGAAACAAGCCAGAGGATGAAGTTGAGCCCGAAAACAGCTCCGAGGTGGTGAAGACAATTCACACCATCGCTGGGGGTTTTGCAGGAGGTGAAGCAAGCGCGGCAGCGAGAAAGAGGGCGCTCAAAGAAATAATGAGCGTAGATAAGAAGGAATTGGCATCGAAGGCGCAAAAGAAAGCCCCGGTGCCAATAACTTTCTCGGAGCTCGACAATCCCGGAGTGGTTGCCGATTACGCGGATCAGCTTGTGGTGTCAGTTATAGCCCGCAACATGGAGATAAGGAGGGTTTTAATCGACACAGGGAGCTCCGCCGAGTTGTTGACAAGAAAAGCCTTTGACGAGATGGGCCTAAAGGACTCCGACCTAAAGGCCTACGACGAAGACCTCGTAGGGTTTTCAGGGTACGATGTAATCAAGCCGGACGGTTACATCACCTTGTATCTCACTTTGGGCACCAAGCCACTAATGAAGACAGTGGAAGTGGACTTCATAGTGGCAAGGATCAACTCAGCATATAACATGATCATGGGAAGGCCCACGCTGTGCAAGCTCGGAGCAGTGGTGTCGGTCCCCCACCTGGTAATGAAGTTCCCTACAGAAGACGGCAAGATCATCACAGTGAAAGGATGTCAAAAGTGACAGCTCGGAAATGCTACATCAATAGCCTGAAAGTCAGTGAGAGGACCAAGGGTGAGGATGGAGAGAAAAAAGAAAAAATAGAAAAAGAAAGAGAAAAAGAAACGAAAAAAGCAAGGGTAGAGGTCAACAATGTCGAGCTCGACATGCAATCTCGGAACCCAGTTCGGCCGGAGCCAGAAGGCCATTTAGAAGAAGTGCAGATCGGGGAGAGCCCCGAGAAGATTACTCGGATCAGTGCTAACCTAAGTCCTGTGGGTAAAGGGGCATTGATCCATTTTCTCAAGAAAAACGACGATCTCTTCGCATGGGAAGCCAAGGACATGCCTGGGATTGATCCCGAGGTCATGAGCCACCATCTATCTGTGTACCCCGGAACTAAGCCGGTACAGCAGAAGAAAAGGAGGATGTCGGAAGAAAAGGCCCAAGCAGTGATTGAGCAAGTAGAAGCGCTGCTTAAGGCCAGTTTCATCAGAGAGGTCCAGTACCCGACGTGGTTGTCCAACGTTGTAATGGTACCAAAGACAAATGGGAAGCTCAGAATGTGTGTAGACTACACCAACCTGAACAAAGCTTGTCCCAAGGACCCATTCCCGCTTCTGAGTATTGATAGCTTGGTGGGTGCCGCATCCGGATTCCGATTTTTATCCTTCATGGATGCCTACTCGGGATACAACCATATCCCTATGAATTCCGATGACGAGGAGAAGACGACATTTATCAACCCAAGGGCCAACTATTGCTACAAGGTTATGCCCTTTGGTTTGAAGAATGCCGGATCCACCTACCAGCGACTCATGAACAGAATTTTCAAAGGGGAGATCGGTACCAGGATGGAAGTCTATATAGATGATATGCTGGTGAAAACAAAAAATGAGGAAGATACGATTTCAGATCTTGAAGTCGTATTTGAAAAGTTAAGAGGACACGGCATGAGGTTGAATCCACTGAAGTGTGCCTTCGTCGTAGAAGCTGGGAAGTTTTTGGGCTTCATGTTAACCCAAAGAGGCATTGAGGAAAATACGGAAAAGTGCAAGGCCGTCCTGGATATGAAAAGCCCGACCTCTGTAAAGGAAGTTCATAAATTGACAGGTCGGTTAGCTTCGTTGTCAAGGTTCCTCCCACTTTCAGCTCGAAAGTCCTTGCCGCTTTTCGAGTTATTAAAAAAGAAGACAGACTTCAGCTGGACCCCAGATTGTGAGGAAGCGTTCCAGGGCTTCAAGTTATATCTGACGGCTCCCCCGATTTTATCTAAGCCAGAGGTCGGAGAAAGGTTTACCTTTACCTCTCGGTAGGGGAGCTAGCAGTAGGTGCGGCCCTAGTAAGGGAAGAAGGAAAAGAGCAGAAACCTATCTACTTCGTGAGTAAAGCGTTACAGGGTCCTGAGATCCGATACTCGAAGCTAGAAAAGGTGGCGTTTGCATTAATCACAACCGCGAGAAGGTTGAGGCAGTATTTCCAAGCACATACGGTGGTAGTAAGAACAAACCACCCTATGAGGTAGATTCTACAGAAGCCCGACCTAGCTGGAAGAATGGTGTCATGGGCAGTAGAACTTTCCGAGTTCGACCTGATGTTCGAACCTCGGAACGCAATAAAATCGCAAGCCTTGGTCGACTTCGTACGGGAGATGGTTGATGAGGAAGAAGAAAAGGTCTACTGGACCTTATTCGTTGACGGGTCTTCGAACCTGAAAGGCAGTGGTGCCGGCATCATCCTGGAGAATAATCTGGGAATTCAGGTGGAGATGTCGGTAAAATTTGAGTTCCGAGCCTCCAACAATCAAGCAGAGTATGAAGCCCTGATTGCGGGATTAAAGTTGGCAAATGACGTCGGAGCTCAGGAACTCACCATCTGCAGTGATTCGCAGATTGTGGTTTCTCAGATCGGGGGGGAGTATCAAGCCCGAGATGAGCAGCTAAAGAAATATCTGCAGATGGTAACCGAGGTAATGAAACCGCTGGAAAAAGCCGAGGTGAAGTATATACCTCGAGAAGAGAATGTCCGAGCTGACGTGTTGTCAAAGCTCGCGAGCACTAGGCCTACGGGGACAAGCAAGACACTAATTCAAGAAACCCTAGAAAGGCCATCAATTGCAGAAGCACAAGAAGTCACGGCTATAATAACGTCGCCGAGTTGGATCTCTGAGCTCCTCCAGTACCTCAGGCTCGGGATTCTTCCGGCTGATGAGAAAGCTGCGGCACTTGTGAAGAGAAGAGCCCCATACTACACAATGGTGGAGGGGCAGCTATACAAAAGAGGATTCAGCCAACCACTATTGAAGTTCCTAAATGAAGACCAAGCAAAGTACGTCCTCGAGGAAGTCCACGAAGGGGCAGGGGGTAGCCACCTTGGAGGCCAACCCCTAGCGCTGAAAGTTATCCGAGCTGGATACTTTTGGCCAACGCTCAAGAAGGACGCGGCAGAATACGTGAAGAAGTGTGTGAAGTGCCAAGAACACAGTCACCACTACAGTACGCCTCCCAAGGAGATGACCCCGATCTTGGCATCATGGCCCTTTGATAAGTGGGGCATAGACCTACTCGGACCTTTCCCAATGGCTCCGGGCTTGGTGAAGTATTTGGTAGTGGCTATTGATTACTTCACCAAGTGGATTGAGGCAGAACCTCTCGGCACAATAAAGGCGGCTCAATGTCGGAAGTTCGTCTGGAAGAACATCATAACTCGTTTCGGGGTCCCAAAGATTATGATCTCGGACAACGGAACGCAGTTCACTGACAAGAAGTTCCAGGATTTCCTACAAGGATGGAACATTGAGCAAAGGTTCACTAGCGTAGAGCACCCCCAAGCTAATGGGCAGTGCGAAACCGCTAATAAAGTGATCCTAAGGGGGCTGAAGAAAAGGCTCGATGAGGCAAAAGGATCTTGGGCGGAAGAGCTCGGGAGTGTCCTGTGGGCCTACAGAACGACGCCGCACTCTACCACGGGAGAGAGTCCTTTCAAACTCTCCTATGGTAGTGATGCCATGATTCCAGTCGAGCTCGGGGAGCCAAGTTTCCGAGATATAAGTTACAAAGAAACTTAGAACTCGGAAGCAAGAAAGGCAGAGCTCGATACAGTCGAAGAAGATCGGGATGCTGCCAAGATTGGAGAAGAAGCCCTCAAGCAGAGAGTGGCAAGAAGATATAACCAGGGAGTAATCCCGAGAAGGTTTAAGAAGGGGGACTTCGTCTTGAGAAGAGCCAACATCGGAGCCCCAAACCCAGGTGAAGGGAAGTTGGCCGCCAATTGGGAAGGGCCATACAGAATAAAAGAATCCCTAGGAAAAGGAGCGTACAAGCTAGAAACCCTAGAGGAAAAAGAGATTCCGAGGTCGTGGAATGCCACGAACCTTAGGAAGTTTTATCTGTAATTTTCTTTTGATGTAATTGGTAATACCTCAATTCGTACTCTTTCCTACCACGGGATTTTGCCCTAAGGAGGGTTTTGCCCGGGAGGTTTTAACGAGGCGAATTTGAGAAGACAGTAATGAATTATTCCTTTCCATATTTACTTTGTTGTTTTATTTGGAAATTCGAGGTGTTAATCCAACGTTCAAATAAACAAATAAAACCCAAGTTGGTTAAGACCCCGAGATGGTCAAAAACCCGAGCTGGTTAATGATTGATTGAATCAAATAAAACCCAAGTTGATTAAGACCCCGAGATGGTCAAAACCCGAGCTAGTTAATGATTGATTGAATTAAAAAACCCAAGTTGGTCAAGACCCCAAGATGGTCAAAAACCCGAGCTGGCTAATGATTGGTTAATTAAATTTGAAAACCAAAGTTGGTTAAGACCCCGAGATGGTCAAAAACCCGAGTTGGTTAATGATTGATTAAATTAAAAAACCCAAGATGGTTAGAGACCCTGAGGTGGTCAAAACCCGAGGCGGATAATTTAAAACCAAAACGGTTGAGTAAAATAAGAGCGAACCCGAGGAGGTAAAAAGGCACGTACTAGTGTAAGGCTAAATCAAGCGTAAACACAAGTAAAAAAAGCCACGGGGTGAAAAGAAGCTGTAAATATATTAAGATAAGCAAAAATAGCCGGCACGAACCCGAGAAGGGAACCTGGGAAATATACACAAGTATAGAAAACCGGCACGAACCCCAAAGGGAACCCGGGTAAAAAAGCAGTAAAAGGTAAAGGTAAAATAAACTTGTCATTTACAAAACAAGAAATCAAGCATCAGGAACATCGACAACTTCGGTGTCGGGAATGCTCGTCTCAGGGGCAGTCTCCAGAACGGTGACATCAGAGCTGGCAGGGGGAATTGGTTGCGCTTCCTTAGGTGAGTTGGGATCAACAACGACCAGCTTCCCTTCCTCGATCTTAGTATACATTCCGACTTGTCCAAGATCGAGGTCGGGGGCAAGAATACGAACCTGGTCCTTGATGAACTCGGCCACAGCCAAGGTAGAGTCAACCAAGGTAGCCTGTAGCTCCTCCACCTCATTCTCGAGCTTTGAAATGCTCTGAGTTGAGGAAAGGCGGAGATCATCCAACTCACCTGTCAGTTCTTCGACCTTCCTCTGCCCCTCCTTAAGCTCCGAGGCTAGGCTGCCCCGACCCTCCTCTGAAGCCCGCAGCTCGCCCTGGGTAAAGGAAAGCTCCTCCTCAGTAGACTTCAGCTTGTCTTCCATCTCCTTGAGGCGAGCTTCGAGAGCCTCAACTTTCCTGTTGCTTACGTCTTGGGCCTCACGAAGGGCGTCCAGCTCTTCTTGAACACCTTGACCTAGGACGGCTAGGGGCTCCATGTGGCGAAGGACGGAGACAGTCTTCACCAGAGCCCTCTCGCTCAATCGAAGGAAGGTACGAATATCTTCCGCCACCCCAGCCCGGCAACAGCAGCCGAATTGTAGATTTCTTGGTCTATCATTTCCGGGAAATTGTAGTCTTTGTCAAAAGGGGAGGGGACGGAAGAACCGCCTTGGTCGTGCTTCTTCTTCTTCCGAGGCTCCGAAGGCCCGGAAACACCAAGACCGACACCCTCGTCAAGCGCCAGGTTCTTGCGTTTAGCACCGGGTGGAGGAGGAGCAGCGGTGGCCACCACAACGGACCCCGAGGCAGGGGCAGCCGAGGTGGCAGCAGTAGAAAGAGCCTTGGTCCCGAGCCTCCCGCAACTATTTTCTTTTTCTTCTGGGAGAGACACAGAGCTCGGAGAGCATCCAGGTTGGCTACGCCCGTCATGGTATCTGCAACGAAAAAGAAGTCCCAGTTATAAAAAGTTATAATAAAAGAAAGAAGGGCGGAAAGGGAAAAATATCGGTACCAAGTTCCTTCTGGAAGTCGGAGTCGCTCGCCCGGATTAACTTCTTTAATACAAGGCTTTTCTCCCTATGGGAATCAAGAAACAGCTGGACAATACCGACCTCAGCCTCGGTTAAGTCTGTGTCCTTGATGTCTACGGTGTAGACATTCTTGTTCCAGTAAAGAGGAAACCGGGGTTCGCCTTTGTCGGAAAGCCAAAAGGGGAAAGTATCTTCCGCGGCCCAAACCCGGAAGTATACTTCCTTGAAGTTATGAACGGAATCCTCGAAAAGGGTAAAAACCTTCCGACCTGAGTGAGCTCGGAAGGATACCCACCCCTCGGATCCGTGAGGGAGGGTGACGGCAAAAAGGAAGAAAAACACCCTCAGAGAAGGGGGAATCCCAAGGTGTTCGCAGACTTTCTCGAACCCTCGGACCATGGCCCAAGAATTGGGATGAAGCTGAGAAGGGGCGACCCAAACGGTTCTAATTACCCGTATTTGAAAATTGGAGAAAGGAATGCAGACCCCAAGCTGGGTTAGAAGAAGGTCGTACATGTAGAAGAAGTCCCCTGGCTCCTGGCCGTTGTTGAAAGGGACCCTTTCATCAGCCGAAGGAGCCTCAATGATGTATTGGCCAAAAGCTCCTTCAGCGAATACTTGTTCGTGAGAGTTAACCGCGGTAGCATAAGCCTTGTCAACTACCGAAACAATACCGAGAGCTTCTTCCCCGGCCCAGTTATATTGATCATTGAGCAAGAGTGGACGTCGGAGATCCGGTTTCGAACACTTACCCATTACCTACAAAGGAAACCATTCAAAACATCTTAAAAAATTGTTCTCGGAAATCGGGATTTTGACGTTTTAAATGGATTCCAATGAAAGGAAAGAGGGGGCATATCGGATCCCAATTAAGGGAGGTCGAGCTCCAACGTCACCGCTCCGAACAAATAAAAGGCCAAGATAAAAGACCCTCACTGGAGGGGAGAGGAGTATCCTTTAGGTCGGACCCAAGACGGAGCCCCAAAGAGGGGCATCCAAAGTCCGAGGTCACACATCCAGACATCTCAGTAATGAAACATGGCAAAAATAAGGGCGAGAAAGGGCGAAAAGCACCCTATCGTGACCTATGCCAGAAACAACAAGATAAGAAAGAAGAAATGCATGCATAATCTACACAGGCCTAAAAGAAGTTCCCAAACCCAGGAAATGGGTTGGCACAGGCACGACAGGAAAGGCGAGAAAACGCCATGAAACCTCAAAGGAAAAACCCAGAACCCAGAAGGTGCGAAAATTTAAAAGATGGAACGACGGAAAAGGCACAAAAGCATGGAAGAAGGCGAGAAAACGCCATAACTATAGTTTCAAGGAGAGGCTAAGAACCGGAAAAATACGAAGAGACTTGTAAGGAAGAAAAACTTACTTAGTTCGAAAAAGAGGAATCGCCCAATGATGGCAGAAGAGGAAGGCGGCGAACTCTGAACCTCCGGACGGCGACACGCTTCTGAGCAAGGAGTGGTGCACGGCGGAGAGCAAGAAGAGCAATCGCGGTGGAGGCAGTTGCAAAGAAGAAGATGAAGAGAAGTTGAGAAATGAAGTTGAAGTGAAGAAGACGAGAAACAGTGGATTTAGGTGGGATTTATAGCGCTAACACAGGGGAAATCCCGTCATTTCACGTCCCTAATTAGGGGCATTTTCGACGTTTCACGAACAAAAGTAGGGGCAGTTTTGGAACACACGAAATTCATCTCAAAAACGTTTCCTCTCCAGCCAACACGTGTCACGCATCGAGCGACACGATGTGACGCGAAAAGACAGGCGTCAGGGATGGGGTGGCATGGATTTCGAGGCGCCTCTTGGTGTTTCAGCTCGAACCTCGGGCTCCGCCCGAGCTCCGAGCTGGGGGCAATGTTCACACCTCGGATTGTGGCCCAATCCGGCGGCCCAGTTTTGAGATTTCAATGATTACCCCAAAAAGGGCCCAAGAGAATGAACCCAAATAAGGCCCAAGGTCGGACCTCGGACCCCACGATGGGCGATTCCAGATCGAGGCCCATTAAACCTTCAAGGCCCAATAACAGCCAGCGGCCCAAAGGACTTGGATCCGGAGCAGGACCCGGGGACCGGCCCATAACCCGACCCGAGGTCGGATAAGATTAGACCCCCGATTAAGGCGGCGACCAGAAGCGAGCGGATAGCGACGCCGAAAAACCCGGAGCCACGATCGACACTACGCGGGGCGCCTCAACGCGCCGCAGAAAGCGGGGAGGCCGTTATCCCAAGTCGTGCGGCGTTGGCGGCATGGAAATGGCTCCAATCCCCTTCTATAAATAGGGTGTCCCATCACAGTATCAGGTACGCTTTCAGTTGAGTTCTCACACTTACACTGATATTGACTTAAGCTTCGGAGTCCTTTCAGGGAAAACACCCCCAGCGCCTTGGAGAGCAGCTGTGCGAGGAGTCAGAGACCAGCGACAGTTCATACCGAAGCAAAGGTACGGAACAAGATCCATAAATTTATAAAATTATTATACTATAACTTCCCTAAAAATTATACTAACATTTATGTTTGAACAATGAATATAGTGTAGCTAGCAGGTCCAATTTACCCTAATTAAAAGAGGCAAGTCGGGCTAAATCAAAATGGAATTAGTTATTTGAAGAGAAAATATTTTAATATCTAGAATATAATTAGATCACTATGAACTCTATTTATCCTATATTATTTGACACATTGGAGAATAATTAAATTCTTGAGCATTAGACTTCTCATTACAAATATTGTATTCAAATATATTAAATTTGTAATTTATAAAAATTAGTTTATTCTTTCAATATGTCAAATAATATTTTGACAAAAGCAGTAAATAATAAAGGGAGCACATGAATATATTTTTACTTCCTTAGTTCCTTTGGACCAAAATAATTGTTGAGGTTGCAAATTATTTTGCTCCAAAATAACGGTTCATTTTAAAAATTAGGCAACATTATTAATTATTTTTTACCTAATACTCTTAAAAAAAATGATTTAGATAAATGTGATAAATTAAATAGAGTTAAGAAAAGAAAAAGTTAAGTAAGGATAATTTACTACAATCATATAAATTTACCTTGAATCAATTTGATTTCAATCATTTTTTTAATACCATGCATAATATATTTACTAAAAAAATAGATTTTTAAATATTAAGAAATACAATGAACCTGTCATCAGCAGAATAAATGCAAAAAAGTTTGTCAAAATTAACTTAACCATCTTTTTAAGAAGTACTGTTCTTGCCTCGTTAACTGATTGGCCGACTCGCCGAGTTGTTGGCTCCGATCTCGCCGAGTTGACTGAGCCGAGTTACTCCTCCAAGCGCCGAGCTCCACAGACACAGGTTGGGGTGGTACCTGAAAAGGGACTCCGACGCTCAAGTTAGTACTAGGCAAAATATGAGTGTGGAGACAAGAATATAAGTTAGTTCTACCTGGGGGCTTGGAGCCCCTTTATATAGGTCTCTCTTAATAAGAGAGAGGTGTTCTTTGTAACTGTAGATTCCCCATACATCAAGTCTCATAAATGTCATAAAGAGTTACCGTTACTCATAACTATTCATAATTGAGAGATAGTAACGTTGGCAGAAAATAAGGAAGTAGGACCCCTTTAAGGCCGAGTTCTAGGTCTCTGGCCGAGTTCTAGTCAAAGCCGACTAGTCGAGTTCTCTAGTCAAGTGTGTTTTTGTATGACCGACCTTCCTGAACTATTAGCCGAGTTCATAATACTAGTCCACTACACAGCCCCCGAGCTTAGTTGCAAACTGAGCATAGCGAGGTATGTAGCTAAGCTCTACATGAGTTTGTTTGACCGAGTTATGGTACAAAGTGTAATAGGTCGATCGTGTAATGCGTAATATTTAAATTTTATTCGTCCGTGTTACAGAACGATGAATACTCGGCTATTTGCACTAAGTTGTAGAATTTAAGATTGTCACCCGACCGAGTATGTGTGCAAAGTTTGTTTTTAAGCTAGCCGAGTGTTCTAATAGTGCTTTACTTTTCATCGAGCCGATTTGAGGGAGCCGAGTTTATTTTTATGCTACCCGAGTGTAGGCATAGCGTTTTTCATCCGACCGAGTATGGGCGCGGAGTTTATTTTTAAGCTAGCCGAGTGTAGGCATAGCGATTGGGGGAGCGAAGTTTATTTTTAAGCTAGCCGAGTGTGGGCATAGCGTTTTTCACCCGATCGAGTGTGGGAGCGGAGTTTATTTTTAAGCTAGCCGAGTGTGGGCATAACGTTTTTCACCCGACCGAATGTGGGAGCGGAGTTTATTTTTAAGCTAGCCGAGTGTAGGCATAGCGTTTTTCATCCGACCGAGTATGGGCGCAGAGTTTATTTTTAAGCTAGCCGAGTGTAGGCATAGCGATTGGGGGAGCCGAGTGTAGGCATAGCGATTGGGGGAGCCGAGTTTATTTTATGCTACCCGAGTGTAGGCATAGTGTTTTTCATCCGACCGAGTATGGGCGCGGAGTTTATTTTAAGCTAGCTGAGTGTAGGCATAGCGATTGGGGGAGCGAAGTTTATTTTTAAGCTAGCCGAGTGTGGCATAGCGTTTTCACCCGATCGAGTGTGGGAGCGGAGTTTATTTTAAGCTAGCCGAGTGTGGGCATAACGTTTTTCACCCGACCGAATGTGGGAGCGGAGTTTATTTTTAAGCTAGCCGAGTGTAGGCATAGCGTTTTTCATCCGACCGAGTATGGGCGCAGAGTTTATTTTTAAGCTAGCCGAGTGTAGGCATAGCGATTGGGGGAGCCGAGTTTATTTTTTAAGCTGCGTAGAGCATGAGGCCGAGTTTATGCCTAGCCGAGTAGGACTTGGGCCGAGCTCAATAATTTTTTCACAAGCCCCCTGCATGTCAGCTTAATGCCGAGGTTAGAGTTCATTGATGACCGACTTGTACACTTAATTGCTTAACATAAATACTTGATAATTATTATTAATATAGTTGAAGGAGAAATGTGCTATAGAAGAAAAACAATAAATCTTATTATAAATTTATAGCATAATAGGTTATTTTGCATCACTTCACCAATGTAAAGGTCCTGCTTGGGTGATATCATATTTTACGTGCTTTGGAATTGAACTTAGTAGAGTCCTTCTTAGTCAACCTTATCTTCTACCTCTTACTCGTCAAGAGGATGAGAGTGGTATCTCTTATTGTCGAGTTCTTCTGCATTGATGTATCCGACTGCACGTTCTCGGAATTCGGCCATAGTTTTTGGTCGTTGGATTGCTATACTTTTTGCGAAAGGTCCAGGTCTCAATCCGACCTTTGCTGTGAACAACTCGACGGCCGGATCCAGATCTGGTATCTGCATAACTTCAGCATTAAAACGGGTTAAATATTCTCTTAATGATTCATTCGCACCTTGGTGAAATTTTGCCAAAGCTTCATCATTCTTTGGGTAAATCTTAGAGGATGAAAACTAAGTTGTGAAAGCGGTTGTTAACTCCTCGAAATTGTAGATTGATTTCGGGGGTAACGACGCGAACCACACCTCGGCTACTCCATCCAAGAATGTGGGAAAAACCCTGCATAAAACGCGATCAGAAGCATGGTTAGTAAACATTGCATGTTTGTACTTAGATATGAATCGATGAGGGTCTCCAGTTTCGTCATATGGCTTCAAAGTTGGTGGAAGATTGAGGTGAAGCGGCAAGGGCTCCTCCATTAGTTCCGTTGAGAAAGGGCCTGTTTGAACTTTTGAGACCCCTTCACGCCTTCTCTCATGAGGTTCTTCATGATGATCTTGATCCTTCTGAGCTCTCTCTTCACGAAGCAATCTGATTTCCTCAGCTAGTCTTTGATTATCTTCCATTACTCGAGTGGACTGTTCACCTATTTTTTGTACGGCTAACAACAGATCAACCAAAGTAGGATTTTCTCCCGCCATGTCTTCGGTTTGGTTGTTTGTGATAAAAAGCTGGGTGGGGTAATGATTTTACTCCGGGCCCCACGGTGGGCGCCAATGTTCTTGCCTCGTTAACTGATTGGCCGACTCGCCGAGTTGTTGGCTCCGATCTCGCCGAGTTGACTGAGCCGAGTTACTCCTCCAAGCGCCGAGCTCCACAGACACAGGTTGGGGTGGTACCTGAAAAGGGACTCCGACGCTCAAGTTAGTACTAGGCAAAATATGAGTGTGGAGACAAGAATATAAGTTAGTTCTACCTGGGGGCTTGGAGCCCCTTTATATAAGTCTCTCTTAATAAGAGAGAGGTGTTCTTTGTAACTGTAGATTCCCCATACATCAAGTCTCATAAATGTCATAAAGAGTTACCGTTACTCATAACTATTCATAATTGAGAGATAGTAACGTTGGCAGAGAATAAGGAAGTAGGACCCCTTTAAGGCCGAGTTCTAGGTCTCTGGCCGAGTTCTAATCAAAGCCGACTAGCCGAGTTCTCTAGTCAAGTGTGTTTCTGTATGACCGACCTTCCAGATCTATTAGCCGAGTTCATAATACTAGTCCACTACAAGTACAATATGAATAATTCTTAACAACTCTTAGTATCTATATATATATGCAACTTCAAATGGTGGACGGAGTAAACATAGGTGCACATTCGAACAATTGGCATTTATGAAAGGTTACTGGAGATACTATATATTACTACCTAATTGAATTTATAAAATTTGGTATTTGTGAAAGGCTATAATGAAAATAAAAACCGATTGGCATTTATGAAATAGTAATGTATATTGTACAATAAACATATCATTCAACAACTATCCAACACGTATATTATACGTATTTTGTGTCATACATAATATATATCATATATATATATGTGTGTGTGAAATTAGTTGATAAAAAATAGGAAATAGTATACAAAAAATACACTATACTATATATGTGTCATTGCTAAAATACGTAATGTATGTCACATCTTTATTTATAATGTATTGTGTGCTATATATTGGATAGTTGTTATATGTATTTCTGTTATACATCAAATATTATTTGTTTATGGAAAGTTAGCAAAGATGTGTATTATTCTAATTTTTTATGGTGTTATTCTCACTCTCATTATAGATATAATCTATTATACCAGTAGTGATCTATACAAATTATAAATATGATACAATCTGGCTATTATTCTAACAAAAATATAACCTTCTGTTCCTTCAAAAGGACAGAGAAGTGGTTGGAAATAAAAATAATAATAAAAAGAATAATAGCTTATTTATTTTCATGAGTTCAACCATAATTTTCTCATTACTAGTGTTTATTACCCGTCCATGCACGGGAAATAATTTATTTTAAAATAAAATTAAAAAAATTAATTTGTATTGAATATCAAATCGGGAAAATTTTCTTATATAAAAATTAAGTATTAGTGATAAATTACATTGTATATAAAATATTTAAACAAATTTATTGTAAAAGAGATAGAAATTAGTTCTTAGAAATTAAGAAAAATCATTTGCCTGATATAGTGATATATTTGTTTATATGGGATAGAAGAAAAATAATACTTATAATTTTTCATGATGAAGGCAGTAAAAATCTTAAAGTTGATACTTATTAGGATTTAGAATTATACTTATAATTTAAGGTTGCTAATTTTATCCATCACATTAGAGCTGTAAAAAAAGGGAAAAATCAAAACTTAAGATTAGAAATAGAATAAAAATAAGACGTGACAATGCATATATTAGTAAATAAAATTTGAACATTAGTTTAAAATTTTGTTTGTGTATTAATATATTTGTTTGGTTTGTCTATGCTAAAAAAAGTGTAATCGCAATATTTATTATGATTTATTACTGATTTATGTGTAGATGTGATTTTAGGTGTGATATTATTTTTTAATTAGTAATATTTTTAGTTTTAAATTTTTGTCATTAATCTTATTTATTTTGATATCATTGATATTCTTATTTCCATATTAATTTCAGTAATATTCTTCTTCCCGTTTTAAATATGATTTTTAATTCAATTAGTTTTAAATCACTTAATAAATTATTAATATTTTATAAAAATCTATTAACACTAATCAGTTTCAATATTTTATATTTGGATTTTAAATTTCAAATATTATGAATATTATTATTACAAATTAATTATAATTATTGATATATTTAACATTGTTTGATTATTACAGATTAATTAATATAAAAAATAAATAATATGTGACAATAAGAAATCAACTCCATAAATTTTGTGTAAATTAATTATATTAATTAGAATCAATTAAATTAAATAATACGAACTCACATTAAATTAGCATCCATTTATTTTTTAAAACAAAAAGTAAGCGGAAAAATATTAACTCACATTAAATTACATTAAATCATATTAAATCACACTAAATTTAATCAAACTATTTTTTAATAAAAAAATTATTGCAAGGTTGATGTAGGTGAAAATATGAATTATTGATTATTAATTATTAATAGAATTTAATGCAAGTTTGCTCTAGAGTGTAAACATGAATTTAGTATTTTTTTTTTCTAAATTTGGTCTTTCATTAAATATTTTGCAGAAAATATTTTTCAAAAAGTAAACCAATGACATTTTCACATCTATTTTTCATTTTCACCTAAAAATAAAAAAAATGGATAAACCAAACACACTCTAAAATTTCTATTATGTCTTTCAACTAAGATCAATGTAACATATGTTTTTCTTTTTCATATAAGACAAAATTTATTTGATGTTACCTCTATTTCACCTTGAACGGCATTTTTTATTGATAATATTTTTTTTTTCTAACCTTGCATCTTTTGCTTGAGGTGGAGAAAAATAGAGTTAATTGTTCATTTTTTACACGCAGAAGAGAGAAAAAAAAGTATAGAGAATGTTTGGAGTAGAATTAGCCTTTAACCTCTTTTAATTTATATAATCTCATGTAATCTCAATAATGATATAAATGAAAAAACATAATGATAAATATATATATATATATATATATATATATATTTTTTAATTACCAAAGATAGAAAAACAATAAAAATAAGTCAATTAATATTATGTTGATTATATTTTAACATGCATTTTCCTGTGTGTCAAAGCGCGCGTGAATGAGTTGCAATGCAAATAATTCTATACATGATTCAAAAAAATTTATGTATCTAACAACTCCATCTTACTTAGCATTCATGATTCTAAACCTTTTCTTAGGCAAAAACATGAGAAATGACATGGAGATGAAAAAATCATCTAATTGCTTTTGAAAATAAAATAACAATCAACTATTTCATTAAATAAAGAGTGAAATCGAATTAAATATATTGCAATAACAAAAAAGAAAATGTATAAGGAAGAAGAAAAGAAAAAAGATAATGACAAAGAATAAAGAAAATGAATTATGAAGTAAAAAGATAATGACAAAGAATAAAGAACAATGTACAATGAAGCCAACAAAAAAAAAGAAAAAAAAAGAGTGAATGTAAATGAAGTAAAAAAAAAAAAGTGTTTGGAGTCTAAAGGAGAGAAACAACATAAATATATATACTCATGGCTCGATTTTATAATTAACTCACAATTTTTCTTAAATAAGGAAGGAATTAAAAATTAATATCTATTTTGTAACGAGCGTTACTTAGGGGGTCCTCTCCGAGATGGATTGGTGGTGCTCTGAGTTGGTGAGCAAGGGAGGCGCCTGCTCCGACTCCGTCTTCTCCGACCCCTCCTAGTCCGACTCCGCCTGCTCCGACTCCGTCTAATCCGACCCTGTCTAGTCCGACTCCGCCTAGTCCGACTCCGCCTGGTCCGACTCTGAGGGACGGGGGGTGGTGACCTGCAAGGGCCTCCGATGCTTAAGTCAGTAATGGCTCAAGATAGAGAGAGTGAGTGAAGGATTGAAGATTACCTTGGGAATAGTGCCATCCACTCCTATTTATAGTAATTTATTATGGGCCAGGGCTGCCCCAATTTAGGAGTGTCTGGCCCATCCAAAATCTCCCCTGCTGACTCAGCCCTAGTTCTTGGGTGATTCTAGAAGGGTGATTGGTGGGCCATCCAGAGTGAAGTGGGGCCAGGGAGTGCTCAGGGTTGTGACTAATCCCAAGGTCCCTGAGTGAATCTGACCTCGTGGAGGTGCTAGAGGTCCTAGTTCGTGGGCGAGCTAGGCTCCGGGGGGAGCGGATGTTCTAACTTCGAGGGGATGCCCTTGGTCAAGTCAGGAGCTTGCCCCCAGGTCCTTACTAGCTCCGAGGTTGTAACACCCCGCTACTGAGGGGTGTCCGTGCGAAGGGCTCTATCCCAACGAACACGCTACTAGGGCATAACTTAAGGGCTAAACAACATGCATAAACCATTAAATAAACTGAATAACCGAAATAACTGAAATAACTGTTTAACTGATAATCATATATATAACTGTATTAATCTGAAACTTACGTACTAGTTCAGTATACTGAAACATAACTTAACTGATAAAGGAATCCTACCTCTAAAGTCTGGAGCAAAACTATACATGATTGATTTGACTGTGAAATATAAACTAAACCTAAACTAAACATGGACTACTAAGACTCCACGGAAAATGCGGAGCTCACCAAGGGAAATCAGCTGCAACCGACCTCTACTGGATGAACGGTTCCTCGTCTGCCTCCTGATCGAACTCTGAAACAAAATGCGGGGAGTGAGTCGCAGCTCAGTGATGGGGTATCATGCATGTCATGCAACACATACTGTCATGTTATCAATCACATACACTTGTCCTATCTACGTAGCTGCGCCTCTCTGATGACGGACGCGTACCGCCGGAGATATCCGCACTCGAGCCCCCATGCTAAACTGATAAATGACGGAACACGAGCCGCCCTGCCGTAACTGATAACTGGGACTCGCTACCACGAGGGTGCGGTCATATGACGGAACACGAGCCGTCCTGCTGTAACTTATAACTGTGACTCGCTACCACGAGGGTGCGGTCATGTGACGGAACACGAGCCGCCCTGTGATCTGGACCTCTACAACCACGCAGGTGAGGTCAGTCCTACTGTATCTGGGGTGGGACTCGAGGCGCTTCGTGGCAGTATGTCACGGCTAAACTCGACCGGGAGCTACATCCGGGCTATAGCGTTGAAATACATACTACGACGGTTCGCAGACTACATAAACAGTCATCACACAATTCTACAGCCATTCTACTCATACACTGCATGTTATCATACTGATCATATATCATAGGATTCTAACTTGCTTCATATCATGGCATAGCATAGCATAAATCATTCAAGCTTATAATCATAACGTTTATAATAATTATAGTCATAGCGCATATAATAAATATAATCATAATGCATAACATCATAACGCATAACATAAATACAAAGGGATCTAGAAGTCATCCACTCATTCCTGTCCTGTTATCTATTAGGGAACTTATCTATCAGAGCATTATCCTCCATTAAAATCTGTTATCCTCTAAGGCACGTTTCTATTACGGTATGTTATCTTACTAAGGTTTATTATCTGTCTAAGGTATATTATTTGTCTAAGGTATATTATTTGTCTAAGGTATATTATCTGTCTAAGACGTGTTATCTTACTGGGGCTTACTATCTTACTAGGTCACGTTATTCTACTAAGTTATATTATCTTAATGAGTTACGTTATCTTATTATGTTATATCATCCTAATAGGTTATGGTGTTTTACTAGGTTACATTATCTCACTGGGTTACATTAATTACTAAGTTATACTAACTCACTAGGTGGTATTAATTGATTGATTATATAAATCTCTAGATTATATTAATTACTAGATTATATTATCTTATCATGTTATCTTACCATGTCATGCTATCTTATCACGTGAGGTTATCTTACTAGATTATGCTATGTTACTATGTTATATTATCTTACTATATATGTTATATTATCTAGGTTATTTTCCTAATCATATCATCTACCTAAGCACGTTATAGACCTTTCATATTAACTACATAAGCATGTTATCTACCTATCATATTATCTTCTAAGCATGTTATCTATCTATCATATTATTCACCTAAGCATATAAACATAAATATAAACATAAACATAAATACAACTATAAACATAAACACAACTATAAACATAAACATAAACATATACATATAAACATATAAACATAAACATATAAACATATAGACATATACAAATGCTACTATGTGGCAGCCACGGCACATCCACCCTAAAACCTCCACTCACCTGGAAAGTCCTGAGACTGGAAGGCACCGCTAGCTCCGGCTCCAGCTATCGGCACCGCGTTTGCACCTGGCGTGCAAAAGACCCATCAGGACCGCACAAAGGAAAAGAAAAACTTGAACTAGGTTGCGCACTGAACCTTCGCTAGCGAGCAACACCTTCTCGCTAGCGACGGCACACTCGCCAGCGAGCTCTCACAGCTCGCTAGCGATCAGCACGCTGACAGGGGCAAAAACGTCTTTTCACTCACCATCGGGAACTTGCTCTAGCAGAGTATCCCCAAGACGTTGAGCTCACACTATCCTCAACAACGAAGGATGCCCCAAAGCACTGCTTTGAAAAAGGCTGAGTGTGAGATGTGAGGTGTGAGGTAACATAACCTCTCATATATATAGGGTGAGGGGGGAAAGGTTGAACAAGCTGTGACCGATGTGGGACTTCGGTCTGGTCGCTAGCGACTAACACATGGTCGCTAGCGACAAGCTCTTCGCTAGCGGGCAGTGGCTGCTCGCTAGCTAGCACCTTCTGTCAGCAACGTCTTGACGTCCATTCTGAACGATGTGGGACTTGATCCCATCGCTAGCGACTTGACTGCGGTCGCTGACGACCAACTGCTCGCTAGCGGGAGCTGACTACTCGCTAGCGAGTCCGTTCTGACAGGAACTTGCTGACGTGTTTCTGACGCGTCTTGAGAAAAGTCCTTCCTAAGGGACACTATGATACGGGGTATCACAGAGGTGGAGCAGGATCCGACCTCGGAGGTGTTACTGTCGAAGTTGGGCGTCTCGGCAATGAGTTTGGTCATTACGGGAGCCTTCGATCCATACGGAGTTAGAGGTCTAGGGGTTTTTCCCGTAACATTTGCTCCCAACTCAGCATGGGACAATTAATGTCGGATGTTGAGTTAAGACTCTTTTATAATTAATATTCCTAAATTCTTCTCTTCCACTTTCGTCCAATGGTTCTTGTTCATCGCTTTTATCTGTTGGTCTTTGTCCGCCTGGCTTTAATTTTATTTTACACTTTATCATTAAATTAGTTTTATAAAATCATTTAGGTTGACCTTCAGGCTCATGAGCCTTGTAAATTCCATGGCCCAACCATGTAACTCTATCTTTTCCTTTCTCTCAAGGTTTAGTAAAAATAGTGGACCCCTTGAAGCTTTAACCTCTTTTTTCCTTCTTTTTCAATTTTTGAACAGCTCTTTCCCGCTGCTGCCCACTCTTCCATTAAGGAACTCGGACCTATCTCGTTCCGAGATCGTCCGAGGATGATTCCGAGTTTGGGCTGCTGCCGTGGTGCGAACTTACAGGTGCCCGCGGTCCGAGCTCGCAGCTGCTGACCCGCCTGGTGCCCGCGCCCGAACTCACTGCAGCAGACCCACTTGGTGCCCGCGGTCCGAGGTCCTCACTTTCCATCTGCCCGCGCAGTGCTGTTGCTGCTTCCGAGATAGCTCCGCGGCAGCTGCTGTTTCCGACTTCGTCGTTTCCGAGGACGCCCGGCTGCTGCAAGGTCGTGTCGCTGCCGCTTCCGAGCTTGCTGCAGGGCCGAGGACGCCTGATTTCCGAGTTCGTGCGCCGCTGCAGATCCGAGTTCGCGCCTCCGCCGCAGATCCGAGTGTAGCCTTGCGATCTTTAACTTTTCTCTAGCCCTTTGAGACTTTGCTTCAGTTAGATGATGATGCATTTGTTCCTTTATATTTTTAGGAACTGGACTTTACACTTTGAATTTATTTAGTATGGTGTAGCATTATTTTTGCAACTCTAATCTTCATATTACTTGCGTGTAGTTGGAGCTTTGAACTCTATAGTTGAGTCGGAGATTACATCTTGTGCCGAGCTCACGTCCTTCCGGTCCGAGGTTGTTATTGAGTAAATTTTATACCTCCGATTCCCTTTAGAAATTTTGGTTTATGAACCTTTAATTTCCTTGGCCTTTAGTAAATTTTTACCTTGTAACCTCAATATTTGTATTGCCTTTGTGTAGGAGCTTAGGAGCTTCCTGGTTGAACTCGGAGCTTATCTTCGACTCGAGGGAGGTCTCGTGTCCTTGCTTCAAAGATAGGTGTGTTCCATTTTTCTTTACCTTCATTTGTTCTAGTTGTTGAACCATCTGGCTAGTTTAGAACTCAAGGGCTCTAAGTGTTGAGGGTAGTTGTTGAACTTGTAGAATAAGGGAACCACCTTTAGGTTGCTCTAGGTAGTTGTTTGCTTATGATAGTCTCCTTTTCTTGTACCTTTTGACCTTAGTTGTTTGTGGTGGTTTCCCTTTGTAGGTTATGGAGGACCCGGAGTTGGAGGTTCCCCCTCCGTTGGATCCCTCTCTGGTAGCCCGCTATAGTGACGTGGTGGTGGGGACCCCATCTCAGATCGGGGTCCGGTATCTCCGAGCGTACGCTGAGCTTCCTTTATTCCCTGATCCTGATATGGCTTCCCGGCACGTCTACTATATTCCCACTAGGCATGAGAGAATCTGTTCCGGTCCTCCCAGGGGGAGTGCCCATTTTATGTTCATGTGCCATGAGGTGATTAGGCGAGTGGGGGTGAGGCTCCCCTTTACTCCCTTTGATGTTGAGATATGATGGATGTGTCATGTCAACCATAAATTTAATTATTTTTAACCAAGTTCCCCTAATATAGTTTAGTGGAAACCAGAGTCGTCTCTCACAAGGAATGGCTAAGAGAGTAATGCACAAGACTAGTTGTATGATGGGTTTGTCACAATTGGGGGGTTTTTGTGTGCAAGTTAGTTAAATTGGAATAAATTTAGAATAATAAAAGCAGCGGTTTATGGGGGTGGAACATTCATTAGGGTGTCAATCATTGGCTACAAAAGAATGCATGAGTTGATTAATTACGCCGGAGTTAGATCTAACTCCTTTGTTGTGATTCTAATGATTAATTGCCTAGAATGAGATTAATTAGTGAGATCTCACCTTTAGTTCTACTCTCAACAATTATTAAAGTCAATCACATTAATCTAATTAAAGAGACTAATTAGCCAATTAATTACTCATTACCAACTCCTAATATGCCATGTATCAATTAATCAACTAACACATAAACATATGCCAATGAATTAGCCAACTCAATCGAGTAAGCTAAGACAAAGGGTTAAACACACAATTTAAGATCTCAAATTATATGACAAGGGTTTGATAATGAAAACTTATGCAAGATTAAGAACAAAGCCTCAAATTACCCCAATGATGTTCACACCCTCACAAACCACCAAGAAATTTAGCTACTCATGGCAAGAAATTAAAAGGCAAGAAATAAATTGGAATAAAGAAAGCAATTAAGAACAAAGCAAGAAATTAAATGCAAGTTGGCAAGATGGAAAAACCAATAACTGAATTGATGATAAAAGAGTAACTTACAAAACCCAAAAAGGGTTGGACGAATAACGTTGGAATGCAAACAACTGAGCTAGAGCTAAACTAGGAAAACGGGAATCCTAATGGGAAGACAAATAACTCTAACTAGGAAAAGAAAATAAGTAAAAGTGGAGGTAGTGAGTGGTTGAAGAAGTGATGTGTTTTCTGATGCATTAGCCTTCTTTAAATAGAATGAGCAGCCTCCAAACCCTAGCTAATTGGGTCCCCAACTCGTGCAGATAGGGTTTCTGCTGTGACAAAGTTGCGGCGCGGCGCTGGGGCGCATTACGGGCGCTGAAGCGCCAGCGTTGTGCACGTGACAGGTTTAAGTGGGCCACGCGCGCTGGGGCGCGCTATGGGCGCTGGAGCGCTCGATGCTTTCTCTGAAATCCAATGCTCCGCTTCTTGCTCAGTTCCTGATGTCTACAGCTCCAATAATACCTGTGACCTGCACTAAAAATACGAAATATCCAAGATCAAGTGCAAAGGTCATCCTTGAATTGTGAAAACATCAGAAAACTTGTTATTTTAGCCTTTATTTCTATTAAGCTCAGATTAATTCCAAATTGTATTAAATACAATAAAAGGCCAAAATAGAGCAAAGAATTGCATACAATCATCCAAATTAAGGGCATAAAATATTGGTAAAAACCACGTTATCAAATATCCCCACACTTGAACAATTGCATGTCCTCATGCAAAAAGCAATGATTCCAAGCATCTCTCAGAGCATTGGCTAATACATCTAACACCTAAGCTAAGTCCTAAAAGAAAAAATAAAATCTACAGATGATAGAAAGTTATTCAAAACAGCACACCTTGGTCAGATTTATACAATACCCTTGACATGTTATCAGTTGGCATCAAGAAAAGTTTATGAGTTAGGAGAATCAATTCATGTTATGCAAAGTTGGTTGATTTGGCCCTCACCGGTGTGTTTCTCTCTCAATCACAGTGTTTTGGCT
Organism: Aeschynomene evenia; assembly: GCA_013621005.1. Lineage (NCBI taxonomy): Eukaryota > Viridiplantae > Streptophyta > Magnoliopsida > Fabales > Fabaceae > Aeschynomene > Aeschynomene evenia. The sequence continues at coordinate 9,943,792 of CM024265.1, forward strand.
CAGCACTCAATTCGAATAGTTCACACAAGTATTTACATTCCATAAATTTGCTATACTCCCAACGTTGCAATTTTTACAAACATGGTGCATCAAGAGGTCTTTTCAGGGTTGTAACGGGGCTTGGGATAGGTATGGCATATATGGGAAGTGGACTCAATTTCCAAAAAATTAAGACTTCATGGTTTGATCAATCCTTGATGACTTCTATCACTACAGAAAAGATGGAGAGAGAAGAGATGGATAGAATAGAAATACCCAAGATCAATAACCCATAAATTCTTACAATTATCATTCCCAATGTTCCCAAATATTTTCACATTAATTCCCAGGAACCCAACAAACTTTATTTGCAGGAATTCACATATTTTCTTGATTTTTCTGTATTTTTCGATTTTTTTTTTTATACCTCATCTCAATTCCTTTGGTAATTAAAATGAGGTGGAAAAGAAAATAACAAAGAACCACTTATGTACAAAAGCTACCCTTACAACATATCCCAATATTTTGCACTCTATACTAGTGCTCAACTTAACCCAATTTCCCCACACTTAAGACCTTTGCCCAATAATCAAACCATGTCCTCCTAGTTTCTCAGAGGAGATTTTTCATTGTTTTTCTGTCTTTGGCTTGTAATGAGCTTAGTAACAAAAAGGGATAAAGGCTCAAATTGGCTACAAACAAATGGAAATTGTATATGGGTTGGCTATTTGACTAAGTGGCTTTTAAATGTAAAAACAAAATTATGCCTCAATCACATGCAACATGTATAAAATGCAAAACAAGAATTAAGCAAATTCAGGAATAACAAATACAAGTGTGTGTGCTCACAGAAAGAAAGTGATTAGTTGATACATGTAATCACATTTAAGGCTCAAATCTCACAGGTATTCCAACCAACCAAACAGAGATAACACAAACAATTCAAACTCATATTATGTTATCATGCCAACATTTCAGAGTTAAATTAAAGGGCAGAGCAATTTCAGACCAAAAAGTGCTATAAAGAAAACTACCCAATCATCTACCTAAAAATTCATGAAAATAAAATAAAATAAAGGAAAAGAAAAAAAAGAAAAAGAGTTAGGCATGCCATTATTTACAAAAGCCAATTTTATCTACACCCTCCCCACACTTGAATGAGACACTGTCCCCAGTGTCAACAAATTAAAGAACAGAGAGAAGGGTATAGAAAGGACCTACAGAGGACTCAATCGTCCTCTGAACCATCATCATCCTCATCACCATCATCCTCCTCAGCCTCATCATCTTCATCATCATTGTCGTCCTCCTCCTCATCGACATCAATAGGAGCCTGGGACTGTCCCGGAGCTCCATAACCCGCGGAGAAGCGCTGGTCGATGTAGGATCGGAAACCGCTCTGCATCTCAGCGATCCTCTGGTCATAATGAGTCTGCATGGCCAGGTACCGCTGATCATGGTAGCTCTCAGCCGCAGCGAACTTCTGATCGAAGTACTCCCTCATGTTGACCTCCATCTGGGTCATCTGTGCAGCTGCATCCTTGGTAGCAAGACCGGCGACAGTGATGGTGGAATGTGGCCCTTGCCATTCGTCGTCGGCGTACTCTGGCACACCACACTGGATAGCCAAAGAGGTGATCAGAGAAGGATAGGGAAGGCACCTGTAGGGCTCAATGTGGTGAGCCTGATGCATGGTGCGCTGAAGACGAGTGGGCAAGTCTACCTAGTGGCCCTCCATAATGCAGTAGAGGTGGAGGGCCTGCTCTGTGGTGAGCTCGGAGATGTGGGAGACTGGGTAGATATGGTTGTAGTAGATGCAGGACCACACTCTGGCCTCCAGGTTGAGCGTGTAGTTCTTCAGAGTGCGGGGGAGCATATTGGCTCCCAATGTCTAGCTGCAACCTGGCAGGCAAAGGCGGTTCCTGATCACGTCCAAGCCCGTAGCAGCCATGGTCTGGATGGCGTCCAGCTCTCCGAATGCATGATCGGGCTCCGGGGCAACCTGAATGTGCGTGGCTAAGGTCTCCACGTCTACCGGAATGAACTTGCCCCGGAGGAACACCTGAGTGGCGGTGCGGTCATGGAAGTTGGCGTAGAACTCCCGCACCCACGTGATGTTTTCCCTGACGGGGGCACTGAGAAGGTAGTGGGCCCACCCCCGCCTCTCGATCTCCGCCACGACCATGTCGAGCCGTCCTTGGCCCTCGTCATGGAACTGATACCCCAATTCAAAGAGGGGTTTCCTTTTATGAATTGCGGCCTGGAAAGCCATCTCAGCAGTGACGTCGAGGAAGCGTGCAGGGTCGTGAGGCTGATCGTAGGAGTGATCATCCTCCTCTGTGGTGCGTACTCTCTTCCCCTTACCTCGGGTTCGTGGTGCCATGCCTGAAAGAATAAGACCAAGACAATTGAGTTCCAGTATACAATCCAGTTTCTTGGCTAATGTCAATTCTAATCATGCCATACACAAATGCAAATGCAAAACAAAGTATACTATAGCAGTTAAACATGTCTAATTCTAGCAAACAGTAAAGCACAGCTTTTCGGCCCAAATTATGCAGCAGACCGGCGCCGGAGCGCGTAGGGCGCGCTCGAGCGCACGATCTGCAACGGACGAAAGCACCTCGCGCTCGAGCGCGTATAGCGCGCCGGAGCGCACGAGGGTTTCGGCGACAGTGCAGAACAGCGCAAAATAGTGAAAATAACATCCCAACTCCAATTTTCTCAACATTCTAACCGATTAAATCACTAATCATGTAATACTAACCGATTAAATCTACCCCAAACAATAAAAAATCACATTTTCCATCAATTAATCAAACAAAACCGGATTTCTACCAAGAACAACGAAAAGATTGAGTTTTAGACCAATGTACCTTGATAGGATTCAATGCAATGACAAGATGAACAAATGTATGGATGATTTTTGGGAGAAAAAAGTGAGAAAATTGGTGGGAGATGGGGAGAGGAAAATCGCGCCGCTGGAGCTGCTATGGTGGAGAAGAGACCAAAATGAATCTGCAATTGGGATTTTAGGGTTTTGAAGAAACCCACGCGCGCTAGAGCGCGCTGAGCGCGCTGGAGCGCGACGTCCAAACGCAGCGTTTCATTTAAGTGCGACACGCGCACTGGGGCGCGTATATGGCGTCCGGGCGCGGCCTCTTGATGCAGAATCAGTGTTTTACTACTATAAATCCTAAAATATATGAACTATCCTAATTAATTTAAATGCATGCAAGAATTTAAAGATGCCAACAAAATACAGAAAATAAAATACGGAATTGAAATACTGGAATTGAAATACGAAAAATAAAATACGGAATTTAAAAATACTAAAAAAAAACCGGTGGGTTGTCTCCCACGAAGCACTTTGCTTTAACGTCCCTAAGTTGGACGGTCAACCGTTTTGAGGCTAATTTGGTCCAGAATTCTCAGCACCAGCTGCTCCGGTCATGATGTGGATGGCACTCACATTCCCTTTGGGATTGGGAACTGTTTGAGATGGGATCTGTGAGTTGCCAGCTTGTTCACAGGCTTGTGTGGCCGGATTTCCCCTCATTTGATTGACCTCATTCTGCAAGTTCAACATCATCCTTTGTTGCTCCATGAGTAGCTTCATCACATCACCGATTGTTGGCTCGTTAGGATTCGGAGGTGCAGGCAGAGCCAATTGTTGCAGCGGTGGAGGAAAGGCCATTGGAGCCTGATATGGAGCCTGGGGTTGCCTTTGATGAGGAGGTTGGTACCGAACCTACTGAGGTTGCTGCACTTGTTGTGGTTGTGGATTGTTATACCACCTCAGGTTCGGGTGGTTCCTCCAACTTGGGTTGTAGGTGTTCCCCGTAGGTTGATTTTGTGGCTGAAATTGAGGCTTCCCGGGAAAAGTATTTGCAGCTGCCACCACTGTTGCCTCTTCTTGGAGATGTGGGCATTGGTCAGTTGGATGGGTTTCCAAAGAGCATATCCCACACACCAGTGCTTGGCTAGATGTTCCCGGTTTGGCTTGGTTGATGGCCAATTGCTTCATGAAGGTAGCAATCTCATCTAGCTTTTGGTGTAGGCCACCACTCTCCTGTTGAGCTACCTCATTCACTCCTTTGGTCACAACGGTTGCCCTTGTGCCAAACTGTTGTGAGTTCACAACCATGTTTTCGAATAGGAGCCTAGCTTCCACCGGAGTTTTGTCCATCAGGGCTCCGCCACTGGCAGCGTCAATCATGCACTGGTCCATACCCGTCAGACCCTCATAATAGTATTGGATCAACAATTGCTCCGAGATCTGATGGGTAGGACAACTTGCCACCAATTTCTTGAATCTCTCCCAGTATTCATGGAGAGACTCTCCGTGCAGTTGGCGGATGCCACTAATGTCCTTCCTTATAGCAGCTGCCCTTGAGGCTGGGAAGAATTTCTCCAAAAAGATCTTCTTCATGCCAATCCAGGTGTTGACAGCTCCATTGGGCAGGTTCAGGAACCATTGCTTCGCCTGACCGTCCAGAGAGAACGGAAAAGCCCGAAGCTTCACATGTTCCTCGTTGACTCCTCTTGGCTTGAGAGTTTCACACACCACATGAAATTCTTTGAGGTGCTGGTGTGGATCCTCTCCGGCCAAACCGTGGAATTTAGGGAGCAAGTGCAGAATAGCTCCCTTGAGCTCGAACTCAGTGTCCAACCTTGGGTAGGTAATTCCCAAAGGTTGTTGGCTGAGGTCCGGAGCTGCAAGTTCCTTCAGGGTGGGCTGATAGTCTGCCATAATCGAACTTGGACCTGAAACACTAACAGACAAATCAGAAAGTTCAGGACCAGTGAAAATTAAGGCTTCAAACGGTGGACCTTCTGGTTGCCTCCGAGACTCAATAAACCTTTTCCTAGCTTGCTTTATTTTTCTCAAAGTGTGTTCGATTTCCGGGTCAAAAACAGCAAGCTGGGGATTCGGTTGGGATCGAGTCATGCGCGGCTGCAACGTTGCAGTCGCAGTCGCGCGCTGGAGCGCTGTACAGGCGCTGGAGTATCAGCAGCAGACTCAGCTGTTCGTGGAACAGCGAGTTTGGGAAGAGTAAAATTAAAAATAATAAACGAAAATAAAATACAAAAAGAAAATCTTTTTGTTGTTTTTTTTTTAATTTTTGAATGAAACAAAGAAAAATAAAAGAAAATGATTATGTGCACTATTCACAAATCAAACAACTAGTGAAAACTTTCATCGCCATCCCCTGGCAACGGCGCCAAAAATTTGATGGATGTGTCGTGGCAACCATAAATTTAATTATTTTTAACCAAGTTCCCCTAATATAGTTTAGTGAAAACCAGGGTCGTCTCTCACAAGGAATGGCTAAGAGAGTAATGCACAAGACTAGTTGTATGATGGGTTTGTCACAATTGGGGGGTTTTTGTGTGCAAGTTAGTTAAATTGGAATAAATTTAGAAAATTAAAAGCAGCGGTTTATGGGGGTGGAACATTCATTAGGGTGTCAATCATTGGCTACAAAAGAATGCATGAGTTGATTAATTACACCGGAGTTAGATCTAACTCCTTTGTTGTGATTCTAATGATTAATTGCCTAGAATGAGATTAATTAGTGAGATCTCACATTTAGTTCCACTCTCAACAATTATTAAAGCCAATCACATTAATCTAATCAAAGAGACTAATAAGCCAATTAATTAATCATTACCAATTGCTAATATGCCATGCATCAATTAATCAACTAACACATAAACATATGCCAATGAATTAGCCAACTCAATCGAGTAAGCCAAGACAAAGGGTTAAACACACAATTTAAGATCTCAAATTATATGTCAAGGGTTTGATAATGAAAACTTATGCAAGATTAAGAACAAAGCCTCAAATTATCCCAATGATGTTCACACCCTCACAAACCACCAAGAAATTTAGCTACTCATGGCAAGAAATTAAAAGGCAAGAAATAAATTGGAATAAAGAAAGCAATTAAGAACAAAGCAAGAAATTAAATGCAAGTTGGCAAGATGGAAAAACGAATAACTGAATTGATGATAAAAGAGTAACTTACAAAACCCAAAGAGGGTTGGACGAATAACGTTGGAATGCAAACAACTGAGCTAGAGCTAAACTAGGAAAACGGGAATCCTAATGGGAAGACAAATAACTCTAACTAGGAAAAGAAAATAAGTAAAAGTGGAGGTAGTGAGTGGTTGAAGAAGTGATGTGTTTTCTGATGCATTAGCCTTCTTTAAATAGAATGAGCAGCCTCCAAACCCTAGCTAATTGGGCCCCCAACTCGTGCAGATAGGGTTTCTGCTGTGACAGAGTTGCGGCGCGGCGCTGGGGCGCATTACGGGCGTTGGAGCGCCAGCGTTGTGCACGTGATAGGTTTAAGTTGGCCACGCGCGCTGGGGCGCGCTACGGGCGCTGGAGCGCTCGATGCTTGCTCTGAAATCCACTGCTCCGCTTCTTGCTCAGTTCCTGATGTCTACAGCTCTAATAATACCTGTGACCTGCACTAAAAATACGATAAAACTTGTTATTTTAGCCTTTATTTCTATTAAGCTCAGATTAATTCCAAATTGTATTAAATACAATAAAAGGCCAAAATAGAGCAAAGAATTGCATACAATCATCCAAATTAAGGGCATAAAATATTGGTAAAAACCGCGTTATCAAGATACTCAACCGGTTGATAGTGGCCCCTTCCCAGCTTCATCCTAATAGTTGGGCTATGATTCGAGGTTTTGAGGTTGTGTGTGAGACTCTAGGGCATCCCCTATTTCCTATGAGTTTTCTCCGCCTCTTCCTTCTCACCAAGCCTACCCAGGACTCCCGACGGGGCTGGGCCTCGTTGAAGGCAGCACCAAATTGTAAATTCTTCGAGGCACCAGAGTCCTCATGGCATCACTTTCAAGATAAGTACTTCAAAGTGGTGGCCGCTTCTGACTCTCAAGCGTTCTTCACCGATCCTCATGGGTTTCCCCTCTTTCCTCTTTACTGGGTGTCTAAACCTTGTTTATTAGGAGTGTTTGGGGCTCTTTCCCGAGGAGCTCAGCGTCGATGTGGAGTTTATTAGGAGTGTTTGGGGCTCGAAGTCGGGAAAATATTTGTTGTTGAAGACTGTTCTAGAGGCCACTCCCGAGAAGTCGGAGGCCCACATCCTAGGTTGCTTTTGATTTGATATTTCGCCTTGTCTTAGTTCTTATTCTTCTTCACCTTATGCCTTATACCATGTGTTCCTGATTCGATTTGTTCTCTTTTGCAGATATGAGCATGCAGAGTTTGGCCAAGCTTCGAGGTTTGAGGGGGAAAGCCCATGCAGATGCTACTTCCGGTGCTGAGGCTTCAGCTCATATGGAGGATGCGCCTCCTCTCCTTCGGCTTCTCTTCCTCCGCCTCCACCTTCTTCATCCACGAGGTCTAAGAAGGGGAAGGAGAAGGGGAAGGGGAAGAGGAAGGTTCCGGAGCTGAGTTTCGGAGGTCGATCTCCCCCGCCCCCGGGTACGAGCTCCGCCGCTGTTGAAGCTTTGTGTCTTGATATGGAGAATCATTCCTTAACTGACCCAGACTTTCCGCTTACTGAATTCATGGATGGGGCCATCGCCACTGCTCCCTTTCGTCGCTGGGTAAAGACGCAAGACCACGATTCCCTTTTGCATGGAGCCACCCATCACCTTTTGAGATCGGCTGGATTGATTCACCTATATCGAGAAGCTTTGGCTAAGATTCCTCCCTTGAAAGCAAGGGTCGTGAAGCTGGAGAAGGAGAAGACATCCCTTGAGGACCTTTGCAAGAGGAAAGATGAGCATGCTGAGAAGGTGGAGTTGAAGCAGGCTAGTCTTGAGCGGAAAGTGGCTGAGTTGACCCGCTCGAATTCATATCTGCAGGAGGATGTGGATAACCGAGATGAGAGGATCTCGGGTTTGCTGGCAGAGAAGCGGACTTTGGAGAGTTCTTACAGCGAGTTAGAGGCTTCGAAGGAGGAGGTGGTTCGAGACCGAGCTGAGATCGTTCGCTCCTGGGATGAGGCAAACGCAGTGCTCTACCGGAACATTCTCGATCAGGTGCGGGTGGTGCTTTGCCGCATGTACGACTTGGCCGATGTGGACTTCTCGGAGGTGGGCGAGATGAACTGTGTTCAGGACGGGGAGATTGTTCCGATCCCCGATGAGTAGCTCTTGATGTTAGCTATGTTTGTACTTGCTTTTTGTAGTTTTTGACTTCAAGCATTACTCTTTTTATGTAGTAGACCTTTGAACATTTTCTCGTTTTGTAATAGCGCTTTGAACCCTTTATTTTGTGCTGGGGCTTTGAACCCTTCCTTTGTGTTGTTGTAGGGCTTTGATCCCTTTATTTTGTACTTGGATATTCATATTTTGGATGTTGATGCTTCTTATTATCTTACTTGAGAGCTTGTTTGCTTTTCTATTTGGTGATCTGTGTCTTATCAACGAGCTTAAGAGCTGCGTTTTTTTTTGTGAATTCATTAGACTCGTTTGTTTTTGGGAGCCCCTGGCCTCCTTTCGACTAGACCAAGGCCTGGTCCCGTCTTTGGGTGCGGGGCCGGGGCGTTCTTGCCTTATGTTTTAGACAAGTTAATGTGTCGCCGCTCTATTGTCCCCTTTCATGGAGACTTTAGGCGATTAGGAGTTCACGCTCCTCAAGTTGGAGTAGTTGTTTTGCATGACCAAGAATGAGAGATAACATGTGAAGACTTTTCATTGATTTGATACTGAAAAACCGGTGGCTATTTGTCCATCCGGCCCACGAGGTCGAACCTGATTAAAACCTCCCTAGAAAAACCTAGGGGAGGAAAAAGAGTATCCGACGGGTCGTGGTGTTACATCAAAAGAAAACTTAGACATAAAATTTCCTAAGGTGGGTGGCATTCCACGACCTCAGAATTGCAGTTCCTGATAGAGTGATGGGCTTGTACGCGCCCTTTCCTAGCACTTCGTTGATCTTGTAGGGGTCTTCCCAATTAGGAGCTAGCTTCCCTTGTCTCGGGGTTGGAGGCCCGATGTCGGCTCTACAGAGAACAAGGTCTCCTTCTTCGGAGCTTCTCGAGATGACCTTGGCGTTGCATCTTTTGGCGACCCTCCTCGAAGTCGGACCTTCTCTAGGTACTTCTTCAACTTCAAGGAGGTCGATCCTCACCTCAATCGGGTGGGCCAGGAAGTATTGGTGGAGTCTTCCCGTAGTGAGAACTAAGCCATATGTTGTCTTCTCCAGCTTCGGGTACCTAAGCTCAGCTCCAAGAAGAGCATTGCTGGGGGAATATATGGGGAATTTAGTTCCCTCTTCTTCCCTGACCAACACCGTGCACACCGCCGCCTCTCTCCTCGAGAGGTATAGACTCAATGTCTCTCTTGGCCCCGACTTGCTCAAAGTCGGAGGGGAGGAAAAATACTGCTCAAAGTCGGAGGCGCTTTTCATGTCTAGTATCACCTTACACTTCTCCAAGTTGGCTTCGATGCCTCTCTGTGTGAGCATGAACCCAAGGAGCTTCCCGGCATCAACAACGAAGGCACACTTTGGAGGGTTCAGCCTTAGCTGGTACCTCCTTAAGCCTTCAAAGATATCTTTGAGGTCGGAGACCAAGCTCTCCTCCCTTCCTGTCTTGATCAACATGTCACCAATGTAACCTTCCAATGTCTTCCTAATATGATGGTTGAATACCTTGTTCATCAGCCTTTGATATGTTGACCCTGCATTCTTGAGACCGAATGACATAACTTTATAGCAATAGTTAGCCATTGGACAAGCCTTGTCAAGGTTGGTGTAGTCCACACACATACTCATCTTCCCATTGGGCTTGGGAACCATGACTACATTGGACAACCAGGTCGCGTATTGCACTTCCTTGATGAATTCGGCTTTCAGAGGCTCATCAGTCTGCTTGACCACCTCTTTACTTCGTCTAGGGGCCATCCTCCTCCTTCTCTGGCTCACGGGCCTTGTCTTCGGGGACACGGAGAGCTGGTGGCACATCACCTCTCGGTTGATCCCGGGCATGTCGAATGCTGACCATGCAAACAGATCCGAGTTTCTCCTTAGACATGTAACTAGGCTGGCTTTGATATCCCCTTGGAGTGATCGGCTGATCTTGGTCACCTTTTCCTTGTCACTTTCAAGTACGACTTCCTCCAACTCACTCCCAGGCTCAGGTCTCTCCCTAGGATTATGGTTACGAACGTCAAGGTCGATGACCATGGTCTCCCTCCGAGACTGTGGCACCCTTCCGATTTCAAGGCTAGCGTTATAACATATTCTTGCTGCTGCTTGGTCCCCTCTTATGGTGACAATATTTCCTTCCCCATTGGGGAACTTCATCACCAACAAATGTGTAGAGACAACTGCTCTGAGCTTGTTCAAGGTTGGCCTCCCTAGGATGCCATTGTAAGCTGAGGGGCAACGCACTACTAAGAAGTTCACTGAAACTGTCATTGTGATGGGATCTTTTCCCAGCGTCACATGGAGGTTGATGTAGCCATCTGGTTTGATCTTTTCACCGGAGAAACCGATTAGCTTTTCCGAGTAGGCTCGCAGGTCATTGTCTTTTAGCCCCAGTTTGTCGAATGCCTCCCGGTAGAGGAGGTCGGCAGAGCTGCCCTGATCAACTAGTACTCTCTTCACATCAGCATTGAGGATCACCGCTGAGATCACCATAGGGTCGTCGTGCCCTTGGATTACTTCGGGGTTGTCATCTTCTGAGAACGTGATGACCGGTCTCGGTCTTCTTCCGATTTCGTGGTCTTCTCTTTCTTCCCTTCTAGAGGGATTAATCTGCATGACTTCTTTCAAAGCCCTCTTTCTGGCTGACTTTGAGAGTCCTCCTCCCGCAAACCCTCCAGCAATGGTGTGTATGGTCCTAGTTGCAGGCTGCCAAGGCCTTTCCTCTCTTCCTCTTGGTTCATGATGATCTCTCCTTGAACCCTTATATCTCCTGTCAGCCTCCTCCCTAGGTGGGGGTGACCTTCTCTTCCTCGGGCTTCTTTGGGAAGCAACATATCTCGCCAGCTTCCCCACTTGGATCAACTCCCTGATTGCATCTCGGAGGTCGTAACACTCCTCAGTTCGATGTCCATAGCTACTATGGAATTCACAATAGAGGGACTTATCGGCGTTAGGCCTGCTCTTCAACGGCTTTGGCTTCCGGATTTCGCCAGAATGGTGAAGTTTTTTGTATATTTCTGCCACTGAAACCCTCAAGGGGGTGTATTCAGCATATCGTCCTCTTCGAGCGGGGCGCTCGTCTCTCCTTGGCCTTTCCTCCCTCTTGGGGCTCTGGCCCTTTCTCTCAGCTTCTTCTCCAGTCACCTTCATTGCTTCCTCCAACTTAATATATTTCGCAGCCCAAAGCTGGAACTCTTCCACTGTCTCGGGCAAAGTTTTTGCTAGTGACCTCTGGAATCCTCCAGGTCGGAGCCCGTTGATGAGCGAGATCAGTGTGTCTGGGGGTTCAAGTTTCTAATTTGCAAATCTTCCTTGTTGAAGCGGTCCAAGTACTCCCTTAAAGGCTCCCCTTGTTGCTGTTGGAACCCTAAGAAGCTGGTGGCTGATTTCGGTTTGCTCTTGCTTGTTGCGAACTGAGCTAGGAACTTGGACTCGAGGTCGGAAAAGCAAGTGACAGATGTAAGACCCCGATCTTTATTGGGTCCTAATTAAAGGAAATTAAGGGTAATGGACTTTAATTGGAACTTAATTGGATTGAGTGAGCATGTTTCCCCCAGTTTAAAATATCTATGTTATGTGTTTTTATGAGTATTTATGTGTGCTTTGATGTTACATTAAGTTATTATGAGTGTATGGATGTTATTATATGAGTTGAGACACTTTGGAAGTGTTTTGGGGCATTTTTCGTGCCCAGTAATCGATTACAGCCCCTTGGTAATCGATTACAGCAAGTCAAGTTTCAGATTTGGGCTTTTTCGGAGGCCTGTTGATAACGTGGTTTTTGCCAATATTTTATGCCCTTAATTTGGATGATTGTATGCAATTCTTTGCTCTATTTTAGCATTTTATTATACTTAATACAAATTGGAATTTAATTGGGCTTAATAGAAATAAAGGCTAAAATAACAAGTTTTATGATGTTTTTGCAATTCAAGGATGACCTTTGCACTTGATCTTGAATATTTTGTATTTTTAGTACAGGTCAGGGGTATTATTGGAGCTGTAGACATCAGGAACTGAGCAAGAAGCGGAGCAGTGGATTTCAGAACCAACATCGAGCGCTTCAGCGCCCATAGCGCGGTCCAGCGCACGAGGCCTACTTAAACTCATCACGTGCACAGCGCTGGCGCCCTAGCGAGCTATACGCGCCCCAGCGCCGCGCCGCAATTCTGTTGCAGCAGAAACCCTATCTGCAAGACGAATTGGTGGCCCAAATTGACTAGGGTTTGGAGGTTGCTCACATTATTTAAAGGAGGCTAATGCATCAGAAAACATATCGCTTCATCACTTATTTTTTCTTTTCATCACTTTTTCAACCACTTATTTTCTTTTCCTAGTTAGAGTTATTTGTCTTTCCATTAGGATTTCCATCTTTCCTAGTTTAGCTCTAGCTCCATCTTTTACATTTCAAACGTTATTCGTCCAGCCCTTTTGGGTTTTGTAAGTTACTCTTTCTCATTAATACAGTTATTCGTTTTTCTATCTTGCCAACTTGCATTTAATTTCTTTTTAATTCTTGCCCTTTTAATTCATTGCCATGAGTAGCTAAATTTCTTGGTTGTTTATGTGGGTGTGAACATCATTGGGGTATTTTGAGGCTTTGTTCTTAATCTTGCATAAGTTTTCATTATCAACCCTTAACATGTAATTTGAGATCTTGAATTATGTGTTTAACCTTTGTCTTGGCTTACTCGATTGAGTTGGCTAATTCTTGGGCATATGTTTATGTGTTAGTTGATTAATTGATGCATGGCATATTAGGAATTGGTAATGAGTAATTAATTGACTGATTAGTCTCTTTAATTAGATTAATGTGATTGGCTTTAATAATTGTTGAGAGTGGAACTAAAGGTGAGATCTCACTAATTAATCTCATTCTAGGCAATTAATCATTAGAATCATAACAAAGGAGTTAGATCTAACTCCGGCGTAATTAATCAACTCATGCATTCTTTTGTAGCCAATGATTGACACCCTAATGAATGTTCCGCCCCCATAAACCGCTGTTTTTATTATTCTAAATTTATTCCAATTTTAATTCCCTTGCATACAAAAACCCCCAAATTGTGACAAACCCATCATACAACTAGTCTTGTGTATTACTCTCTTAGCCATTCCTTGTGAGAGACGACCCTGGTTTCCACTAAACTATATTAGGGGAACTTGGTTTAAAAATAATTAAATTTATGAGTGTTACGACAACACCCATCACCTGTAAACGATTACAATTTCGATGTAATCGATTACACAACGCGCAGAATGAGTGTTCGAAAGTTTTAAGTGACGGGCGGGCCCCACGATGACTCTTAAACCCTATTAGCTCAGTATATATGAAAGTAAACCCTAATTTCCATCTTATTTGGTCAGAAACATTCTCTCTCTTCATCCCAGAGCCTCCATTGATTCTCTCTCAAAATCTCTCAAAGCCATAGCCACTCCACGTCAAGTAACACCCACAAATACTCACCAAATCCCAAAAACAATTATATATTCTTGACCCTCTCACCAAGCCGGACGTTTCTACCGGTTGTTTTTCTCCGGAAAGGGTCATCGTTGGAGTCGGGCCGTTCGTGAAACTAGGATTCCGTCTAAAAACAAGGATTGTCTTCAAGAGGTAGGGGTTAGGCATTCTAAACGTTATGTAAATGCATGATTGTTGATAAATTAATGGAGTTTTGAATGTTGTATGTTGTTTTTCCCATTAGGGTTCATGAAAGGGTTGATTTATGAAATTGATTTTGAAAAAGAAAGGGGTTTTATGAATTGAAAAGCATTCTAAAAGTATTTTTATGTTGGCTAATGGTATGGCTATGTTTTCTATCGATTGGGACGATGTTGGGTTCATATTTTGGCCAATGGCTATTGAAAATCGTGTTTTTGGAACTCCAAAATCGTGTTTCACGACGTCGTAATCGATTACACGGGTTCGTAATCGATTAAGATGTCTGAATTTCCAATCGCGAGAAAACGACGCTCTCTGTTAATCGATTACAGAGCTATGTAATCGATTATAGTAATCGATTACCAGCCCGTGTAATCGATTACAACAGTGCTGTTTGTGCGAAAATGAACCGTTTTGACCCTTTATGTACCCTAATGCGTTCTACAACTAGTATGGATGCTATATATGAGTTAATTATGAATTGTATGCAAGTTTAAATGCTGTTTGGATGATGATGTGTTGACATGTTATGTTTATATGAGATAAATGATGATAATACATGTTTGTGTGAGTTATGTGATGAATGTATACGTTATGTGTTGTGAACTGAGACGTCACTGGGTGGTGCATGTATGTTGTTAGGACGTCACTGGGTGGCGCGTGGTTAATAAAGACGTCACTGGGTGGCGCAAAGATACATAGTAGCCTTCGGCTTGTGATTGAGAGGCTGTAGGAGGGGGTTTGCATCCTCGGCGCTACAGGTCCTTCACTTGCAGTCGGTGAATATCCCCTTTTTCCCCATTTCGTTAGGATGAGCTCATGCCTAGGGGTCGGTGCAGCGGAGGTTACAGGAGGGTGGATAGGCCATAAGACATAATAAGAGATAAAGTGATATGAGTTACAATTCAGTAAAGTGTCAGAGAACATAGCATGATATTTGATTAAGCTTCCCTATATGATTAGATGGCACGTAGAGCACACACACGAAAGACATATTTATGAATGATGTATGCATGATGTAAAATGAACAAGAGGCACTTAGGTAGGTCGTTCCGGGAAAGATAATTTTAGAACTTATAACTGAAATTGAATTCATTCATGTTACACCGATTTTATTAATAAACCCGGAGCGGCTCCCCTACTGAGTTACTTCCCAGTACTCACCCCTCGTTTTTCCCCCATGTTAGATGATGAGGTTCTACAGGACACAGGAGCGGATGAAGAGCCTGCGCAGCTTTAGTTCTTTGCAGTTTATTTATTCATTCTAGACTTATCAGTTTCCATTTTTACGTTATGGATTATGTTTATTACAGATATTAGCTTTTATTTGCATTTACTTTGAGCCCGGACATATGTTAGCCGGTATTTACTTTTCAGTTATGGTTTTGTATTCGTGGAGTCTTATGGGTCTCAGTTTTAGGCTCATGAGATAACACCTACTACTACTATTTACTTTCTTGATTGTATGTTTGGGGAGACTATGTTTGTTTATTTCCATTTATTTTATGAGGTATTATTCAGACTACATCATGTGTCATATATTATCGTTATATTATGCGCAAGGCTCTTATGTTTATATTCCGCGAACGTTTTTCGAAAAATTCTCCTATGTATTTTCTGCGTATATGTATTTCAAAATCAAGTATAAGTTTGATAACAGGAGGTAACCCTTATGAAATGGCCCTAAATGACTATAGCACTAAGGGCTATCTAGTAGGGTGTTACAACAGACCCTGGGGGTAGGTGGAGGAACCACTGAAGTGCCAACTTTTGGAGTGTGATGGGGAAGGATCGGCACCGCACGGGGTCTGCCAAACCTTCTAAGTACATTCTTGTCTTGAAGATGTCAAGGTGCTCCTGGGGATCCGAGGTCCCATCATATTGCTTCATGTTTGTTGAGCCTTGAATCCCGGAGGCAAAAGATATTGCAGCAAGTGATGAGCAAAGGGTGAATCTGGCTCTTCTCCTTGTGGAGGGGGTTGTTCGTCCACATGGGGACGTGTCGGGGGTTGGTGGCCAGAGCCCTCCGACTCTTCTGACCTCCTGCCCTACTCTATGCCCCTATGGGTTGCATGACGTCCATCTCCACGGTGGTTACGAGGGGGTGAGCAAGTTCTTCCTCCTTTCTTGTAATACCTTAGTTTCTCCTCCAAATCCCGTATTCGGTTATCTCGCCTCCGAATCCGGGCCTCATTCTCCCGAGACTTCGCCATCTCTATACGACTTCTCTCTTCTCCTCAAGCCCTCCTTTCCAATTCATCTTCCAAAGTGTGCATGCGCATGTTCTGCTCACGCAAGAGGTCACGGAGCTCCTGGATGGATAGGGTGTTGGCATCGGGTATCTCTGCCACAGAGGATACATGGACCCTTCTCGGGGCCACGGGAGGCGGGGGTGGGGTGAGGATGTGGTTCTCAGGGGGAATAAGCTCGGGATGCTCAGCATGGCAGGGTTGATCATCCTGATGGATGGGTTGATCATAAGCTACACCCTCCTCGGAGTGGTAGTATGAGCTATCTTGTTGGACGGTTTGCTCGAGGGCTGGGGGTACCTCATGAGCGGGGTGATGGATAATAGTTCCAGTTTTCCTGGTTCGGGCCATGTTGTGGTTTAGCTAAGTGTGGTGAGTAGTATAGTGGTAAGGTGATAGAGTGGTTTAAGGAAAGGGTCCCCGGTAGCGGCGCCAATGTAACGAGCGTTACCTAGGGGGTCCTCTCCGAGATGGATCGGTGGTGCTCCGAGTTGGTGAGCAAGGGAGGCGCCTGCTCTGACTCCGTCTTCTCCGACCCCGCCTAGTCCGACCCCGTCAATTCCGACTCCGCCTACTCCGACTCCGCCTGGTCCGACTCCGTCTCGTCCGACTCCTCCAAGTCCGACTCCGCCTGGTCCGACTCCGTCTCGTCCGACTCCTCCTAGTCCGACTCCGCCTGGTCCGACACCGCCTAGTCCGACTCCGCCTGGTCCGACTCCGAGGGACGGGGGGTGGTGACCTGCAAAGGCCTCCGATGCTTAAGTCAGTAATGGCTCAAGATAGAGAGAGTGAGTGAAGGATTGAAGATTACCTTGGGAACAGTGCCATCAACCCCTATTTATAGTAATTTATTATGGGCCAGGGGTGCCCCAATTTAGGAGTATCTGGCCCATCCAAAATCTCCCCTGCTGACTCAGCCCTAGTTCTTGGGTGATTCTAGAAGGGTGATTGGTGGGCCATCCAGAGTGAAGTGGGGCCAAGGAGTGCTCAGGGTTGTGACTAATCCCAAGGTCCCTGAGTGAATCCGACCTCGTGGAGGTGTTAGTTCGTGGGCGAGCTAGGCTCCAGGGGGAGCAGATGTTCTAACTTCGAGGGGATGCCCTTGGTCAAGTCAGGAGCTTGCCCCCAGGTCCTTACTAGCTCTGAGGTGGAGCAGGATCCGACCTCGGAGGTGTTACTGTCAAAGTCGGGCGTCCCGGCGATGAGTTTGGTCATCGCGGGAGCCTTCGATCCAGACGGAGTTAGAGGTCTAGGGGTTTATCCCGTAACATATTTATATCGATTTTCATTACAAAGAATATAGGAGGTTAAAAAGGAAGAGTGATACAATCATAATATTTCACCTTTAATTCCTAACAAATTGTCAATCAGAATCAAAGTATACAAAGAAATAATTGATTATTGATCTAAATTAATTTCGAGATAAGAGATTTAATTTAGCAAGAGAATGAACTCAATTTTGATATTTAATTAATTTTCATTTTATATTTATTTAAGGATGATTAATCTGATTTGTATCTTAATTATTCACATTGTTCACTAATAAGTGTCTATTTTATATTTTTCACACTTATTAAGGAAATGATTAAATGATCTTGGAAGTAGGTAATGTTTAGTATAATTTATATCACTATCTTTATTAATATTATCTCTCATATTTATTTAATTTATATCTTAATTTTCTCTCTTTTTTAGGGGTATCAAATGGAAAAAAAATCATTAATATTGTCTAAAATTCTTAAATAGACAAATATTAATAGAAAAATAAAAAATAAAAAATAGACACTTATTAAAGAACAAATGAAATATTAATTAACATCATGCAAGAACACTAAAATATAATATTTATAGATATAAGTAAATGTCATAATTGATATTAATTTACATTTTATAATCCTCAAGCTATATATAGAAGATACCTTATTAATTACTTTCATGAAGCAATTGATATTCGAATTTTGTTTTTCAAGGTTCATAATTGATAGTTATTGTACTTAAATGTGAAATGCTTATATAGTAGGTATGTATTAATTAGGGAACAAATGTAATTTAAAATTAAAATCAAGTTATTTTTAAATATTATTCATTAATTTATTTTTAAATAATACAATCATATAATATCTCATTAATCTATATCTATATAATATTGTAAAAGACAGGTTATGGTTGATTACCAATTTGCCCATTAATTGAGTCACTATAAATGTGACACGTATGCAATTTTAGGTATCCTTTATTTTTATTCTTTCAAGATATTTACAAATTTTTAATGTATCTTTTAAATATTAATATCCAATATGTATCTTTTATTTTATTTAGAATAATTGATTTTATTCATAAAATATTTGGAAATGATAATATTTGATTTGGAAATGTCTATTCACATTTCATAATATAAATTTGGAAAATATTATTTCGAAATATATATGATAAAATATTCTTTATATAAATTTTCTATTTACATTCACATTATAAAAAAATCTTATTTCGGATTCTTTTCTTTGTTTATAGCATTTGATGTTAAATTATGGTCAAATCATCTATATATATATATATATCTTTCCACCTTCTCAACCCTTTCAACTTCATTTTTTTTCTCTTCCTCTCTTATTTTGCCATCTCTATTTCTTGCTTTTTTTTTCTTCTCTTTCTTATTTCATTTTTTTCATCGATCTACTTTCTTAGTCATCATTCATTTTTTTTTCTATTTTTTAATTTATTTTTAATTCTTCTTCTTTCATTTTCTATTCTTCATCTTTCTTCTATATTTTTTTATTGTTTCATTCTTCTCCTCATTTTGTATTCTTCATAATTTAATATTTGACATGATTGATTAACTATCTCACGGGAAATGTAAAACATAAATAATGAACATGTTTTTCTAAAAGAGAATAATTACGAATTATTAGTAATTATTAATGTTTGATAATTAGTGATATTTGAATATTTTACCTGTAATTTAATAATTTTTAGTGATTGATAATTAGTGAATATTTTAGAGAATTTTAGTAATTGATATTACATATTTTTAATATTTTTTATTAATTAGGAATAATTATGAACATGAATTAGTAATTTTTAATATTTTTATTGATTGTTGGACGGGAATAGATATGAATAATTAGTAATTATTAATGATTGATAATTATTATTTTTGAAATATTTTCAATGATTTCGGTAGTTTTTAGTGATTGATAATATGTAAATTATGATTATTTTTGTTGATTGTTGAAAGAGAATAATTATAAATATTTTATGAATACGAACTCTATATTGAAAAAGATAAAACTAATTACGTGATTGAATAATTTTATTTGCATCCACTAATAATATAATAATAATTTCACTATGTATTTTTATTGTTATATTTACAAAATAATTTTATGAATATAACATATTTTCTTTTAACTTCATTTTATACAAATATGTTTCCATTAATTATTTAATATCGTAAACATAAAATTTGATATAATCCCCGTGCATCGCACGGGTACAAGACTAGTTTATTTCTAAAATTAGAATCATTTAAGTTTAGCTCATCGAGGTTGCGCCACTTGGCAGCACCTCATGAAGCTAACTCTGTTATATTATATTTATAGATATACAATATGATACTTAATTAAAATAAAACATATAAATGTTTTGATATGGTCATATAAATCATGGATTGTTTGGTTGTTGATTGTTGTGTATGTTTTTACCATCAAGTGGAACTTTCGATTAGCCTAGATCCAGTCATTCTACTGATTGAACGGTGGTGCATTGCGCATACTCACGGGATAGGGAGGCCTATGGGGTGAGATGTGGTCCTCATGCATTGGACACACTTAGTCCTACTAATGAAATGATGATTTGAAAGTATGTATTCCGGGGTGTCCGGGGTGTTCCGGACGTTGATCATGAATTGTTTAGCGTACGCTCATGAAAGTGGAAAACGGCTAATCCCTAGTTCCATGTAGACGAACAAGTTCTAAGCCGACGGAGCAACCTAGGAGACCTTATTAGTACGGCCTAAGGAGGACTCTAAGGTGGTGCCGTTAGATAGAACTTGACGTAGGGTGCTAGTTACGCGATAACCTAGAACTTGACTCGGGCAAGTAGGATGTTTGACTGTTCAACGTAACGCGCCTCAGTTCTTTAAAAAAATAATGAGTAGTTTCTAGAAAGGAGGGTGTTACTTTGAACAGCTGGAGTTGGCATAAGCGGTACCAAGCCCGGGTATCGGCAATGATTCACTGAGAATTTTATTCTCATACTCGCTTTCTTTCTTTTGTCCCAATTCCAGGAGATGGATCCCCCGCTGCCGCCCGTCGTTGACTTGTTGTCCGTTCGTTACTCCCCAGTTACCGGCTTCGTGTCCGTCACCTCCTCTATGCCCACTACATTCGGGTTTTATGTACCAAACCTTCCACACTGGGATCCTGCACTAGAGCCTATCCACCCACAGCCGCTCCATGGCACAGGGCACCACGCAGGAGTGCCTCAGCATCCACCTTCACCACCTATGCCTGCACCAGCATATGACCCGGAGACCCCTCTGAATTCCCCGGTTTTCTCTGACGGTGATATCATGGGGAATCCCTTCCTATGGATTGACCCGGACGACATGATGCCTAACTATGTCCCTGGAGATCGGGATTCTGAGAGAGAGGGTGACCTTGAGGCTGTGGTGTCATCCGCTGGGGTTGTAAATGACGAGGATGTGATCGTGCTTGACAAGGATGACGAAGAAGAAGAGGACCCGGAGGAGGATCCAGACACTGTACCCGCCGATAGTAGCTGAGGAGACTGTCTTTCTTTTAGTACTTTATTTCCTTTCTATTATGAACACATTTTGGTTGTAAAGGTCATTGTTTCGACCTGTTTTGATACACTATGGTTGTAATTTTCAATACCGTTGTACTTCGTACCTTTGGGGTTTTGTTTCTCCCCAATGTTTTGGATGATGTTTAATTTCAGTTTTATTATCCCTTCTTCCCATCTGTTGTATGGTTTATTTTGTTTTGTCTTTCGTTCGCGTATTCAAAAAAAAAAATCTCGTGTTTTCCGCTGTTAGATTTAGGATGTTACAACTCATATTATAATGAAAATTTATTTATACATTTTACATACGTTCTATTGGGTGTAAGTGTGGAGAAGAAATGTTTTATGTAAATTTAATAAAAATAAAGAAATTTTCTCATCTCATTCTATTTGTTCTGAGCCCAATTCACCTATACTCTTCTTTATTAAATTCTTCTCCACAACTCAAGATTGCTGAGAGTTTTGTCTTCATCATTTCTTTGCTATTTTTTTTATTATTTTCTGCTTTTATTTTTTAATTTATTGCTACTTTTCCCTTTGAACTTTCAGTAAACTATATGTGTATGTTAGAAACACAAATAACATGTCCTCTTTAAAAAATGAAATGTTTTGATTATTTATTTTGCAGTTCTTCCGTTAATATCTTCTTGTTCCACTTTAAGTTCTATTGTCAAGATACTAGGTTATGATGGTGATCTCCCACTATATTTAAACTTGAAATAGAGTTAGTTCACTTTCTTTTTCTTTTCTTTTTTCCCATATCTGATTATTTTGATATTTTTTATTAATATTTTTATGAAGTAGGAGTGTAGTAAGGTTTTCTTTTTTGCTTTTATAGTTTTTATAAAGAAGCCATTATTATTTACAATTGAGCGATTTTTAAGTTTACAATATATGAACCATTATTGTAGCAAGGTAGGTGCTTCTTGTGAGAAGTGATAAGAGAATTATGAGCTAGAGAGAGAAAGCATGTTGAGGGTGGAGGTGGTTGTGGTGGTGGTGAAAACGGTAGAGGAGGTTTTGGTGGTGGTAGAAAGGGTTGAGAAAGAGTAAGTGAGGCTGATGGTGGTGAGAAGACAGATGTTTCTTGGGAGAAGAGAGAAGAAGATTATGAATGAGAGAGAGAACTTATAAGCAAATTAGATAAAAAAAAATGTGAGTTATCTTATTAAACTATGTGAGCAAAAATGTTCTTATAATGCGAGCAAAATATATAAAGTTAAGTGAATGAATTTATCATCTTCAACACCATCTTAACATTGTCTTCATCATCTTCATCATTACCAGCATCATTTTCAACACTGATCACCAGCACTATTGTCACTCACCATCATCACCACCACCATCTTCAACACTCACCACCACCATCACCACTGTTAGAATTGATTCGAGTTCAATTATGAAAACTCCAATGGGGAAAGAGAGGCGGTGCTCTCCTAGACTTTATTGATTGAAAAATCACATCATACAACTTACTGATCTAGTAATGACCCCTTTTATAGGCAAAGCTCAACCTAACTTATACAATTAACCAACTAACTACTAACTACCACTAACTCTGCCCTCAAGGTACACAAAACTAGATAACTATTACAATTCTCTATTCTGCAGAATATTATTTACAACTTTTTCATTATAGAAATACCAATCCTAAACACACTTGAGCCTTCATTTTATATAATCCTTAAACCATGCTGGAGGTTTCCTTTGCCTTTTGTCCTTGATGCTTGTATCATTACCCCCCTCATAAAAAAGGACGTTGTCCTCAAGGGCCTGCTGAGTATATATGTCCACCAAGGTGTCCCAGTTTTCCCACGTAGCCTCCTCATGATCTATTCCTTCCCATTCCACCAAAACCTGTTTCGTCCCTATAGCAGTGGGATCTGTTCTTTGATCGACAATTGCAGCTGGCATAGGCAAAATTGCTTCATCCAGGATGGTTGTATCCTTCACCAAAGGTGGCACAGGACCCACGTATTTTTTTAATAGAGAAACGTGCATCACAGGGTGGATTTTGCAGTCCGGAGGCAAATCAAGTTTGTAAGCTACTAATCCAATTCTGGCCGTTATTTTAAATGGACCATAATATCGTTTGGCCAATTTAAAATTCAGGCATTTAGCTGCAGTGTATTGTCGATATTTATGAAACTTTGCCCAAACCCATTCATTTACCTCAAAGATTTTCTCTTGTCTATGCGAGTCAGCAAATTTCTTCATCCGCAATTGTGCTCGATTCAGATTATGCAGAGTAGGTCCTGAATTTTTTGTCTGTCCATGAACGTGCCTTCTACCTCATTCACTGTTGCTGCTCCCTTAACATATATACTGGTAATAAATTTGAATTGGTTCCATACAAAGCTTGGTATGGGGTCATGCCAATAGCACTATGAAAACTGGTATTGTAATGGAGCTCAGCCCAGGGAAGATACTTGAACCATGATGAAGGTTGGTCTGACACAAAGGAGCGCAAATATTGTTCCAAGCATCGTTTAATGTAACACCCCGATCTTAAATTAAGTCCTAATTAAGAGAAATTAAGGGTAAAGGACCTTAATTGGGACTTAATTGGATTTGAGTGGATAAGTTTCTCCTAGTTTAAAGTAATGTATGCTATGTGTTTTATGTCCTCAAGTATGTGAATTTATGATGTTAAAAGTTAAAAAGGATATACGGATATTAAGGTACGAGTCGGGACGTTTTAGAAGTGTTTTGGAGCTTTTTCACAGCCCAGTAATCGATTACCATCCCGTGGTAATCGATTACAGATGTTTTCGCCATGTGTAATCGATTACCAAGTCGATGTAATCGATTACCATGTGCGCAGAACGCGTTTTTCAGCGCGATTAAGTGACGTTCGGGCCCCACGGTGACTCCAGAGCATGTTTAACCTAGCCACCACGTGTGTAAACCCTAATACCACTCTCATTCCATCAGAAAGCCCTCTCTCTCCATCTTTGAGCCTCCATAGGTTTCTGTCTCAAGAATACACAAAGCCATAACCCTTCCACACCAAGAAACACCCACCAATTCTCACCCGATCAAGAAACCGACCACATATTATTGATCCTCACACCGAAATACACAAAACCACCGGTTTCTTTTCTTCATCAACTGTCACCGTTGTCACCGGACCGTTCGTGGGTTTAGAGAGAAGAAGAGTATTCACGGGAAACGTCGGGCTAGAGTGTTTTCATCGAGTTTTGCATTTGTCTTCTAAGAGGTAGGGGTTTAGACATTCTAAATGTTGAATTTCATGCATCATGATAATGATTTTTGATGAAATTGATGTTCTTGTTGTTTTTCCCATTAGGGTTCATGAAAGGGGTAAATTGTACCGATTGGCTTTGAAATTAAAAGTGTTTTCACCGATTAAAAAGTGTTTAAATTGTACTTTTATGATTGATTTTCGTATGGCTTTGTTTTCTAATGATTGGAACGATTCTAGGTTATTAATTTGGCCATTGGCTATGGAAAATCGTGTTTTGGAACTCTAGAATCGTGTTTTACGATGCTGTAATCGATTACCACGAGTTCGTAATCGATTACAGCAAGTGAATTTCCAATCGTTAGAAACGCGTGCTCTCTGTTAATCAATTATAGGGGTCCTGTAATCGATTACAGCACTGCTGTTTGTGCGAAAATGAACTGTTTTGACCCTTTATGCACCCTAATGTGTTCTACAACTAGTATGAATGATATGCATGAATATTCCATAGATTATATGTGACTTTATATGCTGTTTGGAATGATTATATGATGTACATGATGATTGATTATGTAATATGATATGTAAAGAGATTAATGTGCAAAGAGAAAGAAAGTTAAGACACACAGAGTAGCCTTTCTGTTAGTGATGAACGTTACAGGGGGCTGGCAACCTCGGTTGTAACGACTCATTAGCGGGAGGTGAATTACCCCCTCTACCCAATAGTATAGGATGAGCTCATACCTAGGGTCGGTGATGCGGAGGTTACAGGAGGGTGGTCAGGCCAAAACAATGTAAATGATCCACGGGCACCAAAAGGGCGTGCTTTAATGAAACGGATCCACAGGCATACTAAGTATGCTTAAAAGACTCAAGATAATTTAAGTAAAGAATATGAGATATACGTACAGACAAAGAATTCTACATTACCTTATGTATTTATATGATAGTCAAGCATTTATTACACCACACATTGATGATCATTTATGTTATGTATAACTATTAATTAAAAAGGATCAAGACGCACATAGGTAGTCGTACCGGGGTAAAATCATTTTGGAACTTATAACTGAATTGAATCCATTCATGCTCATTTATTTATTAATTAAACCCGGGACGGCTCCCCTACTGAGTTACTTTCAAGTACTCACCCCATGTTATTTCACCCTTTTAGACGATGAGTACCAGCAGGACGACGGAGCGAGCTTGGAGCCCGCACAGCCTTAGTTTTAGCTTCCGCATTTATTTATTAGACATTGACATTTGAGTTGTTTCTCTATGGATTTATGATTATTTTCTAGTTTAAGCTTCTGAGACCGGACCTTTGATAGCCGGCAAGTATTATTTATTTATGGATTGTATTTGTGGAGTCTTGTGAGTCACTGTTTTAGGCTCATGAGATAACACTATTATTATTATTGTTTTGATGTATGTTTTGGGAGATTACATGGTTTATTCAATTATATTGAGGTATTATTCAGGATTATTGTTCTCACGTCTATATACGTTGTATTATTTCGCAAGGCCCTTATTTTATATTCCGCAAACGATTTTGAATATAAAAATATTTATGATAACAGGAAGTAACCCTTATGAAATGGCCTAAAATGTCTTAAGCATTAAGGGCTATCTAGTAGGGTGTTACATTCTGGTATCAAAGCAGGTCTATCCTACAGGGCTTGGGGTAATGGACCTGTTATGCTATTGTTGCATGCACGTTAGTTGTATCATGCGTATGCCTCTTATGTGTTTTAGTTAGTTTGGGGTGCATGATTGGTCTGTTTTACTGTCATAGTAACTGTGCATACACAACTGTAATATGGAGCCTGATCAACTCAATGTTTCTTGTTTTGTGTGCACAGGAATATGGCACCACAGAACAGACGCACTAGGGACGATGGCGACACTCATGAGGAAAACGGGCAAGGAAGCGGGGTTTCGGCGGAGGCGTTCATGGAGATGGCAAGGGCCATGAACAGGATGGTGGACCATATGACCCAACAACACACTACTCCACCTGCAGCACCACCTGTGGGTAACAGCAGCTCCTATTTTGCTGACTTTAAGAGGGCTAACCCCTCTCCATTTCTCGGCACCGTTAACCCTTCTGAAGCCGAGGATTGGCTGAGAAGTATAGAAGATATCTTCACGGTGGTTCAGTGCACAGAGGTCCAGAAAACGCAGCTGGCTACTTTCATGCTACAGATGGAGGCGCGTTCTTGGTGGAACGACGCTCGTCGCGCTTCTGATGCGGCGGGTGTAGCTATCACATGGGACATGTTCAAAGACATGTTCTATGAGAAGTACTTCCCAGATTCGCCAAGACAAGGAGATGGAGTTCCTTGATCTCCGCCAGGGCTCTATGACCATTCCAAAATATATTGCTAAATTTGAGGAGCTTATCAGGTTTTCTGAGATCTACCAGGAGAACCCAGAGGAGAGCTAGAAGTGTATGAAGTTCTGCGCTGGGCTTAACCAAGACATCAAGAGGATGGTTAAGCATATGAAGATCAGAGACTACCGGGAGATGGTAGACACCTGCAGGATTGTGGAGGAGACGAGCCGCCCAGTGGCTCCATAGAGGGTCGATGCTCAGAGAAGGGGTGCGGCTCCTCAGAAGACTAACCGCCCCGCCCCTGCACGCTTTCAGCCGTATGGCCAGCCTCGCAGGCCACAGACTCAGCCACGCCCACAGCAGCAGCAGCCGCGTCCGGCGATAGTAGCACCGCGACCTCCTTGTGCCACATGCGGCAAGCTTCACCCTGGGGTTTGTCGTGTCGGGCAGGGTGTCTGTTATCGTTGTGGCCAGCCAAGTCACATCTCCAAAGACTGCAGAGTTACAGGTTCACAACCTTCTTCCTCTCTTAGGCCACAGCACCAAGGCATGGTATTCACGGTTACAGCGGAGGGCGCAGAGCGGTCCGACGATCTCATTAGGGGTACGTGTATGATTTATGGCAAGTCCTTAGTTGTACTGTATGATTCCGGTGCCACACATTCATTCATTTCACATGATCATGCTAGGAGCCTAGGTTTGCATATGTCAGAACTACCTTTTGATTTGTTAGTATCCACCCCTACTGCTGCACCCATTAGGACATGCTTAGTTTGCATAAAGTGTAAGTTCCATATAGATGATAGGGCATTTACATTTGATCTCATCTGCTTGCCCATGACAGGTCTAGTCATCATCTTAGGCATGGATTGGTTGTCAGCCAATCGAGTCCTGCTTGATTGCCATGCAAAGTCTGTGATCTTTCCTTCTATTCCTTCAGCATGTGTCACCCCTGTAGACCTATATACTAGTGCTATTAGGCTGAACTGTTGTGGGGTTATGAGCAATGCTTACGTTTTCCTCGCCGCTAGTGAGATAGAGAAGGGTCAGGTGTTGAGTGAGCTACACATAGTGAGAGACTACCCGGAGGTTTTCCCTGAGGATATACCCGAGTTTCCCCCAACCAGAGAGGTAGAGTTTTCTATAGACCTGATGCCTGGGACCGGACCCATATCCATAGCACCTTATAGGATGGCACCCAGAGAGTTGGCGGAGCTTAAGACACAGTTGGAGGAGGTGTTGGAGAAACGGTTCGTTAGACCTAGTGTATCACCATGGGCAGCGCCGGTTCTGTTTGTGAAGAAGAAGGATGGAAGTATGAGGCTATGTATCGACTACAGGCAGCTGAACAAGGTGACCATCAAGAACAAGTACCCACTGCCGAGGATTGATGATTTGATGGACCAGCTGAGAGGTGCCCAGGTGTTTTCGAAGATAGACTTGAGGTCAGGGTACCATCAGATTCGGGTAAGAGATGAGGATATCCCGAAGACAGCTTTCAGGACTCGTTATGGTCACTACGAGTTCACGGTCATGTCCTTTGGACTGATCAGTGCTCCGGCGGTGTTCATGGAATACATGAACAGGATCTTTAGACCCTATTTGGATAGATTCGTTGTTGTCTTCATCGACGACATTCTTATCTATTCAAAGACGCATGAGGAGCATGAGAGTCACTTGAAGGTAGTGTTGGAGGTGCTGAAGGAGAAGAAGTTGTTCGCCAAGCTGTCTAAGTGTGACTTTTGGATGGAGGAAGTGAATTTTCTGGGGCACGTGGTGTCGAAGGGAGGTATCTCCGTGGATCCTAGTAAGATAGAGGCTGTGATGAGCTGGGAGCGACCCACTACGGTGACGGAGATTCGGAGTTTTCTCGGGCTAGCCGGATATTACCATAGGTTCATTTCGAACTTCTCCCAGATAGCATTACCCTTGACGAAGCTTACTAGGAAGAACGCTGCTTTCGTATGGTCAAAGCGCAGCAGGAGGATGAGGAGTTTGGGAAGGTGCTGAAGGCTGTTAGCGAAGGGAGGATGCAGGGTTTTCGGTTGGACGGAGATTGTCTGTGGAGGTTTGAGGGGCGTGTCTACGTTCCTGCGAGTGGTGACCTTCGGAGAGCGATTCTGGAGGAGGCTCATAAGAGCCATTTCACCATTCATCCGGGGATAGACAAGATGTACCAGGACCTGAGGAAGATGTTCTGGTGGCAGGGACTTAAGAGGGATGTAGCGGAGTGGGTCAGCAGATGTTTAGTCTGCCAAAAGTGAAGGCGGAGCACAGGAGGATGCCAGGACTTCTTCAGCCGCTGAGTGTACCTGAGTGGAAGTGGGAGAGCATATCTATGGACTTCGTGTCCGGGTTGCCGAGGACTCAGGCGGGACACGATGCTGTGTGGGTTATCGTTGATCGACTGACCAAGTTGGTTCACTTTCAGGCGATCAGGATGACCTACCCCTTGGAGAAGCTAGCTGAGATCTATATCCGGGAGGTTGTGAAGTTGCATGGTGTGCCGAAGACGATAGTCTCGGATCGTGACCCGAGGTTCGCGTCTCGCTTCTGGAGAGCTTTCCAGAAAGCGCTCGGCTCGGAGTTGAGCATGAGTACGGCATATCATCCGCAGACGGATGGTCAGTCGAAGAGGACTATCCAGACCCTGGAGGACATGTTGAGGGCGTGTATACTGGACAGACAGGGGAGTTGGGACAAGTTGTTGCCCTTAATAGAGTTCTCCTATAACAACAGCTACCAGGCAAGCATAGGGATGGCACCTTTCGAGGCTTTGTATGGACGGAGGTGTAGATCACCCTTGTGTTGGCATGACCCGGGAGAGGCGAGTGTATTAGGACCTGAGCTGGTGAGAGAGACCTCAGAGCAGGTAAGGATGATTAGGGAGAGAATGCTCGCGGCCCAAAGCCGCCAGAAGAGCTATGCTGACCAGAGGAGACGACCCTTAGAGTTCTCAGTAGCCGAGCACGTCTTTTTGCGGGTTACCCCCACGACAGGTATAGGACGAGCCCTGAAGGTTAGAAAGCTTAGCCCTAGGTACCTTGGTCCCTTTGAGATCCTGAGTCGTGTCGGGCCAGTCGCCTACCGAGTGGCCTTACCTCCCACCCTCTCAAATTTGCATAACGTCTTTCATGTCTCTCAATTGAGAAAGTATGTGTCTGATCCTAGTCATGTTCTTGAGCCGGAAAGTGTACAACTAAGGGATGATTTGAGTTTTGAGTTATCGTTGACCGCAGCGTAAAAAGGTTAAGACAGAAGGATGTGCCTTTGGTCAAGGTGGCCTGGGGCGGAGGTCGGCTGGGCGACTTCACTTGGGAGCTGGAGGACGAGATGCGTCGTTAGTTTCCGCTTATGTTTACAAGTATGAATTTCGGGGACGAAATTCTTTTTAGGGGGGAGAAATGTAACACCCCGATCTTTAATTAAGTCCTAATTAAGAGAAATTAAGGGTAAAGGACCTTAGTTGGGACTTAATTGGATTTGAGTGGATAAGTTTGTCCTAGCTTAAAGTATTGTATGCTATGTGTTTTATGTGCCCAATTATGTGATTTCATGATGTTTAAAAGTTAAAAAGCATATACGGATGTTAAGGTACGAGTCGGGACGTTTAGAAGTGTTTTAAAGCTTTTTCACAGCCTAGTAATCGATTACCATCCCGTGGTGATCGATTACAGCTGTTTTTGCTATGTGTAATCGATTACAAAATCGATGTAATCGATTACCATGTGCGGAGAACGCGTTTTTCAGCGCGTTTAAGTGACGTTCGGGCCCCACGGTGACTCCAGAGCATGTTTAACCTAGCCACCACGTGAGTAAACCCTAATACCACTATCATTCCATCAGAAAACCCTCTCTCTCCATCTTTGAGCCTCCATAGGTTTCTCTCTCAAGAACACACAAAGCCAAAACCCTTCCACGCCAAGAAACACCCACCAATTCTCACCCGATCGAGAAACCGACCACATATTCTTGATCCTCACACCGAAATACACATAACCACCGGTTTCTTTTCTTCATCAAGTGTCACCGTTGTCACCGGACCGTTCGTGGGTTTAGAGAGAAAAAGAGAATTCACGGGAAACGTCGGGCTAGAGTGTTGTCATTAAAGTTTTACGGTTGTCTTCTAAGAGGTAGGGGTTTAGACATTCTAAATGTTGAATTTCGTGCATGATGATAATGATTTTTGATGAAATTGATGTTCTTGTTGTTTTTCCCATTAGGGTTCATGAAAGAGGTAAATTGTACCGATTGGTTTTGAAATTAAAAGTGTTTTCACCGATTAAAAAGTGTTTAAATTACATTTTTATGATTGATTTTCGTATGGCTTCGTTTTCTAATGATTGGAACGATTCTAGGTTATTATTTTGGCCATTGACTATGGAAAATCGTGTTTTGGAACTCTAGAATCGTGTTTTACTACGCTGTAATCGATTACCACGAGTTCGTAATCGATTACAGCAAGTGAATTTCCAATCGTCAAAAACGCGTGCTCTCTGTTAATCGATTATAGGGGTCCTGTAATCGATTACAGCACTGCTGTTTGTGCGAAAATGAACTGTTTTGACCCTTTATGCACCCTAATGTGTTCTACAACTGGTATGAATGATATGCATGAATATTCCATAGATTATATGTGACTTTATATGTTGTTTGGAATGATTATATGATGTACATGATGATTGATTATGTAATATGATATGTAAAGAGATTAATGTGCAAAGAGAAAGAAAGTTAAAACACACAGAGTAGCCTTTCTGTTAGTGATGAACGTTACAGGGGGCTGGCAACCTCTGTTGTAACGACTCATTAGCGGGAGGTGAATTATCCCCTCTACCCAATAGTATAGGATGAGCTCATACCTAGGGTCGGTGATGCGGAGGTTACAGGAGGGTGGTCAGGCCAAAACAATGTAAATGATCCACGGCCACCAAAAGGGCGTGCTTTAATGAAACGGATCCACAGGCATACTAAGTATGCTTAAAAGACTCAAGATAATTTAAGTAAAGAATATGAGATATACGTACAGACAAAGAATGCTACATTACCTTATGTATTTATATGATAGTCAAGCATTTATTACACCACACATTGATGATCATTTATGTTATGTATAACTATTAATTAAAAAGGATCAAGACGCACATAGGTAGTCGTACCGGGGTAAAATCATTTTGGAACTTATAACTGAATTGAATCCATTCATGCTCATTTATTTATTAATTAAACCCGGGACGGCTCCCTACTGAGTTACTTTCAAGTACTCACCCCATGTTATTTCACCCTTTAGACGATGAGTACAGCAGGACGAGGAGCGAGCTTGGAGCCGCACAGCTTAGTTTTAGCTTCCGATTTATTTATTAGACATTGACATTTGGTTGTTTCTCTATGGATTATGATTATTTTCTAGTTTAGTTCTGAGACGGACTTTGATAGCCGGCAAGTATTATTTATTTATGGATTGTATTTGTGGAGTCTTGTGAGTCACTGTTTTAGGCTCATGAGATAACACTATTATTATTATTGTTTGATGTATGTTTTGGGAGATTACATGGTTTATTCATTATATTGAGGTATTATTCAGGATTATTGTTCTCAGTCTATATACGTTGTATTATTTCGCAAGACCCTTATTTTATATTCCGCAAACGATTTACGAAAATTTCTCCCACGTATTTTCCGCGTATATGTATTTTGAATATAAAAATATTTATGATAACAAGAAGTAACCCTTATGAAATGGCCTAAAATGTCTTAAGCATTAAGGGCTATCTAGTAGGGTGTTACAGTTAACCACTTCCGGTTGATCATCACTTTGAGGGTGGTATGCTGTGGAAAAATGTAATTTTGCTCCTCCACATTTCATTAGTTGCTGCCATAATTTGTTGATGAAAATTGGATCACGGTCACTCACAATTCCCCTGGGAAATCGATGTAACTTAACTATCGAATCCAAAACCAAAGTAGCTACATGTTTGGCTCCAAATTCCTGTTTCAACCCACTAAATGAGCTGATTTTGTTAGACGATTACCCCCAAAACTGCGAATACCAGAGGAATTAGGCAAATGAGTAATGAAATCCATTGAGTTTCTGTCCATGGAGTAGATGGTATTGGTAGAGGCTGTAAGAGACAGCAGGTTTAGTTGTTAGTACTTACACTACTGGCAGATTATACATTTTCGAATGAGTTTCCACTGTTTTCCTCATGCTTGCCAATAAAACTATTCTGAAAGACGCTCAAGGTTTTTAATTCCATCATGGCCTCCTTGCGGTGAAGCATGAATTCTCAATAATTTGCTGAATTATGGGTGTTCTTTGGTAATAAAATTTGTCTTGATAAACCATACTCCTGGCCGAAAACCTCCTGGTGCGTACCGCCAATATTTGGCCAAGGTTAATTCTGGTTCTGTTTATTTAATTCTTTATATCTTGAATTAGTGAGCTTTACCATCGTATACTCTGCAAACAGGCTTCAGGAATTCTGGACGAGATCAGCTGCAGATTTGTTTTACCTGTTTAAACTCAATAGTAAAGTCATAACCAAGGAGTTTTGTCAAGTAATATTGTTGCTCCGGAGTGTGGATGACTTGAGACATTAAATCTTTTAAACTTTTATGATCTGTACGAATCACAAAAGGTTTTCCAAACAGGTAATGCCTCCATTTGCTAACCGCTTGTGTGATGGCGTATAATTCCCTCACATAAGTTGATGCCTTAGATAATCTTGGGCAGAATTTCTTACTGAAGAAAGCTATAGGATGACCCTTGTCACGACCCGGCACAAGGGACACCGAGTCCCATGTCAGCCTTAACCTGTAATCCACACAACAGTCCAGCTAAACGACAACAACCATAGCTACTATAACATGCACACATACGTAAGATCCATACATATAATAGGGTTCACAAGGTATCACCCCTAAATCCATAATACATAATATGTGGTCATAATACACTGCTCAATCCAAAAACCAACATAATCCAACAGAAAAGTAACAAGTCTTAATTAGACTTACAATCCATACATAACTTAGACCATCCTGTTTGTACACAGAATACCCTCCTGATCCCGAAGGCAAAACCAAAACAGGAGCGGTGGTCAAGGACTCCTTCAATCTCTGAAAACTCTCCTCGCAAGCTCCCGACCACTGGAAAGGTACACTCTTCTGGGTCAGCTGGGTGAGAGGGGATGCTATCCTCGAGAAATCCTTAACAAACCTCCGATAGTGACCAGCAAGACCCCAGAAGCTACGGATCTCGGTCACTGTCGTAGGCCTTGGCCACTTCTGAACTGCCTCATCTTTGTTCGGATCCACCCTGATCTCGTCCTTAGACACCACCTGCCCGAGAAAGGTCACTCGGTCTAGCCAAAACTCGCACTTAGAGAACTTGGCATAAAGATTGTGGTCTCTCAGAGTCTGCAGCACAATTCTGAGATGACGCTCATTCTCCTCAGCACTCTTAGAGTACACCAAGATGTCATCAATGATGATTATGACGAATCGATCCAAGAATGGTTTGAACACTCTGTTCATGAGATCCATGAAAGCTGCAGGCATTGGTCAACCGAAAGACATCACAAGAACTCGAAATGCCATATCGAGTACGGGAGCCGTCTTCGGAATATCTCCTTCCTTAATCCTCAACTGATGGTAACCCGATCTCAGATCAATCTTAGAAAACAGCAAGCACCCTGAAGTTGATCAAACAAATCATCAATCCTCGGAAGAGGGTACTTGTTTCGGACCGTCATCTTGTTGAGCTATTTGTAATCCACGCAAAGCCTCATGGGTCCATCCTCCTTCTTGACAAAAAGAACCGGAGCACCCCAAGGTGATGTGCTCGGTCGGATGAACCCTTGTCCAAAAGATCCTTCAGTTGATCCTTCAACTCGCCTAACTCTTTCGGAGTCATACGGTAAGGAGGAATGGAAACTGGTTGAGCATCAGGAGTTAGGTCAATCCCGAACTCTATCTCCCGATCTGGTGGCATACCCGGTAACTCCTCCGGAAACACATCTGGATATTCACATACCCCTGGAACTTGACCAACATCTACAACACTAGCCTCCATGTTCATCACTGACGCCCGAAAACCTTGACACCCGTGGTCCATCAACTTCATAGCACTCATAGCCGAGATCAACGAAGCAGGGGTCACACAATGACCCCTTGGAACTCGAAGGTTGAACCATCGGGAGGACAAACTTCACCCACTTGGCATAGCAATCCACCGAGGCATGACAGGAAGTCAACCAATCCATGCCCAAGATGACATCAAAGTCCACCATATCAAGAATCACCAGGTCGGCCAAAGTGTCCATCCTGCCCACAGAAACCACACACGACTCGCACACGAGATGAACCATATAAGGTTCTTCGACCGGAGTGCTAACCCAAAAAGGGTCCTCCAAAGGCACCGGTTGCTCGCCAAAACGGGAAGCAAAGAACGGGGACACATAAGAATGTGTGGAGCCCGGATCAAACAATACATAAGCTTCAGAAGAACAGACTTTTGTTATACCTGCTACCACAGCATTGGATGCCTGAGCACCCTGACGGGTCAACGCAAAGACTCTAGGCTGAGCTCTTCCTCCACCACCTTGACCTCCTTGCCCTGAAGAACTACCCGGAGACATAGCTAAAAGAGGCGGTGTGGGCAAGATCGGTGCCTGATGTCCAGTAGTTCCCCCAGCAAGGCGAGGGCAATCCTTGATAACGTGCCCTGCCTGTCCACACCCATAGCATACATTCTGGTTCGGGCGACACACGCCATGGTGGAATTTTCTACACTGCTTGTAGTGAGGGCGCCGAGGACCTTGGGGTCCAGAACGCTGTGTGTTTGACTGTGAAGCACTGCTTGCTTGGGATCTCATCCCAGACATGGCCCTAGGAGCGGATCCTGAGGAGTTGGAACCACTCCCCAGAGCAAACCTCTGATGCTGATAATCTTGGGACCCACCAGAACTGGATCCTCCGGAGAACTGCCCTGTAGTCTTCTTTTTCTTCTCAAATCCTCTATTCGGTTTGTCTTCCTCCCTTGAGTTTTCAATGCCCACAGCGGTATCCATCACCTGAGAGAAGGACTTCCTCCCTATCTCATTATGCAGAATGGAACGCATCGGGTCCCTGAGCCCTTTCACAAACCTTCTCACTTTCCTATCCTCAGTAGTGATCTCATGCGGCGCATATCGACATAGTCGAGTAAATTGAGTAGCATACTCGACCACAGACATGCCCGGAGTCTGCTTCAGCTTGAGGAATTGCTCCACCAGAAGCTCCCTTCGGTTCCCAGAAAAGAATCTTGCTCTGAAAGCTTCAGTGAACTCCTCCCATACTGGTGGCGGCCTCCTCATATGAGCCCTTTCCATCAACCAAGTCTCATACCAGTGAACAGGAGTTCCCTGAAGGGTGTAGGTCACCAGATCCACAGCCCTCACGTCATAGCATCGAAGGGCACGCAGAGCTCTAGTGGCCCGATCCAAGAAATCCTCCGGGTCTTCCTCCATGGACTCCCCCGAAAAAGTCGGTGGGTTCAGCCTCAGATATGCCTCCAGCGTCACCTCATGGGTACCAAAAACCTGAGGTCCTGGCCTAGGTGGTCCGTAGTCCGTGTTCGGAGGAACCTCTTCTCTCCTCTTGTTCTGATCCTGATTCTGATTCTGATTTTGATTCTGGTTTAGCATCATCTGCATCAGAGTATTCAGAGTCTGACGAATATCCCGGATCTCCGCATCGCGGTCATAATCCGTGTTGCCCCCTTGGGGTCCCACATCCTCTTGCTCAGGAGGAGGGCCCATGTTGGTACGAGGTCTACCTCGAGTGCTTCTCTTAGGAGGCATGGTCAGAACAAGATAGCTACACAAACAAACAAGCGTTCAGAAAATAGCAGAAGAGATGACCCTGAACAATAAGGGATCACCACACAGAAACATCAAGACAAAACCATAAGACATCCTATAAAAGCTTTCACTAGAGTCACAATCTTGTGAAAATGGGCCGGGAACCATTTACACTATTGTCACCCTATTGAAAACAATTTGCTCCATAAGTTACAAGACTCAACCTAGGCTCTGATACCAACTTTGTCACGACCCAACTCGGATCGTGACCGGCACAAGGGACACCGAGTCCCATGTCAGCCTTAACCTGTAATCCACACAACAGTCCAGCTAAACGACAACAACCACAGCTACTATAACATGCACACATACGTAAGATCCATACATATAATTGGGTTCACAAGGTATCACCCCTAAATCCATAATACATAATATGTGGTCATAATACACTGCTCAATCCAAAAACCAACATAATCCAACAGAAAAGTAACAAGTCTTAATTAGACCAACAACCCATACATAACTTAGACCATCCTGTTTGTAAACCTATGGAGCATACTACTAACATAATAGATAATAACATAACGCCTCTAGACATCGAGGCTCACCAAAGCTAAGAGCTTGGAGGAACGGAAGGACTCGCCTCCTGACCTGCACCTGAATCTGAAAATGGTTTGTATGAATGGGTGAGTCATACGCTCAGTGAATAATAGATTAAATAGTTTATGCAGCAGTATCATGAACATAGGCACCGACAGGATAAACCATCGCATAAATACCATACAATACATTTCGCAATTCGCCTTATTCCTTATTATTACAACTGTTTTTATCATTAGAGATCCCGGGAGCCCAGCCCCCCCCCCCTCGGATCTTTAGTCCCGGGAGCCCAGCCCCTCCTCAGACTTTAGTCCCGGGAGCCTAGCTCCTCCTCAGACTTCATTAAAATTCGACCCCGTGAGCTATGCCCCCCCTCAGACCGATCCAACCAATCTTAATCATCCTTTAATTATTATCGCTTCACAATCGCACATCGCATTATATTCACATCGTCATCATAATAACATCGTAAACAGCCCTATAACGAGTTTGGGGTAGTGGTGAACGAATGGATTTGGAAACACAACTTAGTTGTATAAAGATTTTGAGTTAAAGTCTTAAAAATGGTGTTTTAGTGCAGTTGTAATCGATTACAGACATCTGTAATCGATTACCTGCTTCAAATTTCGTTCTGAAGAAAATTTTTGTAAAAATTGGCAGTCTGTAATCGATTACAATCCCGCAGTAATCGATTACAGTAATCGATTACCAATTCGCTGTAATAGATTACAGCCTGGGTCAGAAACGAAATTCTGCAGAAAACTTCACGAAAATCATCTCCAAATCCACATTTTCACCACAACCCATCCAAATCAAACACAACCAACATGCAATATCAATAATATATCAACCAATCTCAGCCCCTATCAACTAGCATAGCAAGAAATTCACAATATCATTCAAAATCAAACATAAACCATAAATAACCCATTACTCACAAATTACTCCAATGAGCTCCAAGACACCACCCGGAGCTAGGATGAGTTACCCGGAGCTTCCCCAGTTGGTTGAGACCCTAGATAACACATCACAAACCTCAATCTCTCAACAAAAATTAAAACCCCCAATAGTAAACCCTAACCCCCAAATCCGAAATCAAAGAGAAAATACACCAAGAGAGAAAAAGAAATACACTACACTTACCCACAATATACTAGATGATGATTGATAAATTGATCTTGGACAACAATGGGGTTTGGGTGAGAGATTTGAGAGAGGGAGATGAAATGGGGAAGAAAGGAAGAAAGGGAAAAAGAGAGGGAGAGAGTTACGGGAATGGAAGGGAAGAAAGGAAGAAAAGAAAGAAAAAGGAGTGGGGAGGTGGGACCCACGTGGTTCTATCTCCCCGGTGCACCGTGATCTCTTACTCAAACTAACTCAGGATACCCGAGGTATTACAACCCTCTTGGGATAGAACAGCACCTATTCCCTGAGTACTTGCATCTGTTTCAAGAATGAATCCTTTAGAAAAATCTGGTAGAGCCAAGATTGGTGTGGATGTTAAAGCTTTCTTAAGAGCAATAAAGGAGCCCTCCGATTCGGGTGTCCAATGGAACGAATCCTTCTTTAACATTTCTGTCAAGGGCCAAGCCAGAGTCGCATAGTTCTGGACAAAACGTCTATAGTATCCTGTAATTCCGAGAAACCCTCTCAATTGTTTGAGGTTAATGGGCAGTGGCCATTCTAAGATTGCTGTAATTTTTGCTTTGTCCACTTGAACACCAGCAGCTGAAATGATATGGCCCAGATAGGGCAGTGTAGTTTTTTCAAATTCACACTTCGATATTTTAACCACAAACTTGTGCTGCTGTAGCACAGCTAAGACTTGCTTAATGTGTTGTAGATGTAGTGTCCAAGAAGCACTATAAATGAGAATATCATAAAAAAAAAACCACTACAAACTTGCGAAGAAAATCTTTAAACACCTGATTCATAGTAGCTTGGAATGTTGATGGTGCATTTGTGAGACAGAATGGCATTACTAAAAATTCGTAATGTCCATCGTGAGTCCTAAAGGCCGTTTTGTGGATGTCCGTGTTCTCCGGCCATTCGAATCTGGTAATATCCAGATCGCAAGTCCAATTTGGTGAAGAATTGAGCTCCATGCAACTCATCCAATACTTCATCGATGGTTGGCGTTGGAAAAATGTCTCGCACTGTGACAGCATTTAGCTTGCGGTAGTCAACGCAAAAATGCCAAGATCCATCTTTTTTTTTAACTAGAAGCACCGGAGATGAAAAAGAACTGGTACTATCTCTAATAAGTCTAGCCTGCAACATTTCAGCGACCAGTTTCTCAATTTCATCTTTTTTGGAAATGAGGGTATTTGTATGGACGAACTGTTGGTATGTGCCCAAGAGGGCCAATCATAGTTGCATTTTATTATGATATTGTGACATTTTATTTTATATATATATGAGGCATTGTTTTCATTAATTGTTTATTTATTTTAATAAACATTATGATCTCCTTAGAATGGAATAAAGATTAGGTACATAACCTAATAGTGAGACTCCATTCTTAAATGTCCCTAGTCAAGTATTATTGTAAACAAGAGGACAACAGTAATACGTTGAGACTAGTATCTGTATGGACTGATAACCTTTTCTCACAGGTTATGGATATGTGATATCAAGTCTGCACATAGGTATATATGGTGATATATTGGACTGACCCGCCTTGAGAACACTACATGGATTGTAATGTGAATGTCATAAGTGATTCTCATAGTGATGATGGTACATGTAGTCCTTTGACTTGAAGTTACTACGATCCGCTGCATGAGGAGTTATGTGCTTTAATACCGTCAAACGTTATCCGTAACAGGGTAATTATAAAGGCGGTCATTAGGCATATAACGAGTCATGTGGGCGGTGCGAGTAACATAGATCGAATTTGTCCCTCTCACATTACGAGAGATATATATGTGCGCCCCTTGATGAGTAGGACTGGGTAAATGTATGGCCGTGCTGAAATGAATTAATGTGTGACATTAATCTCATTTAATTTTATCAGTCTACTCAATAATCAAGAAACTAACGATTTAACTATACAAGATGACTAATTCCATGCTGGTGTTAAATCTAGATATTTGGACAAAGGGATTGAATTGTACAATAACATTGATCACATAAAGGTTATGTCAAACCGTTGACTTCCTTATAACTTGGGTAACAGTGATGTGTTGCTAGATACCGCTCACTGTTTATATTATTATATAATATTTAATGATATTGCCAACGTTATAAGAACCTATAGGGTCACACACTAAAGCAGTTTTAATTTATGCTTAATTAGATTAAATTAGTGTGACTAATTTAATTGCATTGGGCTTGCATCAGAAGGGCCCAATAAGGCACAAACTAGGTTTAAGTTTTCTATGAGATGAGAGTGGAGTGTTGGCTATAAATAGCAACACATATGAGCCTAGCCTCACACACAAGAATCTTGAATTCTCACACTCTCACTCAGAGAAAGCTAATCCTTGTTTTCTCTGAAATTCACTACTAGCATAGAGAGTCTCAGAGGAGCATCAAGGTGGACGTGTGACGGCCACAACTGCTGTGTGGACTTCTAACGGCCGCCGCTGCTACTGCGTCGGAAGGATTGACATAGCTTATTTCGTGTAGCTGTCACGCTTCAACAGGTATATCAAATATGATTTATGATATTTCACAAGGGTCTATGGGAGGGAATTGCATGTAAAATTTTTGTTTTCCGCTGCTTCTATATGCATGATTTCCCAACAGTGGTATCAGAGCCACTTGTGAAAACGTATTTCTGTTTGATGGCATTACCTGTTATTTATATGATAAACACGGTTTTGTTATGTTTCTCTTTTTGTTTATGTGATAAACACGGTTTTGGTTTTTCTGTATGAATGTGTTTTATTCATATGATTATATACAAATACGAAAATAAAATACGGAAATGAAATACGGAAATTAAAATACGGAAATTAAAGTACTGAAAAATAAAGAAAACCGGTGGATTGTCTCCCACGAAGCACTTTGCTTTAACGTCCCTAAGTTGGACGGTCGACCACTTCAAATCTACTTTGACCCAGGAGTATCAGTTCCAGCTGCTCCGGTCATGAGATGGATAGCACTTACATTCCCCTTAGGATTAGGAACTGTCTGAGATGGGATTTGTGAGGTGCCAGCTTGTTCATAGGTTTGTGTGGCCGGATTCCCTTTCATTTGGTTGACCTCATTCTGCAAGTTTAGCATCATCCTTTGTTGCTCCATGATTAGTTTCATCACATCACCGAGAGTTGGCTCGTTAGGATTTGGAGGTGTAGGTAAAGCCAATTGTTGAGGTGGTGGAGGCAAGGCCATTAGAGCCTGGTATGGAGCCTGGGGTTGCCTTTGATGAAGAGGTTGGTACCGAACCTGCTGAGGTTGCTGGACTTGTTGTGGCTGTGGATTGTTATTCCACCTCAGGTTCAGGTGATTCCTCCAACTTGGGTTATAGGTATTCCCCGTAGGTTGATTCTGTGGCTGAAATTGAGGCTTTCCCGGAAAGGTGTTTGCAGCTGCCACCATTGTTGCCTCTTCTTGAAGGTGTGGACACTGGTCAGTTACATGGGAGTCCAAGGAACATACCCCACACACCATAGGCTGGCTTGGGGTTCCCGCTTTGGCCTGGTTGATGGCCAAAAACAATAAACTAATAAAGAAAAATAAAACAAATCTAATCTAGAAACCTACCCAATTACTCATATTGTCAATCTCAATTAATCCCCGGCAACGGTGCCAAAAACTTGATAGGGTTATCGGCAAGTGCACCGAATCGTACAAGTAATAAAGTCCACGGTGAGTGGGTATCGTTCCCACGAGGATTAAAGGATTGAGCAAAACTTTTATTGATTGAATTTCTAGTTAGAAAAATTGATTGATGGAGAGTGAATGGAATTAAAATAAACAAATTAAAATATAAAATTAACAGCAAAAGTTTAACAGAAAATCCAAAGACAAGAGTTAGGGTATTGTGGTTCACGTATTTTCTGAAATTAACCAAGTATTTGCTTACCTCTGTATTTTAAAACCTCAATTCAATAAACGAATCTTAAGTTGTCAATTCCAATTCCTTGGTAATTTAACACTTTTTCTATGAACAATTAGTCAATCCCTTGATCAAATCATTTCAAAGAAAAGATAAAATATTTTTACTGATTCAAAGTTCACAAAAATCTTGATTCTATTCCTAGATATCAATCTTTCTGGCAATTTCCCTTAAGCTAATTCACAAATTTATTTTCCCAAATAAACACATGAATCCAAGATAAGTTGAAAAGTGATTTTCCAATCCTCATAACAACACAATACAAATAAGGTAATTGCTTGAATTGAATTAATAAAACTCAAAGGTTCACAAATATTGGATTAATTCATAGTAATACGATCCCTCTTACCCTAACAAAGAGTTTAGTTACTCATAATTAAAGAAAACAAAGCATAAAAATTAGAAGACATTTTGAAGAACGAATAACTGAATTTATTTATGAAAATAACCAAGAACAGAGTACGTAGAGTAAAACAAAAGATAAGATCCAAGATTCTCCCCTAAGCTTGCATTCTAGTCCTATTTATAATAAAAATAATCCTAGAATTCAAATTGTTCCGATCCCTAAAACAACGGGAATTAAGTTTAGAGATAAATTCAAAAAGATATGAAAAGATTTGCATTTGAATAAATTATGGATCATGCGGCACAATTTGAGGTATCTGCAGTTAAGATGATGTGCGCATTTTACGTCTTCATTTAATGCGGGACGCGACGCATAGAGCAGGCGTGGGACGCCTAATTCCCGAATATTTCTTCAATTTGATTCTGTTTCTGAGACGCGGTGCGTGTGACGAGACGCAAGGCGCGGGACGCACACGTGACAGGCGCAGGCGCGCGGGGAGATGCCCATGTGGGGCGTTGTGCGGGGCTTCGGGCGCAAGGCGCCTTGAACTTGATCTGCATGCATTC
This sequence comes from Aeschynomene evenia, assembly GCA_013621005.1. Classification (NCBI taxonomy): domain Eukaryota; kingdom Viridiplantae; phylum Streptophyta; class Magnoliopsida; order Fabales; family Fabaceae; genus Aeschynomene; species Aeschynomene evenia. Next base: position 9,986,590 of record CM024265.1, read on the forward strand.
AAAGGGTCATATGACCCTTTCTTGGTGCATGAATTTCTTCCATGGGTGGTGACGCTGGGCTTTCTAAATTGAGCGCAAGTGAGTGGTTTTCTTTAAGGGTCATATGATGCTTGTCTTCACAGGGTCATTTGACCATGTCTTGGGGCGCTTGATTTCTTTGAGGCGCACAAAGCTGGCGCCTTGCGCCTTGTAATTTTTAAATGGGCGCCAAGTGAGGCGCCTTGCGCCGGATACTTGGATTTGTCCAGAATAATACTAGCTTTTCTGAAAATTAAACCCAGAAAAATACCAAAAACCCATAAAATAATTCTACGAATTTAAATTAACTTTAAACTAATTAAATCAGTCTAAAAACAAATAAAATACTAATAAAACTAACATAAATTTATACTAAAAATTAACTTAAAATGCCAAGGCATCACCAGTTGCTTCATGAGGGTTTCAATTTCATCCAGCTTCTGATATAGGCCACCATTCTCCTGTTGAGCAACCTCATTCACCCCTTTGGTCACGGCAGTCGCCCTTGTGCCAAACTGCTGTGAGTTCACAACCATATTTTCGAACAGGATTCTTGCGTCTGCCATAGTCTTGTCCATCAGAGCATCACCACGAGCGGCATCGATCATGCAACGATCCATTCCCGTCAGACCCTCATAGTAGTACTGGATCAATAGTTGTTAGGAGATCTGATGGGTTGGACAACTTGCCACTAGCTTCTTGAATCTCTCCCAGTACTCATGGAGAGACTCACCTTGGAGTTGGCGGATGCCACTGATGTCCTTCCTTATGGCAGCTGCCCTCGAGGCTGGGAAGAATTTCTCCAAGAAGATCTTCTTCATGCCAATCCATGTGGTGACAACTCCGTTTGGCAGATTCAAGAACCATCGCTTCGCTTGACCGTCTAGAGAGAACGGAAAAGCCCGAAGCTTCACGTGTTCCTCATTGACTCCTCTTGGCTTGAGAGTCTCACACACCACATGGAATTCCTTCAGGTGCTGGTGTGGATCCTCTCCGGCCAATCCGTGAAATTTAGGGAGCAAATGGAGAATAGCTCCCTTAAGCTCGAACTCAGTGTCCAACCTTGGGTAGGTAATTCCCAAGGGTTGTTGACTGAGGTCAGGAGCTGCAAGTTCCTTCAAGGTGGCCTGATAGTCTGCCATGATCGAATTTGGACCTGAAACACTAACAGACAAATCAGATAGTTCAGGACCAGTGAAAAGTAGAGTTGTAAACGGTGGACCTTCCGGTTTCCCTTGAGACTCACTAAACCCTCTCCTAGGTTGCCTTATTTTTCTCAAAGTGTTTTCAATTTCAGGATCAAAAACAGCAAGTTGGGGATCCGGTTGAGATCCAGTCATGCAAAACTGCAACTTTGCAGTCGCAGTCGCACGCTGGGGTGCTTTACGGGCGCTGGAGCGCGTATGACATCAGCAGACTCAGCTGTTCGTGGAACAGCGAGTCTGGGAAGAACAAATGGAAATAAAAATACGAAAAATAAAATGCAAAATAAAAGGAAAATCTTTTTGTTGTTTTTATTTTTGAAAGAAAACAAAAGAAACTGATTATGTACACTATGCACAAATCACACAACTAGTGATTACTTTAATCGCCATTCCCCGGCAACGGCGCCAAAAATTTGATGGGTGGTGGTCGCAACTCCCATAAATTTAATTATTTATAAACCAAGTTCCCCTAATATAGTTTAGTGGAAATCAGGGTCGTCTCTCACAAGGAATGGCTAAGAGAGCAATACGCAAGACTAGTTGTATGAGGGTTGTCACAAGTTGGGGGTTTTTGTTTGAATGCAAGAGAAATAAATAGGAATGATAAAAAAACATTGGTTTATGAGGTAGAACATTCATTAGGGTGTTTATCATTGGCTACAAAAGAATGCATGAGTTGATTAATTACGCCAAAGTTAGATCTAACCATATTGTTGTGATTCTAAGAGTTAATTGCCTAGAACAAGATTAATCAGTGAGATCTCACCTTTAGTTTCGTTTTCAACAATCTTTAAAGCCAATCACATTAATCTAATTAAAGAGACTAATCAGCCAATTAATTAATCATTACCAATTCCTGATATGTCATGCATCAATTAATCAATTAACACATAAACACATGCCAATGAATTAGCCTAACTCAATCGAGTAAGTCAAGACAAAGGTTTAACACACAATTTAAGATCTCAAATTATATGTCAAGGTTTGATAATGAAAACTTATGCAAGATTAAGAACAAAGCCTCAATTTACCCCAATGATTAAACCACCAAGAGACTTAGTTACTCATGGAGGAAATATAAAGGCAGAAATAAATTGGAATTAAAAACACAGATTGAAGGTAGTGAAACGTGAGAAGGGGGGTTGAATCACGTTCCAACTATAAATCCTATTTCTGAAAATTACTTAAAAATAAAGATCAAGTGTAAACTTGTCTTGCACAGCGGAAACAATTGTTAGTAAATAAACAGAAACTTAGCCTATAGACAAGGCTATTTTAGATCTTGAAAATATATTTATTTTCAAACTCTTCTAAATGATAAAGGTTAAAACTTTAACCTTCAACACTTAGATAAATGATGATGATGATTTCGCAATATGCTATATGATGTGTATGCAATGATAAATTGTAAAAATAATTAAATAAAGAGAAAGGGAAGAGAGAGAGCACACACAATCTTTTTATACTGGTTCGGCAACGTGCCTACTCCAGTCCCTAGGATTCACCTGAGATTTCACTATCACCACCACAACTAGGTGGACTTTCTTGCCTCTGCTACACCACAAAGGACTTCATCAACCTGCACCTTCACCAAGGTGACTCACTACTGCCTTTGAAAACCACAAAGGACTTCCCTTGCACCTCCAACTAAGGTGACTCACTGCCTTTGAAAACCACAAATTCCCTTGCACCTCCAACTAAGGTGACTCACTGCCCTTGCAAACAACAAAGGACTTTCTACCCTTGCCTTAGTCCCACTAAGGTCTTTTGCCTTCAAAAATAAGGACTTTGTACAAAAGATGAGATCTTTAATCAAACAAGAAACTTAGATGCAACTAAGTTTGAACCTTGCTTGCTTTTCTCTCAAAGATAACTAGTATAAACTAGGATAAACAATAAAGATCACTCTTTTGAGATGTACAACCCTTAAACCCAATAAAAATCAAAACTTTGATAGGTTAGGAGTTTGGAGGTTGAAGATGAAGAGAAATTAGGATTCAATTCGACAGAGTTTTGACACTTGTAATCTTGGGTAGTCTATTGAATTCTTGGGCATTGAGGTCTTCTATTTATAGGCAAAATACCCTACAAATTTCAAAAATGCTTGCTTGATCTCCACCCTTGATTTGAATTTGTAATATCTTGATCTAGTGGTGAGAATTCCTTGATATGATTTGAAATTTGATCTTCCAAAAATAGAAAAATCAAATAAGAGGAAGTTTCATCTTGGCCATTGATTCAAATAATTCCCTTTAATCCAAAGGTTATTATTTGATCTTAAATATGGAAACTTTGTAACCAAGAATTAGAAAAGAGGAAACTTCATCTTGGCCCTTAAATTTGAATTTGTGCCTTGATCTTGTGGTGTGCATTGCTTCATCAAATTTTCACATAATCTTGCAAAAATGCAAGCATGTTTTGCGCCACTTTTAGGAGAGAGAAAGGCTAGGGTTTTAGCTTTTCTTGCTCCACAAGTGTGCCTCCATGTTGGTACGAATTAGGATTTCACAATTTCTCATTTTTTGAAAATCCTAAATCACCAAACATGGTCTTCTAGGGAATCTTCTGAATGTAGATTCTTGAATCTTGAATCTTGAGGCTTGAGATTCTTCTGGAATCTTGAGATTCTTCGGGATCTTGATAGAATCTTCGGGAATCTTCTGGAATCTTCACAGAATCTTTAGGAATCTTCTAGACTTGAAAATCTTGACAGAATCTTCTGAGGTCTTCTAACTTCGTGTAGAATCTTCAACAGAATCTTCTGGTCCCGCATGGAATCTTCAGGGAATCTTGTAGATTCAAATAGAATCTTTAGGAGGCTCACAGAATCTTTTTAAAGTATCCGTAAAAATATTCTGTTACTTAAATGCAAAATATATTCTAGAATAAATTCTAGATAATTATTTTTATTTAATAATTTGCATTTAATTCTCCATACAAGATCTTTCTAGATTTCCCACACATATATATATATTTCGAAAATATTAACTTATATTGTGTAAAATAGAGATTTGATTTTGTTTCCCTATTTTATATATAATTTCGAAATATATGTATATATATATATATATATATATATATATATATATATTATGCATGAATATTTAAATAGAGATATTTTATAAAGATGATTCTCTATTTAATTCCATGTATTTTCCGTAAATAAATTTTTAGGAAATCATAGAATCTTCCAACCAAACTTTCCTTAATTAGAAAAGCTTTAAATTGGTCTTCAAAAATTAGAATAACTTGTATTCCAAGCTATATGTTTGCGCCACTTTTGTTGTCCATGGTGGTCAAGATGTGTCTTTTTATTTTGTCAAATAAATTAGATCCTAAAACACATTTAACAAACCATTAGTCCAACCAAATTAAAACTTTTATTTTAATTAAGAATTTTATCATTCAAAACCTTCAATGATGAGGTAAAGGGTTCTTGGAGCTAACAAAGATGGGATGAAGAAATTAAACAACTTGAACAATAAAGAGGAAAGTAAGGAAAATAAATGCAAATTGGGAAGATGGAAAAACGAATGACTGAATTAATTAAAAGAAGTAACTTACAAAACCCAAAGGGCTTGGCGAATAACGTTGGAAATACAATGAAGGAAGCTAGAGCTAACTAGGAAAAGAAGATGGAATCCTAATGGAGAAAATAACTCTAACTAAAAAGTCTAGGGTTGAAAAGTAAGAAACTAGGAAAAGAAAATAGTAAGAAATTAAAGTTGTGAAGAGGAGATCAAGAGATGTGGAAGTGATGTGTTTTCTGATGCATTAGCCTTCTTTAAATAGAGTCAGCAACCTCCAAAGCCTAGCTAATTGGGCCCCCAGCTCGGCCTTGCAGATAGGTCTCTGCTGTAACAGAATTGCGGCGCGGCGCTAGGGCGCTGATAGCTCGCTAGGGCGCCAGTGTTGTGCACGTCATGAGTTCTAGTAGGGTTCGGGCGCTGGGGCGCAATGAGGGCGCTGGGGCGCTCGATGCTAGTCCTGGATTTCACTGCTCCGCTTCTTGCTCAGTTCGTGATGTCTACTGCTCCCATAATTCCTATGACATGCACCAAAAATATAAAATACCCAAGATCAAGTGCAAGGGTCATCCTTGAATTGCAAAAACATCATAAAACTTATTACTTTAGCCTTTATTTTCATTAAGTCCCAAATAATTCCAAATTGTATCAAATTCAATAAAAGGCTAAAATAGAGCAAAGAAATGCATACAATAATCCAAATTAAGGGCATTAAATATTGGCAAAAACCACGTTATCACATCTATAGTCCCTAGTTCACATAATCACGAAACAAACGCCCTAGAATCAAGCCTCAATAGTCATAATCATTAACAATCAGAAATGGAGGAAAGTCAATGTAGCTGGACATCAGCAATTATGCAATTACTAACTCCAAAATGCAGGAAAAATATCTGCAGAAAACAGCCCCAGAATGTAGAAAATAGATCCAAATTCAACTCCTTTATCTATCTATCACCTGATTCAAATTATCAATCAACATCAAATTAAAGTAGAGCAAATTATCACCACAATAGCACCAAATAACACCATAAAATTTCATAGAACAACAACACCATCTAAAAGTAAAAAGCATCACAAACCCGCAAAGAGAAACGAACATAGCAGCAATGTAGCAAATGGTTGTCGAAAATAATGAACATCTATACTGTATCAGCCAAGAATCCATATTTAAAACTATGAATAGTATTTTTGACAAATTAAAAAGAAACATATTTAAAATAGAATCATATAAAAACTTTGAAACACTTTATACCATATTAGCATAAACATATACACAACTCACCACAACACATTAGCATAATAATAAGATCTTAAATCAAAAATCAACTTATTAGAGCATTAATAGACACCTACGTACTAGACATGTTACTCATATTGAGTTGAAATGCATATGTGCCACTGATAATGCAAATGTGAACCTCGGTGAATCTTACTTCTATTTTTACTAAAATTTGAACACTTTCAATAAATACTTTATTTAATTTTATTCTATAGTAGCTTTCTTAGAAACCCCTTAGAAAGAAAATAGGCAACGCATGTATCCAAGAGTTTTCAGTGATCATTCTAACATTGTCATCTTGGTCATTTTCAATGATTTGCAATTTAATATGAGGCAATGTTAGTAATATCACATGCTTTTATGTTGCAGTTTTATTAATAAAAGAAAATAAGGCTTACCAATTCTCTAGGATATGGTTGTGAGTTGAGATTTGGAGGGAATGGAAGGGGAGGACTTTGAGAGATGTGAGTGTATTTGAGAGTTAGATTGGTAATGAAAGAAGGTGTTTGAGAGTTTTTTAAAAAACTTTAAAATCCTCCAAATTCCTCATTTTTTAATTCCTCTACTTAGGAGGATTTTAAATCTCCTATACAAAGGAAGGCCATCTCATTTAAGCCCCTCTCTTTCCTCCCCCTTCCTTTTCTTTCCCTCCAAACTTCCTTGCCTAGAGGTTTATTAACGAAAGGAAATAAGGCTTACAAATAAACATCATGATAATCATACATGTACCATAAATTCATAATCAATTGAATTTCTATTAGCCACCAGTTTTGCAATAATTACCTTAAAATCTTTATATACATTACTTAGATCTTTAATTTTCAATTGAAACAAATTATACATAAACCACAAACCATGTTTATTTAAAATCACAGGTTTATTAGGAACATAGGAGTAAAGCATAAGAATGAAATTTGTTGCAAAATTGAAAATTAACCGTTGATATAATCATATTAGTGAAACATGAGAATGAAAATGATAAGAACGAAAGAAAAGAAAAGAATGACAAGAGGCAACAATAGAGTAAAACAAACACACATAAATACCATCAATTATACACTCATACAACTCTATTCAAATTGCTAATTAGTTTTTCTTCATCTATATCTAGTGATAGAAGAAAGACATGTACAAAAAGTGACATACATAAGAAAAAGTGTTTTAGTTCTTATGATAATATATATATATATATATATATATATATATATATATATATATATATATATATAGTTTTTATAGATAAATAGGACACAAGCTACATATGCTACCATCAACATCACAAGACTTGCTCTATTAATCTATTTCAACAACTAAATAAATAAAACATTTCATTAAAAAGGCAACTATTTTGTTTGAATTGAAAATGATCTCGATGATGAAACCAAGCAGCAGATCACAATCATAATATAACATACACAACCTTTTTGTCTTTCAAGGTGGATGTCTAAAGTCTTAAAGCTAGGTATTTTTCCTAGAGGAGGATCAAGGGGGTCAGATCCCCGGGTGGGACAAATATGTAGATCATAAACCAAATATATATGTTATGAATTATGCTTAATAAGCTCACAGTAATATTGGTATCTCATACTTCATAGACTATAAAATTTAAAAAGAACAATACTTATAGCCAGGGACGGATCCAGGATTAAAATGATGAGGGGGCCAAAATTATAAACATAAAAAAATTAAAATAATTATATAAAAATATATTAGTTTAAAAATTAAATACATTATACCTTTATTGAAGTCGAGCACGATGCTCATTCATATTATAAAATTCATTAATAATTGAGTCGATATCAATTTTTTTAGCAATTTTTTTTCAACATAAGTTACTAAACAATAAGGAAAAAATTATCTTTCATCTCATTTTTGAGTCTATTTTTTATAATATTCATGACTGAAAATTATTTTTCACTTGTAACCGTTGAAACGAGAAGAGTCAATATGAAACAAAACAAACGATCAATCAAATATTAAGTCTCAGATTTTCCCGATTTAACTCATTCTTGACTTAACTCAGAAATCATTGACACATGCTTCAATTTAGTTATTGTGTATAATATATTAGTATGAGTGAATTTTAAAATAATTTGTTGATTATAATCGATGAAAAAATTTATTATTGAAGATCTTAAATTATATCGTACATTAAAAATTATGAGTATAATTATATTGAACATTATTCTTTTATCCTATAACATTAAATTATTAATAAAATTTAAAAATTATATTATGTATATTAATATAATTTTTTTTTAAAATAGTTGGGGGGGCCATGGACCCCTTTGCCTCCCTTTCCCTCCGTCCCTGCTTATAGCTATTTTGAGCAAAATAATAATATTAATAATAGTCGTTACATTTTGATATTTTGTGAAACAAAATGCATGCATTCTAAAGACTGTAATACCACAAATAAAAAGTATGATAACATGAACAAATTATCATACTAAACACAATGAGATGAATTAAACAATGAGTAAAATAGAAAAATTCAAAGCTTTAAATGTGATGGTAAGATACTTTGTCGTGCTTTTTAATATATACAAATTGATCTATATACTTACCACTTATTTCACAATTCTAATTTCATTTTTCATATAAATTTATCTATACTTACTACTTATTTTACAATTCCAACTTCATATTAGAAAGATATATTTTGCAGAACAATATATTTTTTGAGGAGATAAATAATTAGGGAGAAAATCGAAAGTTATGTTCTCACCTTCAAAGATCAAAGAGTTCATGGCTCATGAATAAGAAGCTGGAGTTGTGTAGTTTTGTTCATATTCTCTTAATTTGTTTAGCTCTGTAACTGATGTTTGAACCTTATCTATGTCAGTGTTATGAGAGAAATAAGAATCCTAAAATGGACTTAAGTTGGTGATCTGCTGGAAAGATGGAGAATAAGAAATGAAAATGAATAATATTGTGATTGAAATAACATGAAGAAGGAAGCTAAATATTGAAGTTGGAAGTAGAATCAAGAAGTCTCAACTGAAGTAGAAATCGCAAACCATAGAAATGAATGTTATGACCAAGATGATGAATTGATGAGGAAGGAAGAGTAATAAAACAAAGATAAAATGAAGCTTGAATGTATAAATCACATGACTCAAAGCAGTGAAGAAGAAAAAGAAAAAACAAGAGATAAAAATTGAAGAGTACATAAAAAATGAAAAAGAAGAAAGAGAACCATATTAATGAAGGTAATAAGCAAGAAAGGGAGTGAAAAAGAAAAGTAGACGTGAGACTTCAGGTTTGTTTTTTAAATTTTAAATGCAAAACTTGTTAAAGAAGTTTAGTTTTATAAATAAAAAATTATGTGACTAAAATTTTCCTTCATTGAATCTTGTGTATTGAGATGATAGATATACATGGAAATAATTCTGCACTTATGTGACGTTGAATAGCAAGAAAAGGAAGAAAAAACCTGGAAAATTGATTTTAGCGGGAATGTTCTCGCTTTTAGTATGTTAAGTAGATTATCGAATTCAACAAATCTTAAGAAAATATAATTAGTGCATTGTTTGTGTACAAATTGAGAACCTATAATCCACCATTTGAGTAAATATAGTTCACTGGTTCCAATCCATATATTGCTAACTCATTCCACAACAAATTTTCATCATCTTATTTACGTTCATGATTCGTGTTTTAATAATTTATATTGCTGTCTTAAAATTGTGGAATACCCCATGCTTATCAAAGTGGCAAAGAGCAATTTTCCTTTAGAACTCATTTAAGGGCTATTTACCAACAAATTCATCACTGCCTTCTGAATCAAGAATATGTTGGTCGAAGTGGTCTCTAATAACTCAAGAGAGGGGGTGAATTGAGTAGAAATGACAATTAAAAACTTTTCGAACTCCTTTTATGTACTGATGGATAAAGTGATAAAGTAGTATAAAGATGTGTATGATAAATGTAAATATAACAAGAGTAAGGGAAGAGAAAACTAACACAAGAGATTTATACTGGTTCGGCCACACCTCTGTGCCTACATCCAGTTCCAAGTCTTCCACTTGGATAGTCCACTATAATCTTCAACAAGATTACAACACTTGATAGTTCCAAAGGGATACCCCACCCTTCCAATCAAGTAGACCCAAACCAAAGTGATTATCAACCAATCACTTTATTTCAATCTTACAATTTGTGAGTGAAGAAAACTCTCATAAAAAAACTCTCTCAAGGAGTAGATATACAATTTGATAACACAATCCTATTATCTCAAAATGAATAGAAAGAATTAGACCACATGAGATTAGAAAAAATGAGAGAGAAAAGTTAAAACACTTTTAGAACATGTCTCTCATGATTCTCATTGTTTGGAATTAGAAACCATTGGTATTTATAGAGTTTCAACCATTGCATGCATGAACCAATGTGACTCTTCAAATAAAATCAATTTAACATAGTGTAATTAATTACATCTCTTGCTAACAAGACTCTTGTAATCAATTACATCATGCCTTTTCATTCAAATTTGAAATCTTTACGAGCAAAAATAATTTCCAAACATATTGAAATAATTTTCTAATGTTTCAAAACTTATCAACGATATTTTCCAAAACGTTTTAACACATAGTTTTGAAACTTTAATTATTTTCATGAAATCATAAAATAAAATCATTTTGAAAACCTATTTCATAAAAATTGTGGTCATTCATTTTATCTATCTTGAGATGTACATAATCTAATCTAAATGACCTTACTAATTGATCTTCAAAATATCTTCAATATCTTCGAGATCAATCCAGAAAATACATCATGTGTCTTTATTACTTTGCTTTCAAGATAAGCACGTTAAATCCCTTTTTGACATTATCAAAACATGTGACATTAAACATACATACAACCACAGAATAGACCTTATCCCACTAAGTGGGGTTGACTACATGGATCAAACAATATCATTACACTATTTTTTTGCTTTGATCCATGCCAAAGAATTTGACAAAATTTTACGTTAGTTGTTGAAGGACACGAGAGTTAGCCATTCCTAACAGTAGAAAGTGCTGGAGCTGGATGAAAGAAAGAATGATACAGAAAAGAAGAAACAAAGAGTGACAATAGGGTACAAAGTGCATATTTAGTTACTATTCATAACAGTATAACATTACCCTAAACTTTCAAGTCCAAGAAGATGAGTCTGGACATAATAATGTTGGCTCCCTTGTGACTTGGAGGTCACAAGATCAAATCCTAGAAATAATCTCTCTGTAAAAGAGGGATAAGAAAGCGTACATCTACCTTTCCCAAACCCAACATGATAAGAGCGTCATGAAGTGTAATGAAATTTCAAGTCCATTACCATATAGATTATTTTGTCTATTATTGGTCACATTATACATGGCATAATACTAATTGGAGACATCATGCATATGATCATTGGCACGAGAGGTCGAGAGCTAGCGTAGTAACAATAACTGGTTTGGATTAGTACCATATCTACCTCAAAACAGTACTAGCCATGGTCAATTACAACTAAAGCATTAGACTGCAATGCAAGGTCTCAAGTTGCCCCCTTGAAAGATACACCATTCTAGTACTGTGTGACACTATCATTCTTAGTTGTCATTGTTTTAGAAGACTAGGCTAATGATATGATTTGGAGGAGAGAAATGTAAAAATATGCTGAATAATACTTCTGATCTTATTATTATTATTTCTCCTCTTAACCAAAACAGAGAAGGGAGCAATGTATTTATACAAAGAGGATACAAACAGGAACTGAACTAAAAAAGGATCCTAACAGAAAAGAAATAGAATGCAGTAAGCAAGAATAAGACAGCAAGAAATAAAGAAGAAAAAATATGAAATAAATAATGCCAACAATTGTGGTTAGATGCATAAGTAATGCCTAAATCAGAGAATCATTGACTGCTAAATAGAGGGTAAGAGAAATAGAATTGATCCACATAATGGGTGTGTTTGGAATGATTTATTATGGAAATGAAATGAATTGAAAGCTAAATCATTTCCATCAAAATCCTCTCCAAATCCATGATATTTGAAAATACACAATTATCAATTCCATGAGAATTACAAATCAATTCATTTCTCTTATCTCTACATTTCAAACAATAGAATTGATTTAGAAATCAAATCATTTCTCTTTTTATTTGGCTCCAAACACACTCAATAGGTATGCCGATTTGGACTTCTCACATTGCCCCTCTCTTCCTTGAATGTAACCTCACCATGCATATAAGTTATTTCCTTTTACTTTATACTCCTTTGAATAGTAGTTCCCGTGAATAATATTCCTAGAAACAAAAGCCCATTCTGCAAACCACACCCCCTAAAAAGCCAAGAATCTAACCATACTTCTAGCAAGCATCTCTAATGCTAAGTGATGGATATATCTTCTCACAACATAAGGTACATTAAAATTATAAAACAACGAGTCAACGTGTCATTTACCCTTTTTTCTATACTATTTAAGAATTCTCTAAGCATGAGAATAGTAGTAAAGCTCTGAATTTTTATGGCAAGATGCTCGAAATAAGAAAGATTACTGATTAGCAGAAATATCTAGTACAGTGATACAACATAGAACACAACAATCTGCAGTGAGGAACCGAAACTATATGTCAAATAAAGATGAGAATTCCTCGTGTAAAACTCCAACTCTTTGGTTTGAAATTCCAACTAAATATATTCAATTTGCTTCAGTAAAGCAAATTTGGATACAATCAAATGATTCTTACACAAACACAATGCATAGCAGCAACAAATGCACAAAAGAAAAGGTGATACATCAGAATTTTTATCCAGCATTCATCTTACCAAATCCCAAATCCTATTGCACCATTACTTTTTACATTTCATTAGCTGTTTTCAAGAGTTTGAGAAAGCAATGGTAAAACATTGGAATGAGAAACTGAAAATAGGAAAATAGAACAGAAAACCATTTTTTAAAAACCAAACAAACCCATCTCAAAATTCTGCATCTGTAATCTCAACTAATCTTAACTCAACCCAAGTCAATCAATAAAACGCATAAACCTCTCTGAAAATTAGTTTCTCTGTTATAACTCAATTTTTTTTTTATTACATAAAAAAACACAATCATAACCCACAAAACAAAATCCACTAAATCATTCATGCTCAAAAAGAAAAAAAGACTACACTACCTAGAAGCTCTGCCAGATTTCATGCTGCTCCAGGGAAACTTAACAGCACCAGCATCAACGCGTTCCCTTCGATTCGGACCCTTCTCGAACCCGACCCGCTCACCATGAAGCCAATGCCTCTTTCTCTCTCCTCCTTCTTCTTCAACCACACTCGATTTCGATTGCTTATTCACCCTCTTCTTCTCCTCCTCAATCATTCGGATCGGGAAAATCCCCGTCGATATCGAGAGTGGGTTCTTGAGTGTGACGTAGGCTTTCTTGTAATCGGGCCTGGCGATGAGTAACCCACCACGTTTCTTCTTCTTGCCTTCCATGTTCAGGGTATGAACCTTCTCGACCTCGAAGCCGTAAAGAGACTCAAGGACGCGCTTGATCTCGATTTTGGTGGCTGAAGGGATTGTTTTGAGAGCGATTTCTTTGATGTTGGTGAAAGTGGTGGGCATAAGAAGCTTGATTGGTAGGTTCGCGAACTGCACTACTCTTCTTCCCAACCTGCTACTCATGGTTCGTGCCCTTCTTTCACTTGGCTTCAATCTCTTGTGTCTGATGCAAAAAGGGTTTCTTCCAGTGAATACTATTACTATGCAAGAAGGGCTTTTTTCAGAATTTATTTTAATTTTGTTGGGTTTTGTTTGGGCTTGGGTACGTGGATTTTCTAATTTAAAAAAAGGGTAAGCTTTCTGGCCCCATTTTAAGCCATTTGGAAGTGTATTTGACTATCTGTGCTCCTAATTGGCTTGTGTGATGATATTGGGTGGGCTAGTATTTAAAATCTTAGTTGACTAGTGAAAAAATAGTTAAAATAAAATAAAAGCTTGGTTGATCATAAATAAAAGGTAAATATTAATCTAAAAAAAGTAAAGGTAAAAAATAATTTTAAAAAAAAAGTTAGAGTATGAAATTTCAATTTAAAATAGAAATAGTTTTTATGCTCAAAAAATACTTATGGAGAGATTCACATTTACCTCTCGTCAAATACATGAGCAAAATTTTGAATTTTTTTATATTAGATATAAATTATGTCATGCTCCACTGAATCAATTCAACTGAAATCCTAGACAAAATTAATTAGAAGAAATTCATTTCTAAAAGAAAAAAAAAATGGAATGCTAGAAGTCTAGAATTACCAACTAGTATAGAACAATACTAGAAGTTATTGTTCCCATAGAAAGTTGGGGTAATTTTTCTAAATAAACAAAGAAAAAAAGTTATTCTCACATCTACACTGATTAAAAAAAAATTGAATCTCGCTTTCATTTCATTAAACCGGTAGGAGATATACCGTTTTTTGTGCTTATAAATTGACACACTCTATACGCCGATTTCTAGGCTATATATATATATATATATATATATATATATATATATAAATATAAAAGAGGAGAGAGGAAGTTAATTTCGGGTATATCGAATGGAAAAAGTTTGTCAATTTACACTTATAGTAAATCGGTAGGCAGTTTGTCGATTTATATAATATATAATTATATAGTTATTTTAATTAGTAATAATAAATATAATATTGGTAGCACACATTCATGCATCAATATATTATTAGTTTTGGCATGTATTATGGATCTCTTTTACTTTCTCAATTTTAATTTAATTACTTTTAAAATTTTATTTTTATTAATTGTCTATTTAAAAATTGTATGCAATAATTATTGATTTTTTCATTTAAATCCTTTATTAATAGAAGATAGAATATGAATAATGAAATAATAAAGAAAAAAATAAGGCTTAAATATCATTTTGGTCCAATAGTTTTATACAAATTCTGATTTTAGTCCACTATCTTTAGATTTGTCACATTTAGTCCACTAGCTTTAAAAAAAATTCAATTTTAGTCCACTGTGCTGACATGGACTTAATGATGCTGGCATGACAGATGACTTTGCTGACATGGTCGTTGACTTTATTGACGTGGACGTTGACTTAGCTGACATGGTCATCGACTTTGCTGACGTGTCGGTTGACTTTGCTGGCATGGCTGTTGACTTTTGCTGACGTCCAATTGACTAATAGTGGACTAAAAGTGCTCACAGTTTGAAAGCTAGTAGACTAAATGTGACAAATCTAATAATTAGTTTTAAGTTGTTTATTCAATAAAACATAACTAGAGAATTTAACTTATATTCTCTATGTTTATTTAAAGCTCATATCAAATAGATACATAAAACACTTAGAAATATGGAAGAATATATTTGAAAAGTACCAAAGGAAGCATCATCTTATCCATATTACTAATTATCTTTTTCTTAATTATTTCATTATTCATATTCTATTTTCGATTAATAAAGGGTTTAAATGAAAAAATTAATAACTATTGTATACAATTTTTAAATAGACAATTAATAAAAATAAAATTTTAAAAGTAACTAAATTAAAATTGAGAGAGTAGAAGACATCCATAATACATGTCAAAATCAATAGTATATTGATGGATGTGTGCTACCAATATTACACTTTTTATAACTAATTAAAATAATTATATAATTAAATATTATATAAATTGACAGATTGTCTGCCGATTTATGTATTATATAAATCGGCAGACTTCCTGTCGATTTACTATAAATGTAAATTGGAAAATTTCTTTCATCCGGTGTATACTCGAAATTAACTTCCTCTCTCCTCTTATATATGTATTTTAGCCCGATTTCTATGAGCATAACACAGCAGAGCATGCACCAATTTATGCATGTATTAACTGAATGCCTCTTTTCAATTTTATTGTTATTACTCTTTTGAGAACGTTCATCTTCAACATAGACTAAAACAAAAATTCTAGTAAAAAATATATTAGAGTAAATACTCAAATTCGTCTCTAAACTTTTTTTAAGAGTCCATATTCGTCCCTAAAAAGATTTAATTCGTCCCGCAGTTCCTGAACTTGCATTTCGTGAGACAAATCAGTCCCTGTAGTCCTACATGGACAGTTAAATTTGACATGTTGCCGTTATGTGCCACGTCATTAGTGAAAAATTAAAAAAGGACAGATCAGTCCCTAATTTTAAAACATAAACAAAATTATTTTCTTCTTAATGGATTGTTGCTCCTAACCCAGCATTAAGAGATGATGTTGCAAGGCTAAAGCAACATAACCATTGTAATCCTAATAAAAATCATCCGAGAGAAATAGAAGTGAAGACTATGGTGGCGGTGGAAGTGTGAATACCCAAATCTGGAGTTGTGAAAAACACTTCCAACACAATAACAATGTCTCATCATTTCTTGAGATAAGGGGTTGGGATAAATTTAAAACCCTCAGTACCTTCATTGTAACACCCTACTAGATAGCCCTTAACGCTTAAGTCATTTTAGGCCATTTCATAAGGGTTAACTCCTGTTATCATGTTTTATCTTTATATTTAAAATATAATACGCGGAAAATAGGCGGGAGTGAACTTTCGAAAATCATTTGCGGTATGGAAAATAAGGGCCTTGCGCATAAATACAACGATAATAATAAGCGATACAAACATCTACTAAAAATACTTCATCATATAAATAACTCCCATCAAGTAACAAACATGAAATAAATATTAGGTTTCATCCCATAAGCCAAAACTGTGACCTATGAGATTCCACCATAAATACGAGTAAATAAATAGTTGCCGCCTAACAAAGGTCCGGACTCAGAAAACGTAATAAATAAATAAACGTAGCGGAAGCATAAAAGTCATAACATCTGATAAGGAAATAAAACATGTCTCTGATATCTAAGGAACTATATCATAAACTAAGTCTGCACGGGCTCCTCGTGTGCTCTGACATCCTGCTCTGTCTGCTCCTCTAAAAGGTGGGGAAAACATAGGGTGAGCACTGGGAAGTGACTCAGTAGAGGAAGCCGCCCCGGGTTTAATTATAAAATAAGTGAAACATGAATGAGTTCAATTCGGATATAAGTTATAAATCAATCTTTCCCCGGAACGTCTTACCTAAGTGCATCTTGTCCATTTTATTAATTCATATAACATATCATAATTAAAGGTCTTTGTTTAGTGCGCTATGTGCTTCTAAACGTCAACAGAACATATCAGAACATATACCAGAACTTTCTCTCAGAGCATCTTATCATTAACTTTTACTTTGAATCTGTCAGACATGGCAAAACCTCCCTCCCATCCTTACTCCTACAATCCGGCCCCTAGGCATGAGCTCATCCTAAAACATACGGGGAAGAGGGGGTACAGTTCACCTTCCTCAAGTGAAGGAGTTGCACCCGAGGATGCCACCCCTCCCTACAACACTCATCACAAGCTGAAGGCTACAGGGTATTTTAATCTTTCAGAGTATCAGAGATCTTTCAGAACGTCTTTTAATTATCAGAAGTCTTTCAGAGTTAACAGAGATCTTTCAGAGCACCAGAATATCTTTCAGAACATCTTTTAACTTTTACCGAGTGATAGAGTTAATTCATTCAGAGCATTTCATCATAATATATATCATATATTCACATAAACAATTTAACGCATCATAAAAGCAATACATATACTCAATATAACATGTATATCTCATACAATAATTATATATACATCATAGCAATTAAACATACATACAACTTGTAATATTACATAATGGACATACATGAATCATGTATAACATGTGTTATCATATAATCATACTTTTATAATATAAATACATATAAACATATTTTATAGCTCATATAATCATATATAAATCATGCATAAATCATATATAACATTTATACAAGTCGTAGAACGCATTAGGGTACTTAAAGGGTAAAAACAGTTAATTTTCGCAAAATCTGCAGTGCTGTAATCGATTACAACGGGGCTGTAATCGATTACAGTAATCGATTACACAGACCTTGTAATCGATTACCAGAGAGCCATGTTTTCTCGCGATTGGAAATTCAGACATCGTAATCGATTACGAACTCGTGTAATCGATTACGAACTCGTGAAATACGATATTAGGGTTCCAAAAACACGATTTTCAATAGCCATTGGCCAAAATATGAATCTAACATCGTCCCAATCGATAGGAAACATTGCCATACCAACATCAAACATGAAAATACATTTAAAACACTTTTCAATTCGTAAAACCCCTTTCTTTTTCAAAATCAATTTCATAAATCAACCCTTTCATGAACCCTAATGGGAAAAACGAATAACAATAACAATCTCATCAAATACCCATCATCATGCATGAAATTACAAAGAATAAAGAATGCCTAAAACCCCTACCTCTTGAAGAAATTTGAATAAAAGCGTAGAGACAATCCTTTCCCAGTGAAACCCTCGTTCTAGCTTTCTCTCTCTAGACCCACGAATGGTACGGTGATGAATACGAATCTTATTGCTGAATTGCAATCGGTAGAAGGGTGTATCTTGGTGTGAGGATTACAAATATGTGATCGGTTTCGTGAACAGGCAATGTTTGATGTGAGTTTCGTGGTTTGGAATGGCTATGACTTTGAGTTCTTGAGAGAGAGGAAGAACAATGGAGGCACAAGGATTAGAGAGAGTGTTTGGAGTGTTTCTGAAGTGAGGATTAGGGTTTCTCACGTGGTGGCTCGGTTATATATGGTTTAGAGTCATCGTGGGGCCCATACGTAACTTAAAACGCACTAAAAACCCATACTGCACAGTCTGTAATCGATTACCACGAATCTGTAATCGATTACCGCCTGTCAAAATGCACAGATTCGAAAGTATGTGCAGTGTAATCGATTACCAGCCTTCTGTAATCGATTACTGGGCTGCAAAATAGCCCTAAAACACTTCTAAAACATCCCGACTCGTGCTATAACCTCTACATATCACCCGTAACCTCAACCATCATAAAAAACATACACATAAACACATAAATCACATAACATACAATGCATACACATACCAATACGCTTAAGCCACATAACATGAAATACACACACATAGATCGTACAACACTTATACATACACTTAGATCACAAAACACATAATGATTTACTAGAAGAAACTTATCCACCCAAACTTAATTAAATTCTAACCAAGGTCAATTACCCTTAATTTCCCTCGATTAGGACTTAATGAAAATCGGGGTGTTACATTCATCACTCGTGCCTCCATCATCCATTTTGTCTGCAAATTTACTTGAAGATATTCCTGGAAGTGGTAGTCTCACTATAGGTATCTTAGGTCTAAAGTGTTTGGGTTGCGCAACATCAGTTGGTAGTGGGGAAGAGACAGATCTGTCCCTAAGTAAATTAAAATGGAACAGTCCATAAAAAATTTAAAAAGGGTCAAATCAGTCCCTAAACTACTTCATCTCGAAACAAGATGAATTCAAACAAACCAAAATAATCTTAACAAATTAACAACATCAACACAATTAAATAAGAGCATAATGGTTGAGACCTACATTCACAGAGTATAATCAAATCAATACACAAAAAATCTAATTTAATTCTACTATCCCATAGCACAATCAAATCAACACACGTATAGGAAAACCATAAGATAATTTGGAGAAGAAGAAGAAAATAATGTTTATGTTTTAGAATTAGGGACTAATATGTCCCTTTTTAATTTTTCACTGATGACATGACACATAACGGCAACATGTCAAATTTAATTGTCCACGTAGGACTACTCCGTTAGTCATTAACGGGTGAAGTTAACAGAGGGACTGATTTGTGTAACACCCCGATTTTCATTAAGTCCTAATCGAGGGAAATTAAGAGTAATTGACCTTGGTTAGAATTTAATTAAATTTGGGTGGATAAGTTTCTTTTAGTAAATCATTATATGTTATGTGATCTAAGTGTATGTATATGTGTTATATGATTTATGTGTGTGTTCATCATGTGCTATGTGATTTAGGTGTATGTTCATGTGTATTCATTTTATGTTGGGTGATTTAGGTGCATATATGTGTTTTAATTGATGTTTAGATGATGGGTGATGTAAGGAATGATGTATGGATGTTTATAGCACGAGTTGGGACGTTTTTGACGTGCTTTGAGGCTATTTGGTAGCCTTGTAATCGATTACCACGGGATGGTAATCAATTACAGCCCTTTGGTCTTCATATCTGAGCATTTTTGCTGTCGGTAATCTATTACATCCTGTCTGTAATCGATTACCATTTCGTGGTAATCGATTACGACGTGCGCAGAGTGCGTTTTTAGTGCGTTTTAAGTGTCGTTTGGGCCCCACGATGAGTCTAAACCATATATAACCGAGCCACCACATCAGAAACCCTAATCCTCACTTCAGGAACACTCCAAACACTCTCTCTAATCCTTGTGCCTCCATTGTTCTTCCTCTCTCTCAAGAACTCAAAGCCATAACCATTCCAAATCACGAAACTCACATCAAACCTTACCCGTTCACGAAACCGATCACATATTTGTAATCCTCACACAAAGATACACCCTTCCACCGATTGCAATTCATCAATAGGATTCATATTCTTTACCGCACCGTTCGTGGGTCTAGAGAGAGAAAGCTAGAACGAGGGTTTCACCGGGGAAGGATCGTCTCTACGTTTTTATTTGAGTTTCTTCAAGAGGTAGGGGTTAGACATTATAATTGTTATGGAATTTCATGTATATTGATGAATTGTTGAGGTTTTCAATGTTGTTCGTTGTTTTTCCCATTAGGGTTCATGAAAGGGTTGATTTATGAAATTGGTTTTGAAAAAGAAAGGGGTTTTACGAATTGGAAAGTGATTTAAACGTATTTTTACGATTGGAATTGGTATGGTAACGTTTTCTATCGATTGGGACGATGGTAGGTTCATATTTTGGTCATTGGCTATTGAAAAACGTGTTTTGGAAACCCAAGAATCGTGTTTTACAACTTCGTAATCGATTACACGGCTTCGTAATCGATTACGATGCCCGAAATCCCAATCGCGAGAAAACGCTGTCCTCTGTTAATCGATTACAGAGCTGCGTAATCGATTACAGTAATCGATTACCAGTCTGTGTAATCGATTACAGTAATCAATTACCAACCTGTGTAATCGATTACAACAGTGCTGTTTGTGCGAAAAAGAACTGTTTTGACCCTTTATGCACCCTAATGCGTTCTACAACTTATGTAGCTGATATATATGAGTTAATTATGCATTGTATGTTTTAAATATGTTGTTTAATGAATGTTATGATGTTATGTGATGTCTATGTGAACTATATGACCTTATGCTTTATGATTATGCATGACTATGTGAATGAGTATGTGTTATAAGTAGCCTTCGACATGTGATAGTTGTGGCTGAGGGAGTTGAGTTAAACCTCGACATGCAACTCCATTACTGAGGGAAGGTGAAAAGGTTAAAGTTCAAGATTAAAGTAAAACACATGTAACCTTCGACATGTGGTAGTTGTTGCTGAGGGAGGTGTGGCAACCTCGACATGCAACTCTATCACTGAAGGAAGGTGAATACCCCCTCTCCCCAATATAGTTTAGGATGAGCTCATGCCTAGGGGTTGGTGATGTGGAGGAAAAGGTCCAGAGGGTGGGCAGGCCAAAAGAGAAAAGTGTATAACCGAGTAAAGTAAAGTTAGAAGTCAAGTCTAAGCCTTAAAGGTTACTGTGACATAGAGTAATGATTGACTAAGTTCCCTCATATGACTGAATGGCACGTAGAGCACACACAAGAGTTATATAATGATATATATTACATATGCATATGATATAAAATGAACAAGAGGCACTTAGGAAAGTCGTTCCGGGAAAGATGATTTAAGAACTTATAACTGAAATTAAATGCTTTCATGCTACACCTATTTTATTAATAAACCCGGTGCGGCTCCCCTACTGAGTTACTTCCCAGTACTCACCCCTCATTTTTTCCCCCATTTTAGATGATGAGATTCCACAGGACACAGGAACGGATGAGGAGCCCGCGCAGCTTTAGTTCTATACAGTTTATTCATCTTTAGACTTATCAGCTCCCGTTATTACGTTATGGATTGTGTTTATTTCAGATGTTAGCATTTATTTGTATTTACTTTGAGTCTGGACATATGTTAGCCGGTATTTACTTTTCAGTTATGGTTGGTATTCGTGGAGTCTTATGGGTCTCAGTTTTAGGCTCATGAGATGACACCTACTATTACTATTTACTTTCTTGATTATATGTTTGGGGAGACTATGTTTGTTTATTTCCATTTATTTTATGAGGTATTATTCAGACTACATCATGTGTCATATACTATCGTTATATTATACACAATGCCCTTATGTTCATATTCCGCAAACGATTTTCGAAAAATTCTCCCATGTATTTTCCGCGTATAAGTATTTTAAAAACAAGTATAAGTATGATAACAAGAGGTAACCCTTATGAAATGGCCCTAAATGACTATAGCACTAAGGGCTATCTAGTAGGGTGTTACATTTTGGTATCAGAGCAGGTCTATCCTACAGGGCTTGGGGTAATGGACATGTTATGCTATTATGGCATGTACGGTAGTTATATCATGCATATAACCTCTTATGTGTCTTAGTTAGTGTTGAGGTGAATGATCATTTTGCTGGACTGTCAGAGTCATTGTGCATACTTAGCATTGATATGGAGCCTGATCAACTCGATGTTCATTGTTTTGTGTGCATAGGGACATGGCACCCAGCAGACGTACTAGGAACGTTTTTTCCACCATGAGGGACCAAGGCGCTCCAGAAAGGACATCTCAGGGAAAGAAGCACATGATGCAGTGCAAGAGTCAGCATAAGCAGCCTGATTGTTACAGTCGGGAAGAGGGTTCTCAGCACCTACGATTCTCCGGTTCCTGTGAGGTTAATTCCCTCATGTACGCCGGGTCTCCCGACCCGAGTGTGACTATCAACTGGATCCTCAAGATGGAAGAAGTGGCTACAGATATGTCATATCCAGAAGAACAGAAGGTTGCACATGCCGCCCTTATGCTAGTAGGTGAAGCTGGAGTTTGGTGGTCAAATGTGTGCAAGGTCTTGGAGGTTGTCGGTACCTCCATTGGTTGGGAAAAATTCAAGGTCCTCTTTCACGAGAAGTATCTTCCGGAGTCAATCATGCATGCCAAGGAAAGGGAGTTTCTCGCACTACAACAGGGTACGATGTCAGCCTCAAAGTATACTGAGAGGTTCAACGAGTTGATTAAGTTCTCCCGTTTTCCGTCGAGTGATTTGGTTGAGGCCACCAGATGCAGCAGGTACTTGTGTGGGTTGAGGCCTGAGTTACGGAGCATGGTGATTCCCTTGGAGATTCAAGAGTTCCCTGATTTGGTGTCAAGGTGTTGTGCTCTGGAGAGCGTCCTGGAAGTGATCAAGTACACCGAGACTGAAGAAGTGGTAGCAAGCGCATACCCACCAGGCCAGAACTTACAGCCTAGGCGCCAGCCCCGCACCCGTTTTCAACCTTATTGTCAGTCACCAAGGACCAAGTCTCATCCCCGACCACAGCAGCAGCAGAAGCGCCCAGCCGTAGTAGCACCCCGGGCGTTACCCGCCTCACCACGATGTGCCACTTGTGGCAAGGGTCACGACGGAGAGTGTCTCTTTGGGAAGGGCGTTTGTTATCGTTGCGGTAAGCCAGAGAATGCAAAGGTCTACAGTCATCCTTCTCTAAGCCACAGCAGCAGGGACGCGTGATCACAGTTTGTGAAGAGGATACAGAGCGGTCAGACGATCTTACCAGGGGTAAGCCTTTTGTTTTCGAGTATGTGAACTATATGTAGTTGGTTTTATCATGTTTGTGGTGATGACTAGCCTTAATCATCATTGTTTGGAACCCATTTAGTGCGTGTGTACGATGGGTGTTATGTGATGCATGTCTAGGCTCGAGGTCAAACTACTCGTAGTTTTGCTGAAGCCTAGTCAAGGTTAGTTAAGGGTAGTAAACCTTAGTTAAGAGTCGACTGTCTTAACTAGTTAGCCACAGATGGTTGTACATCTCTGGTTAACCTTGGCCTCTAAATGATTTCTTGTGCGTCGATCGCACCCTGGTTTGGTTTAGAAAATAAAAAGTGTTCTGAAAGGATTTTGCACGCGAGTTAAAGGGATTTGTTTTCATACTTGTTTTCCGCTTATGTTTTCTAAAGGACGTTTTGCAAAAATTGATTTCAGTAAACACAAGTGTTTTTCGCTTCGACTTCTTTCAAAGCCTCGATGGGATTGCCCTTAGGGAAGGTTTTGCTCTTCTAGTTGGATCCCCTCTCTTTAGAAAAGCCATTGTTCTCCTCACACACCTTGAAACATAGGAGCCCTTACACTCTTAGGTTCCCAACATAACTTTCTTAACGCTTCGAGTAGAAAAAGAGTCTTTCCCTAACAACGTCGTCTGCATGACCTTAGAAAGAGAGACCATACTCCCAAAATGTAGGCTACTTCTTAGAAAACCCTTTACCCACTCACACATATATCCATACGAACCCTATCATTGCAAGCTACCACACATGCTCTGACCTTACCGAACCTTAGGATCTATTGGTCTCCTAAACACCACAACCTACCATCTAGAGTTAAAAGAGAGTCCTTCCTTTACGTATACCCTTAGTAAGACCGAATAGGATCCTTGGAGAGTCACGTAGAAGATAGCTCTGCCACACCCCAGCCTGCCATCAAGAGTATGTCCCGTTTGGTGGTTTTGGATGTATGTCGAAGTTGTTTACATCTCTTTGCCTTTACATAATGATTGTGAAAGTTTACAAAATGGCGTTTTGTTTCCAACCTTGGTTTTTAAAAAGTGATTCCATACCCCCATCGACCTTAAGGGATGAAGTTCTTTAAGGCTCTTTTTACAAATCGTTAGTGCAGACTTGAAAATCGTTTTGTGTTATTTGGAAACACTTTGGGGATTTCTTACTGCGCCAGTTGTAATTATGAGTCATAGGGTCCAATGCGTCTTGTGGTTTTTATGGGGTCAAAAGAATCATCTGTTATGGGCATGGGTAGATGATTTCTAAGATAGAGATACATATAGGTGGAATTAAGTTTTCGAAAGTGCTTTCTTTTTATGTCTTGTGAAAACTCATGTGATTAAAGGATTAAGAGTAAAGACAATATGTTTTCGCTGGAGTGGTTGTGAGGAATCTTAAACCTATTTTGAGAGCATAGAATTGCCTTTGATCGTAAGTTAAAAAGGGTTTTGAGCTTTATGTTTAATTCTAAAGGTGAGGTAAACGTGTTTCGAACTAGTAGGAATTGGGAATTAACTTGGGTTTTTGAAAAATTTCAAAGATGATGTTTTGAATATAGAGATGAAGCTTTTTGAGGAAAACATTTGTTTTGGATCATGGACCCTAGGAACATAAGGATCGACCTGCCTTGTAAGATTATGGAATCATGTTTTTATAAAGGAAAATGTATTTTGGTTGTCGTTATGTTTCTGCAACACATGTTTGTTTCTTGAACTTGTCTTCCGCACAACCTGTTCACTCGGGTGAGATGCTTGTATGTGAGCATTCCCTCGAGTCTCCGCGAGGGTAGGAGTTGTCATGTCTTGTGTCTTTGTTGTGATAGTAGTGTCGAATTTCGAGGACGAAATTCTTTTTAAGGAGGGGAGAAATGTAACACCCCGATTTTCATTAAGTCCTAATCGAGGGAAATTAAGGGTAATTGACCTTGGTTAGAATTTAATTAAGTTTGGGTGGATAAGTTTCTTCTAGTAAATCATTATATGTTATGTGATCTAAGTGTATGTATATGTGTTATATGATTTATGTGTGTGTTCATCATGTGCTATGTGATTTAGGTGTATGTTCATGTGTATTCATTTTATGTTGGGTGATTTAGGTGCATATATGTGTTTTAATTGATGTTTAGATGATGCATGATGTAAGGAATGATGTATGGATGTTTATAGCACGAGTTGGGACGTTTTTGAGGTGCTTTGAGGCTATTTGGTAGCCTTGTAATCGATTACCACGGGATGGTAATCGATTACAGCCCTTTGGTCTTCATATCTGAGCATTTTTGCTGTCGGTAATCTATTACATCCTGTCTGTAATCGATTACCGTAATCGATTACATCTTGTCTGTAATCGATTACTGTAATCGATTACCATTTCGTGGTAATCGATTACGACGTGCGCAGAGTGCGTTTTTAGTGCGTTTTAAGTGTCGTTTGGGCCCCACGATGAGTCTAAACCATATATAACCGAGCCACCACATCAGAAACCCTAATCCTCACTTCAGGAACACTCCAAACACTCTCTCTAATCCTTGTGCCTCCATTGTTCTTCCTCTCTCTCAAAAACTCAAAGCCATAACCATTCCAAATCACGAAACTCACATCAAACCTTACCCGTTCACGAAACCGATCACATATTTGTAATCCTCACACAAAGATACACCCTTCCACCGATTGCAATTCATCAATAGGATTCATATTCTTTACCGCACCGTTCGTGGGTCTAGAGAGAGAAAGCTAGAACGAGGGTTTCACCGGGGAAGGATCGTCTCTACGTTTTTATTTGAGTTTCTTCAAGAGGTAGGGGTTAGACATTATAATTGTTATGGAATTTCATGTATATTGATGAATTGTTGAGGTTTTCAATGTTGTTCGTTGTTTTTCCCATTAGGGTTCATGAAAGGGTTGATTTATGAAATTGGTTTTGAAAAAGAAAGGGGTTTTACGAATTGGAAAGTGATTTAAACGTATTTTTACGATTGGAATTGGTATGGTAACGTTTTCTATTGATTGGGACGATGTTAAGTTCATATTTTGGCCAATGGCTATTGAAAAACGTGTTTTGGAAACCCAAGAATCGTGTTTTACGACTTCGTAATCGATTACACGGCTTCGTAATCGATTACGATGCCCGAAAGCCCAATCACGAGAAAACGCTGTCCTCTGTTAATCGATTACAGAGCTGCGTAATCGATTACAGTAATCGATTACCAGTCTGTGTAATCGATTAGAGTAATCGATTACCAACCTGTGTAATCGATTACAACAGTGCTGTTTGTGCGAAAAAGAACTGTTTTGACCCTTTATGCACCCTAATGCGTTCTACAACTTATGTAGCTGATATATATGAGTTAATTATGCATTGTATGTTTTAAATATGTTGTTTAATGAATGTTATGATGTTATGTGATGTCTATGTGAACTATATGACCTTATGCTTTATGATTATGCATGACTATGTGAATGAGTATGTGTTATAAGTAGCCTTCGACATGTGATAGTTGTGGCTGAGGGAGTTGAGTTAAACCTCGACATGCAACTCCATTACTGAGGGAAGGTGAAAAGGTTAAAGTTCAAGATTAAAGTAAAACACATGTAACCTTCGACATGTGGTAGTTGTTGCTGAGGGAGGTGTGACAACCTCGACATGCAACTCTATCACTGAAGGAAGGTGAATACCCCCTCTCCCCAATATAGTTTAGGATGTGCTCATGCCTAGGGGTCGGTGATGTGGAGGAAAAGGTCCAGAGGGTGGGCAGGCCAAAAGAGAAAAGTGTATAACCGAGTAAAGTAAAGTTAGAAGTCAAGTCTAAGTCTTAAAGGTTACTGTGACATAGAGTATTGATTGACTAAGTTCCCTCATATGACTGAATTGCACGTAGAGCACACACAAGAGTTATATAATGATATATATTACATATGCATATGATATAAAATGAACAAGAGGCACTTAGGAAAGTCGTTCCGGGAAAGATGATTTTAGAACTTATAACTGAAATTAAATGCATTCATGCTACACCTATTTTATTAATAAATCCGGAGCGGCCCCCCTACTGAGTTACTTCCCAGTACTCACCCCTCATTTTTTACCCATTTTAGATGATGAGATTCCACAGGACACAGGAGCGGATGAGGAGCCCGCGCAGCTTTAGTTCTATAAAGTTTATTCATCTTTAGACTTATCAGCTCCCGTTATTACGTTATGGATTGTGTTTATTTCAGATGTTAGCATTTATTTGTATTTACTTTGAGTCCGGACATATGTTAGCCGGTATTTACTTTTCAGTTATGGTTGGTATTCGTGAAATCTTATGGGTCTCAGTTTTAGGCTCATGAGATGACACTTACTATTACTATTTACTTTCTTGATTGTATGTTTGGGGAGACTATGTTTGTTTATTTCCATTTATTTTATGAGGTATTATTCAGACTACATCATGTGTCATACACTATCGTTATATTATACGCAATGCCCTTATGTTCATATTCCGCAAACGATTTTCGAAAAATTCTCCCATGTATTTTCCGCGTATAAGTATTTTAAAAACAAGTATAAGTATGATAACAGGAGGTAACCCTTATGAAATGGCCCTAAATGACTATAGCACTAAGGGCTATCTAGTAGGGTGTTACAATTTGTCTCAAGGAATGCAAGTTCATGGACTGTGTAACACCCTACTAGATAGCCCTTAACGCTTAAGTCATTTTGGGCTATTTCATAATGGTTACCTCCTGTTATCATGTTTTATCTTTATATTTAAAATATAATACACGGAAAATAGGCGGGAGTAGATTTTTCGTAAACATTCACGGAATAGAAAATAAGGGCTTTGCGCATATGATAAGCGATAATATAAACGATACAGTCATCTACTGAAAATACCTCATCATATAAATAACTCTCATCAAGTAACAAACATGAAATAAATACTAGGTCTCACCCCATAAGCCAAAAAGTGTGACCTATGAGACTCCACCATAAATACGAGTAAATAAGTAGCTGCCGGCTAACAAAGGTCCGGACTCAGAAAACATAATAAATGAATAAACGTAGCGGAAGCATAAAAATCATAACATCCGATAAGGAAATAAAACATGTCTCTGATATCTGAGGAACTAAATCATAAACTAAGTATATACGATCTCCTCGTGTGCTCCGACATCCTGCTCTGGCTGCTCCTCTAAAAGGTGGGAAAAACATAGGGTGAGCACTGGGAAGTGACTCAGTAGAGGAAGCCGCCCCGGGTTTAATTATAAAATAAGTGAAGCATGAATGAGTTCATTTCAGTTATTAGTTTCAAAACAATCTTGTCCCGGAACATCTTACCTAAGTGCGTCTGGTTCATTTTATTAATACATATATCATCGCATAAATAAATAAACGTCTCAGTGTCGTGTACTAGTGCCCTTAAATCATAAACAATAAATACATCATAAAATACATTTCAACATGTTAAACATCTTTATCTTTCTTTAACTGTGAGACATAACCGCCCTCCTGTCCTATCCTCCACATCACCGGCCCCTAGGCATGAACTCATCCTAAACTAATGGGGAGAGGGGGTAACATAGCGTCACTTTGAGACGTTTTAACATAGCGTCACCCAGTGACGTTTAACATAGCGTCACCTCGTGACGTCTCAACATAGCGTCACTGAGCGCGTTTTGGTTATTAAGCTTTAACATTACGTAATCATAGGCATATAGCATTCATCACATATATCTCATCATTAATCATTATATAAATCATATAATCATGTCAACAATTTAACTCATCATAAAAACAACACATATACTCAGTATAACATATATATATTCCATAAATAATTATATATTCAAATACACAAGTCATATAACGCATTAGGGAGCATAAAAGGGTAAAAACATGTCAATTTATACTCTTTAACATCATGAAATAAACATAGCACATACACTTACTTACTCTGACATCATGGAGAATAAATAAATACAATTCCTTATCAAATAAACATGATATACAACTACTTATAAATAATTCTCAGTGCTTCTATACCTTTCATGTCATATGATCTCGTTTATTTTATATTTATTTCTTACTTATACTTTATTCTAGTTTTACTTGTACTTTTTACTCTACCCTTAAGTACCTTGTAAACTCTTATATTTTATTCATCACCAATCTTGTCTTCTATACTATTATTGTTACTATTACTATTATCATTACATATCATATATTATACGTGTTGTTGTTCTTAATGTATTATTCTTTTATTATTATTATTATTTCTACCTGTTATTAACTAATATACATACTAATAGGTATAAGTTTATGTAATAATAATATGTAATAGTAATATATATACACCAGTGAAGTGTCTCTTTTTTATTTTTCTTCCTTTTATTTAAATATATATATATAATGCTCACGCTGCCAGGATATATATATATATATATATATATATATATATATATATATATATATATATATATAACGTTCACGCTGCCAGGAAGCTCGTTGTCTTACACACACACATATATATATATATATCATATGTATCATAATAATAATAATAATAAGGCACAAAAATCCCTAATGGGAAAAACGACCATCATATTAATCTCATAAAATCATCATCAATATGCATGAAAATAGAATGCCTAACCCCTACCTCTTGAAGACAAATTCGAAATATGCAAAGAGAAACCCTTTCCCGACGTTGCTCTCATTGGAAACCTCTCTCTCTAGCCCCACGAACGGTCTGGTGACTCTTAACGGAGAAACGGAATCGGTAGAAAGCTCCGGCTCGATGAGAATATTAAGAATATGAATTTATTTTCTAGTTTGGGTGAGGTTTGATGGGTGTTTCGTGGTTTGGAGTATCAATGGCTTAGGGAGCTCTTGAGAGAAAAAGGCTATGGCGGCTCAAGGAAGGAGGAAAGTGTTTTTTTTTGAAGTGGAGAGGGTTACTAGTGTTTATATACGGAGTAACTAGGTCAAGAGTTATCGTGGGGCCCACCATTACTTAAAATTACTAAAACACTCTAAAATATCCCAAATAATATCATAATGCTCATGTAACTTTTTTAATATTTAAATATAAATTAAAATACACACATAGGCACATAAAATAAAATAAAATAAAATAAAATAAATAATAATATATAACACTAACATTATCTAATAACATCATGTAACTCATATAAATATTTCATATCATCATTCCTAACCTCATGCATCATCTAAATACCAATTAAAACTCATATATGCATCCAACATACTCTTCCACATACAATGAACTCTCACATAGATACACATAATTATCATTACATATAATTTACACACGTAATTCACATAGCATAGAATGAACACATATATACACACTTAAATCACGTCACACATAAGGGTTTGACTAGAAGAAACTTATCCACCCAAATTTAATTAAATTCTAACCAAGGTCAATTACCCTTAATTTCCCTCAATTAGGACTTAATAAAAATCGGGGTGTTACATTTCTCCCCTCCTAAAAAGAATTTCGTCCTCGAAATTCGACACTTCTAATACAAAAAAAAAAACAACACAAAACATAACAGCTCTTACCCTTCCAGAGACTAGAGGGAAGGTTCACATACAAGCATCAAACCTGAATGAACATGTCGTGCGGAAAGCAAACTTAAGAAACAAAACATATGTTGCATAAACGTAAAGAAAACTGAAATACATTTTCCAAGATAAAGACATGATTCCATGTTCTTACAAGACAAGTTGATCCTTATGTTCTTAGAGTCCATGATCCAAAATCAATGTTCTCCTCAAAAAGCTTCATCTCCATTTTCAGAACATCATCTTAGAAATTATTGAAAACCCAAGTTAATTCCCAAATTCCTAGTTGTTCAAAACACGTTTACTTCATTTTCAAAAACCAAACATAATGCTCAAAAACCCCTTTTTGCTTGCGATCGAAGGCAATTCTATGCTCTCAAAATAGATTTTAAGGTTTCTCACGTCCACACTAATGAAAACATGTTGTCTGTACTCCTACGGCCTTTAATCACGTACGTTTTCACATACATAAAAGAAATCACTTTCGAAAACTTCTTTCAACTTATATTATATCGTTACTTTAGAAATCATCTACCCATGCCCAAAACACATAATCTTAATAGCCACAAAACTAGGAAAACACATTGGACCCTACGACTCATAATTACAACTGACACTGTAAGACATCCCCAAGGTATTTTCAAACAAAACAAAAACGATTTTCAAGTTCGGAACTAAACGGTTTGCAAAAAGAGCCTTAAGGAACTTCATACCTTAAAGGTCGATGGGGTATGGAATCGTTTTCTAAAACCAAAGTTGAAAACCAAACGTCATTTTAACAAACTTTCGCAATCACTTGAAAACAAAACAAAAGAAGAGGTTTAAACATCTCCGACGTACATCCAAAGCCACTAGGAAGAATGTGCTCATGATGACATGATGGGGTACAGTAAAACTATCTCTCACATGGCTTCTCAAGGATTCTATTAGGTCTCACTAACGACATGTGATGTTGGGAGACTAATGG
This sequence comes from Aeschynomene evenia, assembly GCA_013621005.1. Lineage (NCBI taxonomy): Eukaryota > Viridiplantae > Streptophyta > Magnoliopsida > Fabales > Fabaceae > Aeschynomene > Aeschynomene evenia. Next base: position 10,018,939 of record CM024265.1, read on the forward strand.
ATTCTGAGGTTCGGTAGAGTCGGAATATATGGGGTGGCTTGTAGTGGTAGGGTTTTTGTGGGTACCTATGTGAGTAGTCGAAGCGTTTTCTAAGAGGATGTAGGCTATATATAGGGAGTGTGGTCTCTTTCTAGGGTCGTGCAAACGGTGTGGGTAGGTAAGGTTCCTTCTCAACTTAAGGCACTTGGAGGATAGTGTTTCGGGAGCTCGAAGGGAAACATGACAGAACGTAGTCAAGGAGTATTGTTGGTAGTCGATAGTGACGGGAACCTAATAGTGGTGCATGGGCTCATAGGTTCTGATGCGCGAGAGGGGGTACCTAGAGGTGCACAGGCTTTTGTCTATCAATGTATGTGAGGACGTAAGGTATCCCTAAAAGGAAGAGGGTCCAACTAGAGGGACATGATCATTCCTAAGAGTTATCCCATCGTGGTTGTGAAAGAGGCCGAAGCAAAAACACTCTTGTTTATTGAAATCACTTTCGCAAATCATCCTTTTGAAAACTGGTCTTGTAGCTAACATGAAAAACCCTTTTTTAAAACACTTCTCACTTCGTTTTCTAAACAAAACAAGGGTGTGATTAACACACAGGAAAACATATGGAGGCCGAGATCAACCAGAGATGAGTAAACATCCATGGTTAACTAGCCAAGGCAGTAAACCCTTAACTAAGGTCGACTATCCCTAACCAACCTCATCTAGACCTTAACAAAACTACAAGTAGCTTAGCGTCAGGCCTAGACATGCATCACACGATTCCCACCGTATGTACTCAAGCACTAAATGGGTTTCCAAACAATGATGATTAAGGCTAGTCATCACCGTGATACATTAAACAAGAAAAACATAAACGCTTACCCCTGATGAGATCATCTGACTGCTCCACGTTCTCTGCACCTACTGTGAACACGCGCCCCTGATGTTGTGGCCTAGAGGAGGAAGAATGTTGGAATCCCATCCACTTGCAATCCTTGACATAATGGCCTGACTGGCCGCAGCGATAACAAACGTTCTGACCGAGGCGACACACCCCAGTGTGAAGCTTTCCACACGTGGCACATGGTGGCAGAGCGGGTAGTGCCCGGGGTGCCGTCTTTGCTGGGCGCTGCTGCTGCTGCTGCTGCTGGGGTGGTCGAGGCTGAGGCTGGGTCCTGGGTGACGGACCATAAGGCTGGTAGCGAGCAGGGGCGGCGTGACTGGTCTACTGAGGTGCTGCACCCCTCTTCTGAGTCTCGACCCTCTGTGGAGCCACTGGACGGCTCGTCTCCTCTATTATCCTGCAGGTGTCCACCATCTCTCTGTAGTCTCTGATCTTCATTTGCTTGACCATCCTCTTGATGTCTTGATTAAGCGCAACGCAGAACTTCATGCACTTCCAGCTCTCCTTCGGATTCTCCTGATAGATCTCTGAAAACCTGATGAGCTCCTCGAACTTGGCGATGTATTCTGGGATAGTCATGGTGCCCTGACGGAGATCCAGAAACTCCATCTCCTTATCCTGACGAACAGTCTCAGGAAAGTACTTATCATAGAACATGTCTCTAAACATGTCCCATGTGATAGCTACACCCGCCGCATCAGGAGTGCGACGAGCGTCGTTCCACCAGGAGCGTGCTTCCATCTGTAGCATGAATGTGGCCAACTTTGTCTTCTGAACCTCTGTGCACTGAACCATGGTGAAGATATCCTCAGTACCCCTCAACCAATCCTCAGCTTCTGAAGGGTTCGTAGTGCCAAGAAAAGGAGAGGGATTAGCCCTCTTAAAATCAGCAAAGTGTGAGCTGCCATTGCCGTTACCCGCAGGTGGTGTTGTAGGCGGAGTAGTGCGCTGCTGGGTCATGTGGTCAACCATCCTGTTCATGGCTCTTGCCATCTCCATGAATGCCTCCGACGAAACCCCGCTTCCTTGCCCATTCTCCTCATGGTCGTCAGCATCGTCCCTATTACGTCTGCTAGGTGCCATGTCCCTGTGCACACAAAACAGTCAACATCGAGTTGATCAGGCTCCATATCAATGCTAGGTATGCACAGTTACTCTAACAGTCAAGCAAAACGATCATGCACCTCGAAACTAACTAATACACATAAGAGGCATACGCATGATATAACTACCGTACATGCAACAATAGCATAACAGGTCCATTACCCCAAGCCCTGTAGGATAGATCTGCTCTGATACCAAAATGTAACACCCTACTAGATAGCCCTTAACGCTTAAGTCATTTTGGGCTATTTCATAAGGGTTACCTCCTGTTATCATGTTTTATCTTTATATTTAAAATATAATACGCGGAAAATAGGCGGGAGTAGATTTTTCGTAAACATTCACGGAATAGAAAATAAGGGCTTTGCGCATATGATAAGCGATAATATAAACGATACAGTCATCTACTGAAAATACCTCATCATATAAATAACTCCCATCAAGTAACAAACATGAAATAAATACTAGGTCTCACCCCATAAGCCAAAAAGTGTGACCTATGAGACTCCACCATAAATACGAGTAAATAAGTAGCTGCCGGCTAACAAAGGTCCGGACTCAGAAAACATAATAAATGAATAAACGTAGCGGAAGCATAAAAATCATAACATCCGATAAGGAAATAAAACATGTCTCTGATATCTGAGGAACTAAATCATAAACTAAGTATATACGATCTCCTCGTGTGCTCCGACATCCTGCTCTGGCTGCTCCTCTAAAAGGTGGGAAAAACATAGGGTGAGCACTGGGAAGTGACTCAGTAGAGGAAGCCGCCCCGGGTTTAATTATAAAATAAGTGAAGCATGAATGAGTTCATTTCAGTTATTAGTTTCAAAACAATCTTGTCCCGGAACATCTTACCTAAGTGCGTCTGGTTCATTTTATTAATACATATATCATCGCATAAATAAATAAACGTCTCAGTGTCGTGTACTAGTGCCCTTAAATCATAAACAATAAATACATCATAAAATACATTTCAACATGTTAAACATCTTTATCTTTCTTTAACTGTGAGACATAACCGCCCTCCTGTCCTATCCTCCACATCACCGGCCCCTAGGCATGAACTCATCCTAAACTAATGGGGAGAGGGGGTAACATAGCGTCACTTTGAGACGTTTTAACATAGCGTCACCCAGTGACGTTTAACATAGCGTCACCTCGTGACGTCTCAACATAGCGTCACTGAGCGCGTTTTGGTTATTAAGCTTTAACATTACGTAATCATAGGCATATAGCATTCATCACATATATCTCATCATTAATCATTATATAAATCATATAATCATGTCAACAATTTAACTCATCATAAAAACAACACATATACTCAGTATAACATATATATATTCCATAATAATTATATATTCAAATACACAAGTCATATAACGCATTAGGGAGCATAAAAGGGTAAAAACATGTCAATTTATACTCTTTAACATCATGAAATAAACATAGCACATACACTTACTTACTCTGACATCATGGAGAATAAATAAATACAATTCCTTATCAAATAAACATGATATACAACTACTTATAAATAATTCTCAGTGCTTCTATACCTTTCATGTCATATGATCTCGTTTATTTTATATTTATTTCTTACTTATACTTTATTCTAGTTTTACTTGTACTTTTTACTCTACCCTTAAGTATCTTGTAAACTCTTATATTTTATTCATTACCAATCTTGTCTTCTATACTATTATTGTTACTATTACTATTATCATTACATATCATATATTATACGTGTTGTTGTTCTTACTGTATTATTCTTTTATTACTATTATTATTTCTACATGTTATTAACTAATATACATACTAATAGGTATAAGTTTATGTAATAATAATATGTAATAGTAATATACATACACTAGTGAACTGTCTCTTTTTTATTTTTCTTCTTTTATTTTATATATATATATAATGATCACGCTGCAGGATATATATATATATATATAACGTTCACGTGCAGGAGTTCTTTGTCTTACACAACATATATTATATTTATATATTATAGATATATATTATATATATATATATATCATATGTATCATAATAATAATAATATAAATAATAATAAAAATAAGAAGGCACAAAATTCCTAATGGAAAACGACCATCACATAATCTCATAAAATCATCATCAATATGCATGAAAATAGATGCCTACCCCTACCTCTGAAGACAAATTCGATATGCAAAGAGAAACCCTTTCCCGACGTTGCTCTCATTGAAACCTCTCTCTCTAGCCCCACGAACGGTCCGGTGACTCTTAACGGAGAAACGGAATCGGTAGAAAGCTCCGGCTCGATGAGAGGATTAGAATATGAATTTATTTTCTAGTTTGGGTGAGGTTTGATGAGTGTTTCGTGGTTTGGAGTATCAATGGCTTAGGGAGCTCTTGAGAGAAAAGGCTATGGCGCTCAAGGAAGGAGGAGAGTGTTTTTTTTTAAGTGGAGAGGGTTACTAGTGTTTATATAGGAGTACTAGGTTCAAGAGTCATCGTGGGCCCACCATTACTAAAAATTATAAACACTCTTAAAATATCCCAAATAATACCATAATGCTCATGTAACTTTTTTAATATTTAAATATAATTAAAATACCACATAGGCACATAAAATAAAATAAATAAAATAAAATAATAAATATAATAATTATATAACACTAACATTATCTAATAACATCATGTAACTCATATAAATATTTCATATCATCATTCCTAACCTCATGCATCATCTAAATACCAATTAAAACTCATATATGCATCCAACATACTCTTCCACATACAATGAACACTCACATAGATACATATAATTATCATGACATATAATTTACACACGTAATTCACATAGCATAGAATGAACACATATATACACACTTAAATCATGTCACACATAAGGGTTTGACTAGAAGAAACTTATCCACCCAAATTTAATTAAATTCTAACCAAGGTCAATTACCCTTAATTTCCCTCGATTAGGACTTAATAAAAATCGGGGTGTTACAGACTGCGGGACTAATTAAATTTTTTCAAGGACGAATATGGGCTCTTAAAAATAGTCCAAGGACGAATTTGAATATTTACTGAATATATTATCCAAGAAAAAATTAATAATAAAAGAAAACAATGAGTAAGGTCAAGGTCAAAAGCATATTATTGAACCCATGTTTTAATTTGACTCTATATATGTAGCTATAATTAGTGAGAAATTGTCTATTATTTGAATTGAAATAATATCTAAAAATTTTACAATGTAGGAGCTAAATGTATTAGAAATTTTATTTGTGGAAATTCAAAATAAAAAATTAGATTAACATGATAAATTTTTTATAAACCCTTCTTCAGTAAACTATATTAATATTATGAGAAATGCTAATGGTACACTCTAAAAATCAGCCACCCCATCAGCCACTTCATACAACATACATTTTAAAAAATATTTTATTATGAAGAGAGAGAAGAGAACAAATCCTTATTCACGCACACCAGCATTTCCAACCTTTCATTTCTTCTCTCATCTTCTTCACTTTTTCTCTTTTCTTTTTCTTTTTCTTTGGTTTTGTTTTGCTGCTGCAACTCATGTTCTTCTCTTTCTTCTTCTTATTGATCTTCATCCAACCCACAATCAGGTACCTATGTGCTTCTCCTTCTTCTTCTTATTATTCTTCATCCAACCTATTAGAACCAGGTACACTGTTTCCTTTTTTTTTTTTCTTCTTCTTCTTTTTCTTCTTCTTCTTCTTCTTTTTCTTTTTCTTCTTCTTCTTCTTCTTCTTTAACTACCCATTTTTATTTGATTTTTCTTCATATGATTGAGTATATTTTATATATAAAAATAATTTTTTAATAAAAAAATCATGTGTTTATGTTATTTTTTCTTTTTTACATGTTTACAATGATAAAAATATCAACTTTAGGGGTTTCCTGCTTGTTTACGTACTTTTTTAGTTATTACTTAATTGGGTTTTTTATATTACTTAGTTGAATTTTTTGTGTTCTTTGATTGCGTTTTTTTGTATATTTTGTTATATTTTATTGGTGTTGTATTTTATCAATTTTTATGTTGTTTGAGTAATAAAAGTGTTATCGTTAGTGAAAAATAACGAATTTTGTGTTTCTTTTTTTTTCATAATATTTATAGTGATAAAAGTGTTATTTTAAGATTTTTTTTACTGTTCTCACTTCACATTAAATGTGATTTTGAGTTGTTATTTAGTTGAACTATTTTTTTTGTTTGGTTGCGTTTTACGTGGTATTTGATTGTGTTTTTTATATTATTTAGTTGGATTTTTTTGTGTTATTTGATTGAGTTTTTTATAATTGTTTGATTGAGTTTTTTTTATTGTTTGATTGAGTTTTTTTATATTACTTAGTTGGTTTTTTGTGTTATTTGATTGAGCTTTTTTGTATATTTTACTGGTTATTAGATTGATTTTTTTATTGATAAATGTTGTAATTTTCAGTAAAATAATGTATTTTATTTGATTTTAGTGATAATTTATATTATTTTAGTGATAAAGGTGCTACTTTTTAAGAAAAAATGATACATTTTGTGTTTTTTTTTCATTTTCACCATGCTTATAATGATAAAGTTGCTACATTTAGAGGTTTTTTATGTCTATAATGTAGATTAAACGTGATTTTTATCTATTTTGATTGGGTTTTTTTTCATATAATTGATTGTGTTTTTTCATTGCTTAATTGGATTTTTTTATTTGATTGATTGAGTTCTTTTGATTATTTTGGTGAACTTTTTTTTTTTATAATTACAGTATGAGCCTCCATAAGGATAACAACTCGTACCAAAATACAAAGCCAAATCATCACAGCATAGTCAAATATCACATCACCGTATACTCCACTAACATCTAAATGCAATGCTCTATCACCAGCTGTCACACACACACACCAGGGCTCAACACCATTTGCACATATACACTATGTAATTTGGGCACCAAGTTTCAGAACCCCCTTAGCCTCATTAAAAAACCTCCTAGCCTATTAAACAACTAACCTAATGAGGAAAAAGAGTACCAGGGTGTAATAAAACAATGGAGATCAAACACACATAGTGCGCTATAGCAAATAGCATCAAGCCCCACAAAAACAAACAAAATACAAGCATCACCCACTTCCCATGATAAGATACAAACTCATGACTTCATTACTCATGGTGGCCTCATGTCATATTCCAACCACTCCACACCAATTTATGCATGACTTCACCTACACCAAGGAAGCACTGCTTTATCCCAACTGACACTGCACACAAATTGGTTGCTGCATTCTCCTTTAAAGTAGTTCACAAAGTGTCCCATTCCGCTAGTCCTCCCATAATCAATTATATATTACGCCCAATCTGTAACACCCCGCTACTGAGGGGTGTCCGTGCGAATGGCTCTATCCCAACGAACACGCTACTAGGGCATAACTTAAGGGCTAAACAACATGCATAAACCATTAAATAAACTGAATTACCGAAATAACTGAAATAACTGTTTAACTGATAATCATGTATCATATATATATAACTGTATTAATCTGAAACATACATACTAGTTCAGTTTACTGAAACAAAACTTAACTGATAAAGGAATCCTACCTCTAAAGTCTTGAGCAAAACTATACATGATTGATTTGACTGTGAAATATAAACTAAACATAGGCTGCTAAGACTCCACGGAAAATGCGGAGCTCACCAAGGAAATCAACTGCAACCGACCTCTACTGGATCAACGGTTCCTCGTCTGCCTTCTGATCGAACTTTGAAACAAAATGCGGGGAGTGAGTCGCAAGCTCAATGATGGGGTATCATGCATGTCATGCAACACATACTGTCATGTTATCAATCACATATACTTGTCCTATCTACGTAGCTGCACCTCTCTAACGACGGACGCGTACCGCCGGAGATATCCGCACTCGAGCCCCCATGCTAACTGATAACTGATAAATGACGGAACACGAGCCGCCCTGCTGTAACTTATAACTGTGACTCGCTACCACGAGGGTGCGGTCATATGACGGAACACGAGCCGCCCTGTTGTAACTTATAACTGTGACTCGCTACCACGAGGGTGCGGTCATATGACGGAACAAGAGCCGCCCTGTGATCTGGACCTCTACAACCACGAAGGTGAGGCCAGTCATACTGTATCTGTATCTGGGGTGGGACTTGAGGCGCTTCGTGGCAGTATGTCACGACTAAACTCGACCGGGAGCTGCATCCGGGCTATAGCGTTGAAATACATACTGCGATGGTTCGTAGACCACGTAAACAGTCATCACACAATTCTACAATCATTCTACTCACACATTGCATATTATCATTGTGATCATATATCATAGGGTTCTAACATGTTTCATATCATGACATAACATAGCATAAATCATTCCAGCTTATAGAAATAACCATAATACATATAATAAATACAGTCATAACGCATAACATAAATACCAAGGGATCTAGAAGTCATCCACACATTCCTGTCATGTTATTTATTAGGGAACTTATTTATCTGAGTATATCCTCTATTAAGACCTGTTATCCTTTAGGGAACGTTTCTACTAAGGTACGTTATCTTACTAAGGTTTATTATCTGTCTAAGGTATATTATCTGTCTAAGGTATATTATCTGCCTAAGGTATATTATCTTCCTGAGACGTGTTATCTTACTAGGGCCTACTATCTTACTAGGTCACGTTATTCTACTAAGTTATATTATCTTAATGAGTTACGTTATCTTATTATGTTATATTATCCTAATAGGTTATGGTGTTTTACAAGGTTACATTGTCTCACTAGGTTGTATTAATTATTAGGTTATAATTAACTCACTAAGTGGTATTAATTTCTTGATATTAATTTCTAGATCATATTAATTACTAGACTATATTATCTTATCATGTTGTCTTACCATGTCATGTTATCTTATCACGTGAGGTTATCTTGCTAGGTTATGCTATGTTACTAAGTTATATTATCTTACTATATTATATTATCTTACTAGGTGATGCATGTGATCTATCTAAGCAGGTTATTTTCCTAATCATATCATCTACCTAAGCACGTTATAGACCTATCATATTAACTACCTAAGCATGTTATCTATCTATCATATTATTTACCTAAACATAAATATAAACATAAACATTAAAAAATAAATAAATAAATATAACTATAAATATATACATAAATATAAACATATATAAACATATACAAATGCTACTATGTGGCAGCCACGGCACATCCACCCTAAAACCTCCACTCACCTGGAAAGTCCTGAGACTGGAAGGCATCGCTAGCTCCGGCTCCAGCTATCGGCACCGCGTTTGCACCTGGCGTGCAAAAGACCAATCAGGACCGCACAAAAGAAAACCAAAACTTGAACTAGGCTGCGCACTGAACCTTCGCTAGCGAGTAATACCTTCTCGCTAGCGATGGCACACTCGCCAGCGAGCACTCACAGCTCGCTAGTGACCAGCACGCTGACAGGGGCAAAAACGTCTTTTCACTCACCATCGGGAATTTGCTCTGACCGAGATATCCCCAAGGTGTCAGACTCACACTCCACCATAGTTCCTCTTAATATAAAGGACGCCCAAAGCACTGCTTCGATAAGGCGGGAGTATGAGGTGTGAGGGAAAAGCTATACTAACCACTCATATATATAGGGGGATGAGGGAAGCTGAAATGCTGTTTTGAGCAATGTGGGACTTGACTGCTCGCTAGCCTCCAAAATCTGCTCGCTAGCGCGCATCTGCTCGCTAGCCGCCACCTGTTGACAGCATCAGTGCTTTCTTCATTTTACACGTTTTAACATCATTTCTAACCCTTCTTAGACATACTTAGATCATATTAAAGCACTTCCTAAGGGGTACTATGATACGGGGTATCACACAATCAACCTATCCCTTTATAACAACCATTCTTATCATTAATCCACCTGTCACACCAAAACAATATCAACTCCTTGGCTTCAATCATGGTTGTTTGTTTCCCTTCAAACACAAAATTATTCCTGCATTTCCAAACAACCCAGATCACAGCAAAGAACAAAACAAACCATTGTTTCTTTGAGTGTAATGGTGTGGGGCTTCGCTGCCACGATGCAAAGCAGGCCGCAGGGGAAGGGGGCCAGCACCATTTTACACTCCACTGGTCAAGGAAGAAGCCCCACAGGTTCCACGAGAATTCGCACCTAAAAAATAGATGGGATACTGATTCAGGTTCTTTATTGCACAGAACACACATAAGCTGATCCGGAGGCAGGATGCCAATTTTACATAATTTGCTCCTTGTGTTCATCTTCTGTAACAGCACAAACCAAGTAAGGAGTTCCACTCTTGGCGGCACCAACCCCCTCCACAGATCCTTAGAGAAGCTATACGTACATAGCTCCAAATTACACGATTCAATGCCGGAGGCCACCTGCAGAAAAGATTTGACAGAATATACGCCATCTTTGTCATGGGTCCAGACTAAATTGTCTTCGTCCCCCTTCTTTAAATTTATGTCACCCAATAAGCGGTGTAATTCGCCCAATAACTCTTTCTCCCGATCTCTCAAGGATCTGGACCACTGAAGACTCCAAACCCAATTACAACCATCCCAAAAGCCACAGTCAGCAATATAACAATCTTTTTGGGTAGAGACATAATAAAGCCTCTTGAAACAGTTCTTCAATTTGCCAACTTCTAACCGTTCATCATCCCATAATAACATTTTTGAGCCATCCCCAAGCTTGATTTTCATCCCTTTCACCATAGTTAGCTGAACCTCTTCACTTGGCCATTCTAAATTCTCAATAGATGCCCATAAGCCACCATATTTACAATTGTTCCTTATCTGCGATATCAGAGGTCTTTCCCCGGATAGCCCATGACATGAGCATATTACTTTTTTCCATAAGGGGCAATCTTCTTTAAAGAATCTCCACCACCATTTGAAAAGCATTGCTGTATTCTTCAGCATCAGATCCCCCACAGCCAGACCTCCACACTTTTTTGGATTTTGAATCACGCTCCATTTAACCAATGGCAATCCACCACCTCCATTCCCATCTCCCTAGAAAAAACGAGTTTGTAAGGAAATTATTCTTTTTGCCACAACTTTTGGCATTTTAAAAATACTTAGGTAGTATGTTGGCAAGCAATTTAGGACAGATTTAATAAGGACTAACTTACCCGCCCGAGATAAGACTCTTCTTTTCCAGGATGCTAATCTTTGCTCCACTTTACTGATCACCTTCTGCCATGTTCTAACTCTGTTTGGGTTAGCACCAAGTGGAATTCCCAAATATTTAATAGGCAAATTTGTGGAAGGACACCCTAGTATACCACATGCCATACTCAGCTCATTCTTGCTGCAATTCAGATTTATCACAGCAGATTTATCAAAATTTATCTTCAATCCAGCCATTAGCTCATAGCCTTCCAGAATTCTCATGTAGTTCCTAATAGTGTCTTGGTCACATGGGCAGAATAAGAGTGTATCATCAGCTAATTGAAGATGGGAGAGCATTATCTTGTCTTTCCCAACCTCCAAAGGCTTGATTCTTCCAATCGTCTGCAGCCTATTTAGCATTTTACTCAGCACGTCAGTAACCAGGACAAATAAGAAAGGGGAGAGCGGATCTCCTTGACGTAACCCCCTTTCCATGTGGAAAGGAACCGTTAGAACTCCATTCACCAGAATGGACATTGTTGCTGATGTGAGGCACTCCTTTATCCATGCTCGCCACACACATCCAAATCCCATCTTCTGAAGAACCATGTCAACGAAGTTCCATTTAACCATGTCATAGGCTTTTTGGAAATCCAGTTTTATCAGAAAACCAGGTTTTCTCTTTCTCCTTAGCCAGTGGACCACCTCACAAGCGATTAATGCTCCATCCACAATTTTTCTCCCCTCAACAAAAGCACTTTGAGCTTCCCCAACTAAACAAGGCATCAGAGGCTTTAGCCTTTCTGTCAAAATTTTAGAAATAACCTTATAAAGACACCCAACCATGCTGATAGGTCTAAGGTCATTTACGTTACCATCAAATCCATCCTTGGGAATTAGGGACACCCAAGTAAGATTTGCATTCTCAGGTAATTTAGCTGATACAAAGAATCTCTTAACCTCCTCATCACAAAAGTCACCCCCAATTTTTCCCCACACCTTCCTTAGAAAATTGAAGTTGTAACCATCCGGGCCAGGCGCTTTGGAAGGGTTGCAATTCCAAACAGCACCCTTGATCTCCTCCACAGTGGGAATCAACTCTATCAACTGAGCTTCTTCAATGGATATCTTTCCTACCAGGCTCTCATCAAAACCAATTTTTAAATCATTATCTTCAGTATATAGCTTCTCAAAGTGCTTCCTAATTCCATTCATCACTCCTTTTGCTCCATTGAACACCTTATCCCCGATCTTTATTTTTTCCAATACCTTCTTTCTCTCTCTAGCTTTAAACACTGCATGGAAAAACTTAGTGTTACGGTCTATTTTATTTGCAAAATTAGACCTGGATAATTGTTTCTAGTGTTTCTCCTTCTTCAATAACCATTCCTCAAGGTTCTCTCTTGCCAGCTTCCTTTCTTCACATAAGCGCTCCATCGCCTTGTCATCACCACCTTTCTCAATGGAATCATCAATCAGCAGTAATTTCTCCTCTGCTAGTTTAAGGTGTTCTTCGATATCTCCAAAGATCTCCTTGTTCCAATTCTTAAGCGGGGCCTTCAGCAGCTTTAGCTTAGTGAGCAAGCTACTTCCATGAGTATTATCCTAGAATGTTCCCACCAACTCCTGGAAGCCAGGGTGAGAAAGCCATGCATCCATCGACCTAAAAGGCTTGGGACCCAAGTTTATCTGAGAACCCACCACCAATAGCGGGCAATGATCAGATAGAGTACGACCTAGCCCCTTCAACCTGAGGCCGCAGAAGTTCTGTTGCCACTCCCCATCGATAAAGACTCTATCGATCTTGCTCCATGATCTACCATTCATCCAGGTAAACTTTCTGCCCACAAGAGGGATTTCAATCAATTTGTGATACCCTGTATCACAGTGTCCCTTAGGAAGGACTCTCTTTAGGACGCGTCAGAAACACGTCAGCAGATTGCTGTCAGAGGGGCATCGCTAGCGAGCAAGTCAGCTTTCGCTAGCGAGCAGTCAGTCGTCAGCGACCACCTGTAAGTCGCCAGCGACAGGACCAAGTACCACATCGTACAGAACGAACGTCACAGCGTTACTGTCAGCAGGTGCTAGCTAGCAAGCAACCAGTGCCCGCTAGCGATGAGCTCATCGCTAGCGAGCTTATTCCAGTCGCTAGCGACCGTTCGAAGTCCCACATCGGACGCAGCATGATGTCCGCCTGCCCCCCCTCACCTATATATATGAGTAGTAGTTGAGTCCTTTTCTTCACACCTCATTCTCACGCCTTTTAAGAGAGTGCTTTTGGGCGTTCCTTTTTCAGTAAAGGAACTCTGTCGGAGTGAGGTTTCGACGTCTTGGGGATACTCTGCTAGAGCAAATTCCCGACGGTGAGTAAAAAGTCAGTTTTGTCCCTTTTCTGCGTGAGGGTCGCCAGCAAGCAGGAGGAGCTCGCCAGCGTCTGACCCCTCGCTAGCGAAAGGCAATACCTCGCTAGCGATGGCATGACGCAGCAGCAGTTCAAGTTTTGTTTTCTCTTCTTCAGGGGTCCTAATGGGTCCTTTTTGCACTTCAGGTGCGAACGCAGTGCCGCTGGCTAGAGCTGGAGCTGACGGTACTTCTCAGAGTCAGGATTATCCTGGTGAGTGGAGGTCTTGCATGTAGTTTAGCATTTATAGCATATATTTATGTTTGATAATTAGATAATTAGGAAAGATAATAATAAAGTTATTATGCATGAATTTGAATGTAGAGTAGTAGTAGAATTAGAAACATGTTAGGTGGTTAGAGTAGAATAGGAGAGACTTATGTTTTCATGCTATGTATGTTAATTGCTGATTGGTTGGCTGTTTACTGCTTTATGATATAACATGCGATATAAGACAGATAAATAGACTAATAGCAGAATTTATGACATGTATGATTGTTTGAGCGAGTTATGTGCTGATTGTCTAGAATAGTTACGCCACCCCTGATTAGTATACGTCAGACGCTATGGCCGGTGGTCAGTCCCGGTATCTTAGTATGGTTTACTAATTAGCGGTGAGTCGCCCGAGCCCGCCAAGTGCGCTCCGGTCCCGGTTATCGGACGGCTTTGTTACAGATACAGATATACCCCACGAGGGTCAGATATGAGTAAACTCATGCCGCGCGCTGCGACAGATTAGGTTATGCCTATGCTGAGCGCTAGGTGTCAGATTACAGATTCAGTGTACAGTACAGAGGCTTGGTATGCAAGCTTTAGTGTGACAGCTAGATAGGATATTGTGTGTATGATTGATAACATGCTAGTTCGTGATATATGTGTTATGAATGTTGCATTGCATGCATATTCCCCATCACTGAGTCGATGACTCACCCCTCATCAACCATATTTCAAAGTACGATCCCGCCGCCGACGAGGAGCCGTTGATCCACTAGAGGTCGTGTCAGCTGATATCCTGGGTGAGCTCCGCTTCGTTCGTGGAGCCCTTTAGTTATTGTTTTTGCATTTATTTCAGTTATTAGATTTATGAGACTTTTCAGTTCCAATTGTAATAGTTGCTCCAGACTTTAGAGGCAGGTTACCTTTTATTTACGTTTCAGATATTTTCAGTATTTTCAGCAGTTATACAGTCACACAGTTATACTGTTATACCAGATATATATATATATATATATATATATATATATATATATATATATAGGTATCAGTTTACAATTATTTTCAGTTAATCCATTTATTTAAGAGTTTATGCATACGTTAGCGTGTTCGTTGGGGCAGCACCCTTCGCACGGACACCCCTACGTAGCGGGGTGTTACAGTTGGTATCAGAGCCTGGGGTTTCCCCCTAGAGTCTGGAGCTAGGAACCTTAAGTGTCATGGCAACCATGGTAATGGAAATGTACCCATGGCCATGGAATGTAGTGCCACGAAAGGTTCATAGAAAGTAAAGTCAGTTAAGTTCAGTAGTAGTCAGTGTCTCCTTTGAAATCTCTTTCCTGATATATCTTATGGTTTGACCTCGCCAGGATCATGCCTCCTTTTCGACGCCGCACTTCCTCCGGTTCCGGGCGCAAGAGCTTGCGCGACACAGTCACCGCGCTAGCAGAGATAGTGGTCGCGCAGGCGCATCAGGCAGCCACAACACAGCAGACCCCGAGGGTGATGGAGGACCAGCTGATCGACCGTTTCAGCCGGTCAAACCCTCCGCACTTCTCGGGCGTACCAGGGGATATAGACCCGGCAGCTTTTCTTGGCTGGATTCAGAAGAAGGCCGAGATTCTTCGCACATCATCGGAGCTTACTGCAGAGCTGGCTGGGCAGCAGCTAGGACGGGTAGCAGATACCTGGTACCGAGCCCTGCGGGACAGCAGAGGTCCGGATGCTCCGCGACTGACTTGGGAGGAGTTCTCCCGAGCATTCAGAGATAGGTTCATTCCCGCCAGCCTGAGGGACCGAGCACTGCAGACCTTCCTAGAGCTGAGGATGACCAGGGAGATGACGGTTACAGACTATGAGGCCGAGTTCACTCGACTCGCCGAGGTCACTCAATTTCCCATGACCCCGAACGAGAAGGTGAAGCGGTTTCTTCAGGGACTCCCCACCCAGTACCGGTTCGCTTTGACGTGCTATGAGACGTCAGAGAATTATGATGAGGCGTTCAATGCTGCCATTTCCTGCGAGACGAAGACATTGGATGCTCAGGCCAGAGGAGAGAAGAAGCCGAGGCACACTGGTTCTTATTCAGGTGCAGCAGCTCCCACCCGCAGTCAGCAGCGGCATCAGTCTTCAGGGTTCCAGCCGGGCAGGGCCACCTCTTCAGCACCCTTTCCGGCTCCTCCCACAGCTTCACAGGGCCAGAGTCAGAGCAGAGTCAGCCAGCCCTTTTCTTCATCCCAGCAGGGGGGATCTGTTTCCTCTCACCCGCAGTGCCAGACCTGCGGCAAGCTTCACTCTGGGGTTTGCCGCATGGGGACCAGGGGATGCTTTAGTTGCGGCCAGGAGGGCCACAGGTACAAGGATTGCCCGGCCAGACAGCCGACTCCTAGTGTGGGTTCTGTTCAGACCACCTTTCCAGCAGGGCAGCCATCTCAGGGTCATGCTCGTTCTTTCACATCCGCCGGCAGAGGCGGGGGTGGGGGTATGACAGACAGCAGAGTGTCAGGGGGCAGAGGTTCAGGCTCCAGGGGACAGCCCCGTCGTTTTGCTATGACCAGACAAGATGCCCACGCATCGAATGCCGTTGTTACAGGTATCATATTAGTTAGAGGTTTTGAGGCTTTAACGTTGTTCGATCCCGGGGCAACACATTCCTTCATTTCAGTATTCTTTGCTTTGAGGTTCAGTGAGAGTCCTTCCGCCCTTGAGTTACCTTTCCGGGTTAGCACATCGGGAGGGGGATCGTTAGATGTAGACCGAGTTCTCAGGTCCTGTCCATTTCAGGTCTGAGAGTTTCATGCAGAGGCGGATCTGATGGTTCTGAAGATGGCAGAGTTTGATGTGATTCTGGGCATGGACTGGTTAGCAGCACAGTACGCGGAGGTTGAATGTCGTGGGAAGACAGTGACGTTTCGGGTTCCAGAGCGAGAGCCGGTAGAGTTCCAGAGTAGTAGCTGTACACCGGTGGATTGTTTGATATCTTCTATGAGTGCTCTATGGCTGTTGAGAAAGGGGTGCGATGGTTATCTGGCAGCAGTGAGTGATACTTCAGTGGGACAGAGCAGTGGCAGTGACATAGCAGTGGTGCGGGAGTTTATGGATGTTTTTCCGGAGGATCTACCCGGGAAACCTCCGGTCAGAGAGGTGGAGTTCGGTATAGACCTGGAGCCAGGAGTGAGGCCCATTTCTATACCCCCGTATCGTATGGCACCTGCAGAGCTTAGGGAGCTTCAGAGTCAGTTGCAGGAGTTGTTGGACAAAGGGTTCATTAGACCGAGTTCATCACCGTGGGGAACGCCAGTGCTCTTCGTGAAGAAGAAGGACGGATCTATGAGGATGTGCATCGACTACAGGCAGCTGAACAAGGTCACAGTGAAGAACAAGTACCCGTTGCCGAGGATTGATGATCTGTTTGATCAGCTGCAAGGAGCAGTGTGTTTCTCGAAGATAGATTTGAGGTCGGGATATCATCAGCTGAAGATCAAGTATGAGGATGTACCCAAGACGGCGTTTCGGACCCGCTATGGACACTTTGAGTTCTTGGTGATGTCTTTCGGGTTGACGAATGCCCCAGCTGCTTTCATGGACTTGATGAACAGAGTGTTCAAGCCATTCTTGGACCGCTTTGTTATCGTGTTCATTGATGACATCTTGGTGTACAGTAAGAGTAGAGAGGAGCATGAGGAGCATCTGAGGACGGTGTTACAGACACTGAGAGAGCATCAGTTGTATGCTAAGCTCTCGAAGTGTGAGTTCTGGTTGGACAGGGTGGCTTTCTTGGGACACGTGGTGACGAGTGAGGGCATCACGGTGGACCCGAAGAAGGTTAAGGTGGTACGTTAGCAGCAGAGATCCGGAGTTTCTTGGGGCTAGCAGGTTACTACCATAGGTTCTTGAAGGGTTTCTCGACGGTAGCAGCACCGTTGACTGCCATAACGCACAAGGGTGCGAAGTTCCTATGGACGGAGAGGTGTGAGCAGAGCTTTCAGAGATTTAAGGATAGTTTGACTACAGCACCGATCTTGGTTCAGCCGGCGGGTAGTGGTGGTTTCTCAGTATTCTGCGACGCATCTAGGGTTGGCCTGGGATGTGTGCTTATGCAGAGGGGGCAGGTGATTGCTTATGCGTCCAGGCAGCTACGAAAGCATGAGCATAACTTCCCCACACATGATTTGGAGTTAGCAGCAGTGATCTTCGCCCTGAAGTCTTTGAGGCACTACCTGTATGGAGACTCATGTGAGATCTTCACGGATCACAAGAGTTTGAAGTACATCTTCGAGCAGAAGGACCTGAATCTGAGACAGAGACGGTGGTTAGAGCTCCTCAGCGATTATGATTGTTCGATCAAGTATCATCCGGGAAAGGCGAACGTGGTGGCAGACGCCTTGAGTAGGAATCCTGTGGTGGAGGAGCAGAGGTCGCAGGGGAGTTTAGCCCACGTTGCGCCAGAGAGGAGACCCATGGAAGGAGAGATCCAAAGGTTGGAGTCTGAGGGCGTTTGGTTTGAGATTGACGATTCGGGGGCGCTCTTTGCCCATATCAGTATCAGGTCGACGTTTGCAGAGCTGGTGAAGCAGCGTCAGGTAGAGGATCCGAAGTTGGTAGAGCTCAGAGAGAGGGTGCAGAAAGGGGAGTGTTCAGACTTCTCAGTGGATGCAGATGGAGTGCTCAGGATTGGGGATAGATTATGCGTGCCAGAGGTCGGGGACCTACGAGAGACTATATTGAGAGAGGCTCATTGTACGCCTTATTCGGTTCACCCAGGATCGACTAAGATGTACAAGGACCTCAAGCCTTTGTACTGGTGGCACAGTATGAAGAAGGATGTAGGTGCGTTCGTGACCAGGTGTCTGGTGTGTCAGCAAGTCAAGGCTG
This sequence comes from Aeschynomene evenia, assembly GCA_013621005.1. Taxonomy (NCBI): domain Eukaryota; kingdom Viridiplantae; phylum Streptophyta; class Magnoliopsida; order Fabales; family Fabaceae; genus Aeschynomene; species Aeschynomene evenia. The sequence goes on from CM024265.1 coordinate 10,037,587, forward strand.
AGCATCAGCGCCCAGCAGGGATGTTACAGGAGATTCCACTGCCAAAATGGAAGTGGGAGAGGATAGCTATGGACTTCGTCACGGGTTTGCCACGGGTTGTGAGGGGCTTCGACGCTATCTGGGTTATAGTGGACAGGCTCACGAAGTCAGCTCACTTCATTCCGGTGAAGACTACGTTCACGGCTACACAGTATGCTCGGCTCTACATCGACAGGGTTGTCAGGTTGCATGGGGTTCCGGTTTCCATCATATCAGACAGAGGGTCACAGTTCACATCCAAGTTTTGGCGTGCCTTACATCAGGCTTTAGGCACGAGGTTGGATCTCAGTACAGCTTTCTACCCGCAGACTGACGGTCAGTCGGAGCGCACGATTCAGACCTTGGAGGATATGCTGAGGGCTTGCAGTTTGGATTTTGGTGGGTCTTGGGATGAGCAGCTACCGTTGGTTGAGTTTGCATACAACAACAATTACCAGGCCAGCATCCAGATGGCACCATTTGAGGCCTTGTACGGTAGGCATTGTCGTTCGCCTATTGGCTGGTTTGAGACAGGTGAGGTTCAGACAGTGGGTCCAGATATGGTTCAGGAGGCTCTGGAGAAGGTAAAGGTTATCAGGGAACGCTTGGCAACAGCTCATTCTCGTCAGAAGGCATATGCAGACAAGAGGAGACGCGAATTGGAGTTCACGGTCGGGGATCAGGTGTTCCTGCGGGTTTCCCCGACGAAGGGGGTGGTACGGTTCGGTAAGCGAGGAAAGCTGAATCCACGCTATATCGGACCCTATGATATTAGAGAGAGAGTTGGCAGGGTTGCTTATCGGTTAGCCCTTCCAGCGGAGTTAGCAGCGGTTCACCCAGTCTTCCATGTGTCCATGCTGAGGAAGTACGTCCCAGATGAGTCTCATGTTCTAAGTTCACAGCCGGTGCAGATAGACCAGAGTTTGGGCTATGAGGAGGAGCCAGTGACCATCGTTGACCATCAGATCAGAAAGCTTCGTTCGAAGGAGGTACCTCTAGTCAAGGTCATCTGGAGGAATCACTCTGGAGACGAAGCCACGTGGGAGACGGAGCAGTCGATGAGAGAGAAGTACCCCTACCTCTTCGATCCACGAGGTAACCTTAGTATATCCTTTCTAGCATGTCTTTTCTTTCACGTTTAGTTTGGATTTGAGGACCAAATCCTTAAAAGGAGGGGAGATTGTGATACCCCGTATCACAGTGTCCCTTAGGAAGTACTCTCTTTAGGACGCGTCAAAAACACGTCAGCAGATTGCTGTCAGAGGGGCATCGCTAGCGAGCAAGTCAGCTTTCGCTAGCGAGCAGTCGGTCGCCAGCGACCACCTGTAAGTCGCCAGCGACGGGACCAAGTCCCACATCGTACAGAACGAACGTCACAGCGTTGCTGTCAGCAGGTGCTAGCTAGCGAGCAACCAGTGCCCGCTAGCGATGAGCTCGTCGCTAGAGAGCTTATTCCAGTCGCTAGCGACCGTCCGAAGTCCCACATCGGACGCAGCATGATGTCAGCCTGCCCCCCCTCACCTATATATATGAGTAGTAGTTGAGTCCTTTTCTTCACACCTCATTCTCACGCCTTTTAAGAGCAGGGCTTTTGGGCGTTCCTTTTTCAGTAAAGGAACTCTGTCGGAGTGAGGTTTCGACGTCTTGGGGATACTCTGCTAGAGCAAATTCCCGACGGTGAGTAAAAAGTCAGTTTTGTCCCTTTTCTGCGTGAGGGTTGCTAGCGAGCAGGAGGAGCTCGCCAGTGACCGACCCCTCGCTAGCGAGAGGCAGTACCTCGCTAGCGATGGCGTGACGCAGCAGCAGTTCAAGTTTTGTTTTCTCTTCTTCAGGGGTCCTAATGGGTCCTTTTTGCACTTCAGGTGCGAACGCAGTGCCGCTGGCTGGAGCCGGAGCTGACGCTACTTCTCAGAGTCAGGATTATCCAGGTGAGTGGAGGTCTTGCATGTAGTTTAACATTTATAGCATATATTTATGTTTGATAATTAGATAATTAGGAAAGATAATAATAAAGTTATTATGCATGTGTTTGAATGTAGAGTAGTATTAGAATTAGAAACATGTTAGGTGGTTAGAGTAGAATAGGAGAGACTTATGTTTTCATGCTATGTATGTGAATTGCTGATTGGTTGGCTGTTTACTGCTCTATGATATAACATGCGATATAAGACAGATAAATAGACTAATAGCAGAATTTATGACATGTATGATTGTTTGAGCAAATTATGTGCTGACTGTCTAGAATAGTTACGCCGCCCCTGATTAGTATACGTCAGACGCTATGGCCGGTGGTCAGTCCCGGTATCTTAGTATGGTTTACTAATTAGCGGTGAGTCGCCCGAGCCCGCCAAGTGCGCTCCGGTCCCGGTTATCGGACGGCTTGGTTACAGATACAGATATACCCCACGAGGGTCAGATATGAGTAAACTCATGCCGCGCGCTGAGACAGATTAGGTTATGCCTACGCTGAGCGCTAGGTGTCAGATTACAGACTCAGTGTACACTACAGAGGCTTGGTATGCAGGCTTTAGTGTGACAGCTAGACAGGATATTGTTTGTATGATTGATAACATGCTAGTTCGTGATATATGAGTTATGAATGTTGCATTGCATGCATATTCCCCATCACTGAGTCGATGACTCACCCCTCATCAACCATATTTTAGAGTACGATCCCGCCGCCGACGAGGAGCCGTTGATCCACTAGAGGTCGTGTCAGCTGATATCCTGGGTGAGCTCCGCTTCGTTCGTGGAGCCCTTTAGTTATTGTTTTTGCATTTATTTCAGTTATTAGATTTATGAGACTTTTCAGTTCCAGTTGTAATAGTTGCTCCAGACTTTAGAGGCAGGTTACCTTTTATTTACGTTTCAGATATTTTCACTATTTTCAGCAGTTATACAGTTACACAGTTATACCGTTATACCAGATATATATACAGATATCAGTTTACAGTTATTTTCAGTTAATCCATTTATTTAAGAGTTTATGCATACGTTAGCGTGTTCGTTGGGACAGCACCCTTCGCACGGACACCCCTACGTAGCGGGGTGTTACACAATTCCAAGGATTGAACCCACTCCGCAAAGTCCTTGCTGCTAGCGTGAAGAGATCTTTCTCCCTTCCTTTCATTCACTTCCAGAATTTCATTGAAGTCCCCAACAAATAACACAGGTTCTGCCACATTACTCTTGAATGCAATTAATTCATACCACAGTTCCAATTTCTCCTCTCTGGATTGTTGTCCATAAACCACACAAATTGAGCACTTAAAGTTCTTCGCAGCAATGACTCCGCTAACAGCAAGCCAAGATTTACTTTTATATACCTTTGTAGAAACTAAAAACTCTGCTCCCATACACAAACAATTCCTCCTGACGCCCCCTGGGAAGGAACAAAATCCCAGCACAAATCCCCTTTGCCCCACATCTTAGCAATCAGCCCAGGTGCCCAACTAATCTTTTTCGTTTCCACAAGACCCATGAAATTTATCTTCTTCTCATTAACTAACCTTCTCACCATTTGAACTTTGCAATCCCCCCCCCCCAACCCCCTAACATTCCACATTAATAAATTCATAGATAAACAGGTGACACACCTTTTTTGCTGTCTACCACTTTAACAACCACCTTCTTTTTGTTCGTCACCTTTCTTTTTCCCTTCTGCACCTTCCTCTCCTTCTTCCTATCTTCCAAGATTCGCATTATTTTTTCTTCTCTTTCGTTGTCGAAATCAATTCCACCAGATTCGCAGAGCTCTTTAGTCTCCCCACACTCCCCTTCCAATCGGCTGAAAATCGATTCTATTTCATCTTCACTCACCTCTGCATGTTCTTTTGCTGGGTCTTTATCTCCAGTCTTGCCCAGCTTTTTCACAACCTGCCTCGACCCAGAGAAAGGTTCAAAAGGCGGTGTTTCTGCCACTGCAGTCGAGGACCCCTCTGCTGTCATAATGTGATTATTATTGAATTTAATTTTGTTTGTCATTTGGTTTATTTTTTTGTTGTTTAATTAAATTTTTTATTTATTTAATTGAGTTTTGTTTATTTAGGAAGAAGAAATGTAAAGAATAAATGAGAAAAAAAGATAGAGAAAAAGAATGAAGAGGGAAAATAGAGAAAGAAAAGATGAAGGAGCAGGAGGAAGAAGAAGAAAAAGAAGAGATGCACGTGAAAAAGGTAAGGAAAAGTGAGAGCGAGAGTGAGTTGAGATGGAAGTGGGGCCCACCCAAAAATTAAAGAAGTGGCTGATGTTAGTGGCTGATAGGGGTGTACATGTAGCACCACCGTAACATTATATTAAGTACCGTACGTGAATTGCAGCCATCGACCAATGAGATGTAATATTAAAAACACATTTATAATGTTAATTTAGTTTACTAAAGAAAGGTTTATAAAAAATATATCATGTTAATCTAATTTTTCATTTTGAATTTCCACAAATAAAATTTCTAATACATTTAGGTATGTAGTATTTATAGTTGATACAATAATACAGTACAGAAATATAGACATAATATGCTTTAATACATACAGAGAATTTTGTGTATTTTATTTTAATTTATATTTGTTTTAGTGTGTACAGAATAAATTTATACATGTATTTTTACAAAATTTTGTTTTGGGATTTTCGTAAATATGAGAAAGATAAATGGTGAAATTATGGAAAAAAATAACATAAGTGTACTTGGAACAAAATTTTTATTAAAATTCATGTACAAACACTTTTATTTTGTGTATCTGGGATAAAAATACAAAAACAAAAAAAATTGTACAAGTAATATTTGTCTTGTAAGTTTCTATACCAAACAAACATGTTATTTTATATTCTATATATATTGTACTAGTATTTGTACCCGTGTGCGATGCATAGATATAAGTTGTGTGATACGTATATTAAATATAATGACTAAGTTATATTATTATATTCCCTTAACTATATATCATTATTTGCAATATATGTAACAAAATTTTTATTTATATAAATACTATATAATAGAATAAAATATACTCTCATCCCTTAAAAGATACTCATATTATACTATAATTCCCTTCACTTTCTTTCAAGACGTATCAAATAAATTATTGTATTATTCTAATAATTTAAAAAATCATAAATATTATTTCTAAGTCATCTCCTATTTGTATTTATATTTATCAAATTATTCTTTCATAATAAAAGCAAAACATTTGTTCATAGAAATAATTATCTAATAAACTATCTAATAATATCATTTTCACTACTAGAAATACGGAAATTTCCGACGAATTTGTTGCTGACGAAAATTTCCGACGGAATGTAAAATTGTTGTTGAAGGAGGAAAAAGTGCACGAAAATCCGACAGAAAATCGTCTGAAAAATGCGGAAAAAACTGATTGCTTTCCCGCCAACAAAAACCATCAGTTTTCCGACGGATTTTTAATGGGTTATCTTAAAAAAATTAATTTTAGAAAATATTTTTTTCCTAAATGCCTAATCCGTCGGGAACCCCATAGAAATGATAAACCATTTCTGTGGGGTTTCCGACGGATTTTTAAATTATTTTTAAAAAAAATTAAAATAAAAAGATTGTTTTTTTAACGCGAAATCCATCGGAAATCCCACGGGAATGTTTTATCATTTCCGGCGGTTTTCCGACGGATTTTTAAATTATTTAAAAAAATAAAATTTTAAAAAAAATTATTTAACGCGAAATCCGTCGGAAACCCCACGGAAATGTTTTATCAGTTCCGGCAATTTTCCGACAGATTTTAAAATTATTTTTTAAAAAATTAAAATTAAAAAATTATTTTGGCGCTAAAAAATATAAACAATTTTGAATTTCCACCGGAAATCCGTCGGAAATCAGCGCTAAAATATTAGGGTTAACTTCTTAAAATCCGACGGAAATCCATCGGAAAACAGCGCATATACGGGAGCCCAGACTCCCCCTCCCTCATTTCTGAGCCGCATCCCTTCTCAACTCTCTCTCTGTCCCCGCCGCTTTGACCGGCGATTTCGCCGCCATGGAGGGTGGTGGTTGCCGGAAAAAAAAAATTACATCATTGTGATCACGGTGAGTAGATCTACATTTTGTACCGATTGAATTTTTGTTTTGAACAATTTTTTTCAACTCTCTCTCTCTCCACCGTAGACAACCGCCGTGCTGCCTCCTGCCGCCGCGCTTGCTGCATTCGCCGCCTGCACCGCCAGGTATGTAGGTGTTATTTTTTTTTAATTTTTAATATTCTGATTTTAAAAAAATGTAATATATATATAGATATTAAACAATTTTTTATAGATATTATGTTATTTTTAAATTTAAAGTTTTTTATTTTCTGATTATTAATTTTTATGTTTTTGTAATTTTTATTTCTGAATTTTTTTGTTTATTTAATAATAAATATGCTACTTTATGATGTTTCTTGTTTATGTTTATGATTAAGCTAAATAATTATTATGATTATATTGTCTGTTGCTATAAACCTTAGGATAAATGACTTTGATTGAGACCGGTCCTTATCTCCGGCAATTGTTTTTTATATATTATGATTCCATTTCAGTTGTTTTTTTTTGTTTTTTATATATTGCACTACTACGTTATTAAATTTGTACTGTTGATATATTTTTTTATACGGTCAGTATTTCAATTTCTATATTCTACTAGTACACAATATTTTTTGTTGTGATCTACTATTTTTTTTAATTTGTATAGTTTAATTTGTAAAAAGTGCACGAAGATCGTTCGGACAGGAATAATTTTTTTAAAAAAAAGTTAGAAAAATCCGTCGGAAATCCGACGAACCATTATTTAAAAAATCTTTCGAAATCCGTCGGAAATCCGCTGGAAATCCGTCGGAAAAAGGAAATATTTATTATTTTAAATCCGTCATAAAACCGTCGGAAAAAAATAAGTGTTCCGACGGGTAATTAATTAGAATTCCGTCGAAAATATTTCCGACGAGCGTTTTTTCGACGGTCTTTTTTAAAAAAATTTCCGTCGGAAATCCGACTAAAGTACAAAAAATCATCGAAAATCCCACGGAAAATCCGTCGGAAATCACTGTTTTCTATTAGTGTTTGCACATAATAATAAAAAATCAACATATAGTCTATACAGAGGAAGCTCTAAGATATCACATGTACATATATATACTCACAAATTCATCCGCTAACACAATTTCAATGGTGTTAGTTGCATCGGGGTTGTTATAAGATGGGACGCACCAAAGTCGCACAAAACAGACCTTTAACCTCCAGCAATCTCGTATAGGAGTGATATCCTTGAGTGAGTCACATTGAGCAGTCATCGTCATATAAAAAGTATAGGGTTAAAAGATTAGAGTAGCCAAAAAAATTATAGTAGATTAGTAGGCAGATAACTGATGTATTTTTTTTTTAAAAAAAAGTCATTAATATAATAAAAAATTCAATCAACCAATCAGAAATTTTAGTCTAAATTACCAATCAATCAATAATTAGGAAACAAATTTGTTAAAAAGAAAAAATATCATGCGTATATGTTATGGATAGTATATTTGTTCTACAATATATCAATTGTCCTAATTCTGGATTCAATCCATTCTGCTCAACGGGTAAGTATCCAATCCATTCTAAAATATTGTTCATTCCTGTGTATATCTTATGTATATAATATATACATAATTTTGAAACAAATAAACTTGTAATAAAAGTAAAAAAAAAAGGGTAATTAAATAATGTTGATTGAAAGTTACTCCGTCCTTTATGTAAGATTTTAGAATAAATATACTATCTAATCTATACATGTATTAAGTCACCGAATATAACATATTCTGATAAAATGTCTTCCTTTTTAACATATCAATTAAGAGTTATATACACACTTATAAAATTTAAAATATTAATATATAATCAATCAACAATGCTTGTTGTACGTACAACAGAGAAATACGTCCAACCAATATTCAACGTGTACTATACATAATATGGAATGTGTGTTATATTCCATATTATAGATAACACACGTTGGATATTAGTTGCACGTATTTCTGTTGTACAACCAACATTATACATTATTGTATAACGGTAATAGTAGGAGAAATTTAAAGTGATTGACTCAGGGAAATATGATTTTGTAAAATTACTATGGAAGAATTTTGTTCCACCTAGAGTGGAATTGTTGTGCTGGTTCATCATTAGGGGAAAACTAAACACAAAGGACAGGTTGCACAAATCGGGCATGCTTCCCCAAGGACATGACATGTGTGCGTCCTATGTAATGAGGAAAAGGAGTCGGTGGATATTTGTTTTTTCATTGTGTTAAGATATTGGAAACACAAGTGATATAGCAGAAAAGAACTGAGGCAGAAAGAAAGAAGAATCTTGAACTGAATGATTATGAATTGATTAACCTTGCATGCATTACACAGAGATACAGAGGCTTTATATAAAGGAGAGCTAATAACAGAAAATAACTAATAAAGGCTAAATGAACAAACAAAATGAATTATACACATTATATTCTTTCAGCCCCCTTCAAACTCAACTGTGGATGGAATCACAGTGAGTTTGTTTCGTAAATATGGAAACCTTTGTGTAGAGTTTGGTTTTGTTAGAACATTTGCAGTTTGAGCTTCTGCAGGGATGTGATGAATCTGAATGTGTCCTTGAAGGATCTTCTGTCGAACAAAGTGTAGGTCAATCTCGAAGTGTTTTGTTTTGTTGTGAAGTATCAGATTATGAGTAAGTAAAACAGCACTTAAATTGTCACATAGAATGGTTGGAGTTGAAGGTAAGACAATGTTGATTTCATGAAGAAGAGTACGAGTCCATGCAAGTTCAGTCATGGTTGTTGCTATTGCCCTGTATTCAGCCTCTGTTGTGGACCTGGATACTGCTGTTTGTTCCTTTGAAGACCAAGAGATTAGGTTTGGTCCAAGATAGATGGTAAAACCGGTTGTAGAGCGACGATCATTGGGATCAGAGGCCCAATCTGAATCACAGTAGGCTGTGAGATTGAGATGCTTGGCTGGTTGAACATGAAGACCATAGGAGGCAGTTCCTTGAAGGTAACGAAGGATTCTCTTTACTGAAGTCCAATGTATTTGTTCAGGATTATGAAGGAACTGACATACCTTATTCACAGAGAAAGATATTTCAGGCCTAGTGATGGTGCAATAATTAAGATATCCCACCACTTGTCTGTACAATCAGAAAAGGGGTCATCTCCATCTTTATGCAGTTTGACTGTTGCGGCCATAGGAGTATCCATGCTTTTACTATGAAGCATCCGTGTTTTAGTGAGAAGATCAATGATATTTGGATTGAGAAATGTGAAGGCTGCCAGAGGGGAGATGCTTAACTTCTAATCCAAGAAAAGAATGGAGGGGTCCAAGGTCTTTTAAGGCAAATTTGGAGTGCAGTTTTTAACAGAGTATGAATAGCAGTGGTTGAACTTCCTGTGAGTATTATGTCATCTACATAAATCAGGATATAGATAACATAGTGAGGCTTGATTATGAAGAAAAAGGAAGAATCACTCTTGGCATTAGAGAAACCAAGAGATAAAAGAGTGGAGCTAAGCTTCTCAAACCAAGCCCTTGGTGCTTGCTTTAATCCATAAAGAGATTTGTTGAGTTTGCAAACAATGTTGGAGCTGCCTTGATGAAATCCTTTTGGTTGCTTCATATATACGGTTTCTTGAAGATCTCCATGCAGAAAAGCATTAGTAAAATCCAACTGATGAATTTTCCATTTATGAGAAACAACCAAAGTAAGAACTATCCGAATGGTGGAAGGCTTGATGACAGGGCTAAAGGTTTCTTGATAGTCCAGACCCTCTCTTTGATTGTACCCTTTTGCCAGGAGACGCGCCTTGTGCCTTGAAATGGTTCCATCCGGGTTATATTTGATTCTGAAGATCCATTTGGATCCAATAGCATGATGATTGGATGGAAGAGGGACAAGATCCCAAGTGTTATTCTTGATTAATGCAGAGTATTCATCTTCCATTGCTTGTTGCCAGTGAGGAATAGACAAGGCTGTTGATGCATTTGAAGGAGTGAGTTCTGTGGTGAACACCTTGGGCTTGAATATTCCTGACTTTGCTCTAGTTTGCATGGGATCAGAAGAGGCAATTTGATGAGACAGATCTGTTGTATCAGCTGAAACAGAGTCAGGCGCAGCTGAGGTTGAAGAATCATTGGTGTTAGGTGCCACAAATGAGGAAGAATCCTCTATAAGTTGGAGGCTGCCAGTAGGTGAAAGTTCTGATGAATTGTCACAGCTTGTTGACCTATCAACAGGTAAAGAAGAGGAAGTAGTGACAGGAGAGATAATAGACAAAGTTTCTGGAGTATTATGATTAGATACATGAGGTGTAGGCAGTATTGGTGTAACAGATTTAGAAGGATATAATTGTTCATTAAAGAGGACATGTCGAGCAATATATATTCTTCCTGAAGAGTGCATGCAACGAAATCCTTTATGAGAGGGAGAGTAGCCTAAGAATGTGCATATATCAGTTTTAAAGTCTAATTTATGTCGATTATAAGGTTTGAGGAGTGGATAACACCCACAACCAAAAACTCTTAGGTTACTGATATCAGGTTTCTTATTGAAGAGTTTCTCATAAGGTGATAAGTTGTCAAGCACGGGAGTAGGCAAAATATTGATTAAATGCACTGATGTATCAAATGCTTCAACCCAATATTTGAGAGGTAAAGATGCATGAGCTAGAAGAGTTAATCCTGTCTCAGTAATGTGACGATGCTTCCTCTCAACACATCCATTTTGTTGGTGTGTGAGGGCAGCTAAATCTCTGCAAAATGCCATGTGTCTTTAGAAAAGAAGCAAAACAAATATACTCTTTTGCATTATCTGTTTGTATAAATTTTATTTTTGAGTTGAGTTGAAGTTCAATCATTGTTTTGAATTGTTGAAAAGCAAGAAGAGCTTGAGATTTGTCGGTTAAGAAATATATCCAAGAGAATCTACTAAAAGTATCAATAAAGAAAATATAATACTTTGCACAGGTAGATGATGAATGAGGAGCAGGGCCCCATATATCAGAGAATATAAGTTGTAGGGGAGCATTGTAAGTGATAGATGAATCTTGGAAGGGTAATTGATGCATTTTACCAAGATTGCATGAATGACATATTATTTGTTTTGCATTCTAAATTGTCTTGATTTTGTTTTGTTGCAGAATTTTAGAAACAACTTGATGTGATGGATGGCCTAAACGAGCATGCCATAAATTGCAGTCTGAAGTAGCCTTATTGGTTGCAAAAGTAAAGTATGAAGCTTGTGTAGGAAAAGAAGTTGCAGAGATGTCATTAGTAACAAAAGAAAGAACAGGAATTAATGACTTTATTTCTGAAGTGAAATCAGCAGTATTATTACATGTCTGGTGTGATACATCAAAATCATTTAAAGAGGATTGAAAAGAATGTGTATTAATATGAGTGTCACAATCCAAATCATTTGTTAGGGAAGAAGAAAAAACAATTGCAGGGAAATTTAAGGAAGGCTTGTAATTCGGTTTCCTCAGCATGAGAGGTGTAGTAGTAACTTGAGCAGGGAAATGATAGATTCCATTCTTAGCTGCACCCTGGAGTAGTATCTGGTGAGTATCCTGTGAGATGACAACACATCCTTTAGCATGAAAGAGAACATAAACATGGTTGTCATTGGTGAATTGATAGATGCTCAAGAGATTTTTGGTAATAGTGGGTACATGTAGCATATTAGTTAAAAGAAAGGAGATGTTAGACTTGGAATCACAAAGATAAGAACTTCCTGTGTTGGTAATGGTGTTACCACTGCCATTACCAACCATAACTTGCTTAGAACCTGAATAAGATGATTCTGTGGAGAAATTGTTGATGTCTGGTGTGACATGATTTGAGGAAGCCGTATCAGCATACCATAATGGATCAGTGATAGATGCAGGAGTTGCTATATGAGATGTATTAGGTCTTGATACTGAAGTTGCAGTCATGGGAGGGTTTGTTGATGTAGTAATGTAAGCTTGTGGACCAATAGATTGTGATGCTGAAGAATTGCTGTTAAAAGATGTTTGTTGTGGAGTAGATATGTAAGTGGCATTGAACCTGTGAAAACAGTCCATAGCAGAATGGCCAAATTTTTGGCAAACTTGACATTGAAGGTTGTAGTTGCTGTTTCCACGGCCATAGGTGTTTCTTGGAGTGAAGCGACCACGACCACGACCACGGGAAAAAGATCTTCCACGGCCTCTGGGTGGGCGATTCGATTGAGTGAAATTGGCTTGAAAGGAGGTCTGTTATGGGCCAAGATCGACAGTGGAGGGTCGTTCTAACCTTTCTTCAATGTTAATCAACAATGCTTCAACATCATGGACATTGTATGGGTCCTGCTTGGCATGAACTGATGCTATAATAGGGTTGTATTCATTTGATAAACCATAAAAAATGGCTTGTACATGATTTCTTGAGGAGACTAACTCACCAACAGCTGCTAGCTGATCAGTTGTTTTCTTTATGTCTAGAAGAAAAGAATGCATTGTACCCGTTTTCTTTGCACATCGTAGTTTTGTCTTAAGCTTGTTGATGCGGGCTTTATTTTGTGCTGATGCAAGAATTGAAACTGTGGTCCAAAGTTGTGTTGTTGATTGGCAACCAACAACCTACACCCGGAGAGAATTGAACAGAGATGTTAGGAGGCATGAAAAGAGGAGGCGATCTTGTTGCTTCCATTTAGGAAAATCTGGATTTATGGTAGATTGCATCGATCCAGCTGTAATTGTATATTCTGATGGTGTTTTGGATGAATCAAGGTAGCTATCAAGAGCAAACCCTTCAATTTGTGCTTGAGTTTCTTGTTTCCAGGGGAGGTAGTTATCCTCTTCAAGATCAAGTTTAATGGAGATTGGAATAGTAAAAGAATGAATTGTCATGTTTCGAGATTTGAAGGGTGATGATGTAGGGGAGATATGGCTGTGTATTTGTGATGCACTAAGTAGAAGAATGTTAGAGCAACTGAGCAAATTAGGTAAAGGAAAGAGGATGTAAGAGGTGTTTGATTAATTTGGCCCAAGTAATCGTTGAAATTGTAATGGGTTTAGTAATTATGTCCTAAATTTTAAAATATTGACTGGTTGGGCTGTTTTGTATTGTTTATTTAGCATTACCAATAGTTAATATATTTATTAATATATATATATATATATATATATATATATATATATATATATATAAATAAGCGTGTAGTAATAAGAATTATTATTGAGTGTTTATATTTTTAATATATAACCTATATTATCTGTTAAACCTTAAATGAATGTTTATATTTTAAGAATCTATTTTTAAATTGCGGATAATAATTTAAGGATGTTAAGGAAATAGCCACACGCTGGTATGCGCATGAAAAAAATTAATAAAACGTTTTTTTGTGTAGAAGTTTTTTGTTTGAAGACCAACAATATAGAACAGAACACAAAAGGTTATCATATTACATAGACAAAATAAACTTCATATGTACACAGATAGACGACCATCTTAAAGTCAAAATGCCTACACCTAGGTAACATTATACAATACTAACACCTAGGCAAAATTATATATTGGAGATAATACTAAAGCTACTTTATAAGATCCATCAACATAACATTTTTGTATCCTAAAGCGGACTTGAGGGTAAGCAAATTGCCATCATGGGGTGAGTGATGTTTACAGAAGTCACACCATCCCCTACAGAGAGTAGTCTTTGAAGATTTTTTCCTTGCCCACCGAATGATCATATCGTATGAACGACCAGAAGAGCTAATCACTTTAATAACATTTGGCTTTGATGGAAATGCTTGGCGGATGAATGGAGCAGGGAGTGACTTGCACAATAAGAGGAAATACACACAAAATAATTTAGTTTCAATTTATTAAAAAGATAAAACGAAATCGAAAATATACCAAAAAATAAATGCAAACACGAATACTTACCAACTGGCTAGCTTTGCAGACATTTGCTGTTAATTTTTTTTGTACATATAACAACATATGGGTAGGGCATGTTGTTGATAATAGGATCAGGCAAAACAGCTTGGCCAGCACGTGCATGCGTGGGCATGTGAATATTGTGAGGTGTTTGTTCAAGGGTTCCAGAATGAGGGGCAACATGGTTAAGAGGAATTGCATTGATAGGTTCATTGGTTGCGGGTACATGAAACTTTGCATGATGTCAGGTGTTTGATTAATGGGATAGCCACTGTCAGATACTAATCCATTATTAATGCACCAGAGTTGTTGGGAACAGTGACTCCAATAGTTGTTGGATATTAGACGACGAAGGGAGACGCTGAGGATTTTGGGGGGGGGGGGGAGTAAGAGGGCACATGCAGTCAGGGGCGAAGCCACGTTATGGGGGAGGGGGGCGAGCCCCCCCAGATTTTTTTAAAATTTTTTTAAAATAGTTTTAATTGTTTTATTTAAGCATTTTTTTAACATTTTATTTAATAATATTTATCAATTTTATATTCAATTAGTTATTTATATACTATAATAGATAATATGCTATATATAAGTGTACAAATTTTTTTAATTTTCATAGTAAAATCTAAAGTAAATAATTACTTTAGTCCTAATATTTTTAATCTAATATCAATTTGATCTTAATATTTTTAATTTTGACATAAATTTAATTATTTTATAAAGAAAAAATCTAATAAAATAATTATATCAATATTAAAATAAAAATATTAAAATTCAGGTAATTTTTTGCCTCTCCTGGATAAATTTTCTAGCTTCGCCCCTGCAAGCAGTGATAAAAAACTGAAACACTAAAAATGCGGGATCCTTGGAAGTGGCCTTTCAACCAGCCGCCATGAGACAAACCATAAAGGTTAATAATGTCATCCAAGCCTCCAATGACGAATGCGAAATCGTCATTTTGCTCAATAATGACTGGGAACTCGTTGCCAGAGGTGTCAACGAAAAAAACAGGTGAAAATATGGCCGACTTAAATTTCCTGTAAAGGTTTTCCTACATGGTGTAAACGGGCTGCAAGAAAAATAAAGTGTTAGGTATAATCTGATCCAAGTATTTAGTAAAATGTAATACGAAATATAGGACAGCGCCAAAAGTACCTTGTTAGGAATGAGCTCAAGCCAGAAATCCTGGTGCGCCTGGGGTAGTGCATGATCAGGCTGAGGTATAAGTAATGTCATAGACTTGTTTTAGGGCTGGAGGTGGAAGTTGATAAGTGGTCAGTACACCCACACATGATATAATATTTATACTGACTGGGATGGGTGCAAGAAATGAGGGACGCCAAAGAACGGAGACATGAAATGGTAAGTTAAAATAGGAAGTGTGAAGTAAAAAACCGAAGAAGGCGAAGTTGTGAGCAAGAGGTGGCAAGGAGTTTATGAGAATGGGGCATTTGATGTACAGTGAATGAAACTGATATGCCAGATATGGGGTTATTGGGATAAGCAAAGTGGAGAGGAGAGATTTGTACATGAATCACACGAGATTGAAGGAAAAAAGAACAATAATAAGTTTAATAAGTTACAGCTGGGGATTGAAGTGAAGGAAAAGGGTATAATTGTTTGCATGGGGAGGTGTTCATAGACACTAAGTTTAATAATTATTGTTTCAATTATTGAGACATGAAAATGAAGATATAAAATCAATAAGTAAAATAGTTAGCTATTAAGAAAAATAAAATAAAATAAAATGAAAAATAGTGTGAATCCTTTATGGACAATTTGATTTTACCCGTATATGTAGTTGTTTGAATTCAAAATTGTGTACTCGATCAATCAACTCCAATCAAGATCAAATTAGAATCACAGTGATGTTATTAATCATTAATTTTTAACGAAAATTTATAACAATCATGATGAATGTATTAAAAGAATTGGAAATATTCTATTGTGTATTGCAACAGTTGGTATTTATTGTCATATGTTATTAATCATTAATTTTTAACGAAAATTTATAACAATCATGATGAATGTATTAAAAGAATTGGAAATATTCTATTGTGCTAATAAATCTCATAGCAATCAAAGTTATATGCTCTAATCAAGGTAAATTAATTTTATATCAATCAAAGCTATTTGCAATAATATAATGACTTATATGCATGAATGTAAATATGCGAGAATCAATTTATCAGGATAATTTATAATCAAAATAGATTAGCCTTTCAAATAATTTGCAATCATAATCATAATCAAGGCTAATCAATATTATAGAAATCAAAACTATATTTATATTTTAAGTAAAAATATATTATCCTTTCAAATCTAATCAATTATTTATTTATAAATATATGATTTATATATTTTGCTAATAAATATTATAACAATCAAAGTTATATGCTCTAAACAAGGTAAATTAATTCTATAGCAATCAAAGCTATTTGCAATAATATAATGATTTACATGCATGAACATAAATAGGTGAGAATCAATTTATCAGGGTAGTTTACAATCAAAATAGATAGATTAGTCTTTCAAAAAAATTTGCAATCATAATCATAATATTGATACAATAAAAAGTGTATACTACTGCAATTATAAAAACATTACAAAAAAACGTTATGTATATTTATCGAAACTTTACTGCAATTATCACTCGTAAACTACTTATGGATACAATAAAAATGCTAATCAATAATATTGATTGACAAATCATTTTAATGCTAATTAAATTACACATGCAACCATAATAATCATAATTAATTATATTCAATACCCTTTTTTACTTGCATTTCCACTAATTTCCACTAATCATCAAGTATTGTATTTAGTATATATATTCTAAATGTTCTATTAGCATAAGGTATCACCAAACTATTCATCATTCACTATAATTACATTATTACATGAAACTGACAATGTCGACTGACTACTCACTTATCAAGAATATCAATTCAGGAACCATAGGGCAAGATTGGAAAATAAAAGTTAGAGTAATCATGTATTGAAGACTTCTAAACTTTAAAAATGCGTCTGATGAGTCATCGATCGAGATGATTTTACTAGATGAGCAAGTAATAATGTTTCTACATCATTTTTGTACTATTTCTAATTATTTTATATTATTGTTTCATATTATATTTTCGTTTGTTTTAATAGGGGGATATAATACATTGCTCCATAAAGAGTTTTCATGTATATTTTTTTGAAAACACACTTAAAGAACAATAATGCTTGACGTACAACAGAAATACGTTCAACTTGTATCCAACGTGTGTTATCTATGTTATAGGATGTGTGCTATACGTATATCACATGGATATATACACTAATAACATGATAGCACACGTTGGATACAAGTTGGACGTATTTCTGTTGTACGTCAAATATTATTGCTTAAAGAAGGGAGAAAATATGTTATTTCACATGTATCTGTTGCTCTTAATGCCCATCTTATAAGACCACAATGCATGAGTTTAGACTCTACTTCAAACGAGACACTAATAATGTTCAAGAAATTGAGGAAAAAACAATAAAAATGAATGCTTTCGCGTTGGTGCCATTCAATCAAATACTGGGAGAAACTCGAGAAGATGATTACTGTGTTGGTACGTATATGTCTATTTTACAATATTATATTTTTCAATAATATTCATGGTGTTACTAATTTAATTATATAAAGAATTACTAAATAATTTTATACTAATATACAATTTAATTTACAAAAAATGCAGATGTGATAGGTCTTATTACAGGTAAAGATTCAATGAGGAATTTGCTGAGGAATGACAAAACTCTTACTGTTCACACCTCGGATTGTGGCCCAATCCGGCGGCCCAATTCAAGACTTCAGTAATGAGCCCAAAGAAGGCCCAAGGTCGGACCTCGGACCCCACGATGGGCGAGTCCAGATCGAGGCCCATTAAACCCTCAAGGCCCAATAACCATTGGAGGCCCAAAGGACTTGGATCCGGAGCAGGACCCGGGAACCGGCCCGAGACCCGACCCGAGACCGGATAAGACTAAGCCCCCGATTAGGGCGGCGATCGGAAGCGAGCGGATAGCGACGCCGAGAAATCCGGAGCCACGATCGACACAACGCGGGACGCCCCAATGCGCCACAGAAAGCGGGAAGGCCGTTGTCCCGAGTCGTGCGGCGTGAGCGGCACGGAAATGGCTCCAATCCCCCTCTATAAATAGGGTGTCCCATCATAGTATCAGGTACGCTTTCAGTTAAGTTCTCACGCCTAAACTGATACTGACTTAAGCTTCGGAGTCCTTTCAGGGAAAACCCCCCCGAGCGCCTTGGGAAGTTGCTGTGCGAGGAGTCAGATTCCGGCGACAGTTCATACCTCGATCAAAGGTACGGAACATTGGCGCCGTTGCCGGGGACCCACCACAACACTTTTTCGAGGTCGGTTTACCTTCTAAGGGACCGAAGCAAACACCTGAAACTGGCTAGAACAAAGACCACCGCCCGCCTCGTCCACCCAAAAGCAACAGGAGAACCAATGGAAGGAGCGCAGGACGGGCATTGCGAAACGATCCACGGGACCGACCATTCTCAACCTCAGCCCCCCCCGAACCAGAATGAACTGAACCTTGGAGGAGCAGGGGGAGCTGAAGCTGAACAGCAGCCCAACACGGCTGCTGAAAATAATGGAGTCGGACCCTCTGTTGAACCCGATGTGCGCCAGACGATGCAGCTCATCCGGGATCAACAGGAGAGGCTCCGACTGCTGGAGCAAGAGATGGTGAAGCGACTTCCTCTGGAGGACCAACTCCGGAGGGAGGAGCGCCGAAACCAGAAGGTGGAGGAAAAGCTTCTCCACGAACGGGAAAAGGTCAAGGACCTAGCCCACCGCCTCCGAAAGCTCGAGCTAGAGCAGAAAGGCCCGACCAGAAAAGGTCGAAACGAGCACTCTCGGGAGAAAAAGCAGGAGCGACCGAGGTCTGACGAGCAACGTCGGCATCGGGAACGCGATGATCGCCAAGAACGATCGAGGAGATCCCGAGAAAGAGAAAGGGACATGCAGTCTCAAAATTACAATGAAGATCGCGAACGCTCCTTTACCTACACCGAGTACCAAAGTACGGGCGGCGGAAAGGGGGGAGGGTTCACGTTCAAGGCTGAAGGGCCGCTGGCCCCACACATCCTTAGATACAAGATGCCCCAGGGTCGGACCCCACCAGGACTCAAATACGATGGGACCACCGACCCCGAGGAGCATCTCGAGGCATTTAAGTCCAGGATGGACTACGACGGAGCTGAAGACGAGGAACGATGCCGAGCGTTCCCAATTACTTTGCTGAAGACGGCATTGAAGTGGTATAACCGTCTTCCATCAAGGTCTATCAACTGCTTCGCCGACCTCGCCGCTCAATTCCTGGCTCATTTCACGACCAGGAAAACAAAGCCGAGGTCAGCTGTGAGCCTCATGAATATCAAGCAGAAGCAGGGGGAGACGCTGAGAGCCTATTTTGAAAGGTTCAATGCTGAGGCGCTCCTAGTAAGGGATTTGCATGTCTCCAATGCAATTACCCTCCTAATCAACGGACTCCGCTGGTCTCCGTTTGCCGAGTCCCTCTCCAGGTCGGAGCCAACGACCATGGAGGAGATCCAGGACAGAGCGGCCGAGTTCATCAGGGCCGAAGAGGCCATGATGGCCAAAATGGAAAGAGAATCGGCGGAAGACAGGAATGAGGAAAGAAAGTCAGAAAGATCCCGACCTCAGAAGCCTAGGGAGGAAAGGCAGAGGTCAGAGAAGCATGATTGGGCCCCTACAAGGGGAAAATTCTCCGACTACACCCCCCTGTCACGATCAATTGGGGAGGTGTACAAGGAGATTCAGCAGACTGAGCGGTTGCCCAGACCCAGACCGGTAAGAACGAGGGCGAACACGAACCGAGGTCTGTACTGCAGCTATCATGAGCAACACGGGCATCGGACGGAGGACTGTTACGACCTCCGAGATGCTATTGAGGAACTGATCCGAGCTGGTAAGCTCGCGAAGTACGTAGCTGAACAGAGGGGCCCGAAGAGAAAAAGGGAAAAAAGCCCTGATGAAGGGCGGAACCCGAGAAACAAGAGAAACAAGCCGGAAGATGAGGCAGAGCCCGAAAACAGCTCCGAGGTGGTAAAGACGATTCACACCATCGCAGGGGGTTTTGCGGGAGGTGGAGCTAGTGCCGCAGCAAGAAAAAGGGCGCTCAAGGAAATATTGAGCGTAGGTAAAAAGGAATCGGCATCGAAGGCGCAGAAAAAAGCCCCGGTGCCGATCACCTTCTCTGAGGAAGATAACCCCGGGGTAGTTGCTGACTACGCGGACCCCTTGGTGGTGTCGGTCATGGCCAGAAACATGGAGATCCGAAGGGTCTTGATCGACACGGGGAGCTCCGCCGAGCTGTTAACAAGGAGAGCGTTCGACGAGATGGGCCTAAAGGACTCCGACCTAAAGACCTATGACGAAGATCTCGTGGGATTCTCGGGGTACGATGTAATCAAGCCAGACGGTTACATCACCCTATACCTCACAATGGGCACCAAGCCATTAGTGAGAACGGTGGAGGTAGATTTCATAGTGGCGAGGATTAATTCCGCCTACAACATGATCATGGGGAGGCCACGCTGTGCAAACTCGGGGCAGTAGTGTCGGTACCCCACTTGGTCATGAAATTCCCTACCGAGGATGGCAAGGTCGTCACGGTGAAGGGGTGCCAGGTGACAGCTCGGAAGTGCTACATCAATAGCCTGAAGGTCACGAAAGGACCAAGGGTGAGGGGGGAGAGAAAAAAGAAAAAGAAACAGAAAAAACAGAAAAAGAAGAAAAACAGATAAAGAGGCCAAGAGTCGAGGTCAACAACGTTGAACTCGATGTTAGATCTCGAAACCCAGTGAGGCCGGAGCCAGAAGGCCAGCTGGAGGAGGTGCAGATCGGGGAAAGCCCCGAGAAAATTACTCGGATCAGCGCTAACCTAAGTCCTATAGGTAAAGGGGCACTGATCCAGTTTCTCAAGAAAAATGCCGACCTCTTCGCGTGGGAAGCAAAGGACATGCCCGGAATCAGCCCGAGGTGATGTGTCATCAGCTATCTGTGTACCCGGGCACCAAGCCGGTGCAACAGAAGAAGAGAAGAATGTCGGAAGAGAAGGCCCAAGCAGTGATCGAGCAAGTGGAAGCACTGCTCAAGGCCGGTTTCATCAGGGAGGTTCAGTACCCGACATGGCTTTCCAATGTCGTGTTGGTACCAAAACAAACGGGAAGCTCAGGATGTGTGTAGACTACACTAACCTGAACAAGGCTTGCCCCAAAGACCCCTTCCGCTACCGAGCATTGATAGCCTAGTGGATGCGCGTCGGGATTCCGTTTTTTGTCTTTCATGGACGCATACTCGGGATATAATCAGATCCCGATGAATCCCAACGACGAGGAGAAGACGGCGTTTATCACACCAAGGGCGAACTATTGTTATAAGGTGATGCCTTTTGGTTTGAAGAATGCCGGGTCCACTTATCAGCGACTCATGAACAGGGTCTTTAAGTCAGAAATCGGAACCAGGATGGAAGTGTACATAGATGACATGCTGGTAAAAACGAGAAAAGAGGAAGACACGATCTCCGATCTGGAAACCGTGTTCGGAAAACTAAGAGACCAGGGGATGAGATTGAACCCCCTGAAGTGCGCCTTCGCTGTCGAGGCCGGAAAGTTTCTGGGCTTCATGTTGACCCAGAGAGGTATCGAAGCCAACCCAGAAAAGTGCAAAGCCATTCTGGATATGAAGAGCCCGACCTCTGTGAAAGAAGTTCAGAGGCTGACGGGTCGGTTAGCTTCGCTATCAAGGTTCCTCCCGCTGTCAGCTCGGAAATCCCTGCCGCTATTTGAGCTGTTAAAGAAAAAGACGGATTTCAGTTGGACCCATGATTGTGAAGAAGCTTTCCAAAGCTTCAAGCAATTCTTGATGGCTCCCCCGATCTTGTCTAAACCGGAGGTCGGAGAGGTGTTGTACCTCTACCTCTCGGTAGGAGAGCTGGCAGTTGGAGCGGTGCTGGTAAGAGAAGAAGACAGGGTGCAGAAGCCTATCTACTTCGTGAGCAAGGCGTTGCAGGGCCCCGAGGTCCGCTATCCGAAGTTAGAAAAGGTTGCTTTCGCGTTGATCACAACTGCAAGAAGGCTGAGGCAATATTTCCAGGCCCATACGGTGGTAGTTAGAACAAATCACCCTATGAGGCAGATTCTACAGAAGCTCGACCTGGCAGGACGAATGGTGTCGTGGGCAGTAGAACTTTCCGAGTTCGATTTGATTTTCGAACCTCGGAATGCAGTTAAGTCGCAAGCCTTAGCCGACTTTGTCAGAGAAATGGTCGATGAAGAAGAAGAAAAAGAAGAGGTCCAGTGGACATTATTCGTGGATGGATCATCTAACCTAAGGGGCAGTGGAGCCGGCATCATCCTGGAAAACAATCTAGGAATCCAGGTCGAGATGTCGGTAAAATTTGAGTTCCGAGCTTCCAACAACCAGGCGGAGTATGAAGCCTTGATCGCTGGATTGAAGTTGGCAAGTGACCTCGGAGCACAAAGGCTCACTATTTGCAGTGATTCGCAGATCGTGGTTTCTCAGATCGGGGGAGAATACCAGGCCCGAGATGAACAGCTAAAGAAGTATCTGCAGGTAGTGACCGAGCTATTAAAACCACTGCAAAAATCCGAGGTAAAGTACATACCTCGGGAAGAGAACGCCCGAGCCGACGTATTGTCGAAGGTCGTTGTAGTATAGTGGTAAGTATTTCCGCCTGTCACGCGGACGACCCGGGTTCGTTCCCCGGCAACGGCGCCAATGTTCCGTACCTTTGATCGAGGTATGAACTGTCGCCGGAATCTGACTCCTCGCACAGCAACTCCCCAAGGCGCTCGAGGGGGTTTTCCCTGAAAGGACTCCGAAGCTTAAGTCAGTATCAGTTTAGGCGTGAGAACTTAACTGAAAGCGTACCTGATACTATGATGGGACACCCTATTTATAGAGGGGGATTGGAGCCATTTCCGTGCCGCTCACGCCGCACGACTCGGGACAACGGCCTTCCCGCTTTCTGTGGCGCATTGGGGCGTCCCGCGTTGTGTCGATCGTGGCTCCGGATTTCTCGGCGTCGCTATCCGCTCGCTTCCGATCGCCGCCCTAATCGGGGGCTTAGTCTTATCCAACCTCGGGTCGGGTCTCGGGCCGGTTCCCGGGTCCTGCTCCGGATCCAAGTCCTTTGGGCCTCCAATGGTTATTGGGCCTTGAGGGTTTAATGGGTCTCGATCTGGACTCGCCCATCGTGGGGTCCGAGGTCCGACCTTGGGCCTTCTTTGGGCTCATTACTGAAGTCTTGAATTGGGCCGCCGGATTGGGCCACAATCCGAGGTGTGAACACTTACCTACATGGACTTGGAGCTGGTCTAGAGTTAGTTTTTTCCATTTATTTAAATATAGACTCAAGAACAATATTGTATATTTAATTTTTATTTCATGGAGTTATACACGTGATTGTTGGTATATTAAAACAAATTTATATTTATTATATAGGGGCTCCAAACTAAAATGCACTTTATAGGGAGAATATGCTCATAAACTTGACAAATATGTTACCGAACAACCATATGTAAAATGCATAGTTTTTCTTCAACTTGGCAAGATGAAGATCTATAAGGGTATATGTAGTATAAAATCTTTGTTCGTCTTGAATATTTATTTATTAGTATGCGTAAAATATTATACTTATTTAATTATACTTATTTAAAATTTAGTCGGCACTACAATCAGTGTTCTCGATGTATGGTATTTTAATTAATTTTTTTTATAGATATCTGTTTTTATATATAATTTAATATTAATTAACTTTTATTATGACTTATATCAAGTAGTGTGCATATGAAAAGGCCAAAAAATCATTGAAAATATTAATTATTGATTATACTAATCATTGAAGTTTTGGTCTTTTTAATCTATTTAAACTATATTATTTATTTAATGTAAAATAATATTTTCAAATATTGACAACTATTTTCAATATACTTATATTATTTCCAGGAAATATAGGAATTTCAAACTCAACATATGACTCTAAATTATATATTAATGATGATTTTTCGGAAGTTGAGTTTCGAAACAAGTAAGTTTGTACTTAAGACATGAAATATTATAAAGAATGGAATTGTACTTTTTCCTTATATCTCAATTTCACATCTTTTATAGGTTGCTATGTGATTCAATTTTGTTTTCACAAACATTAACGTCCTTGAATTCTAAGCCAACATACACTCCAGAAGATGATTTTTTGTCTATTACACAGTACAAGACACTTTTTGAATTAAATTAAGCTAACCAAGTATAAAAGCAAATACTTATTCTTATTTAGAACATTATAACATGCTTCTTATTTCCTTTCTCCATTTAGCAACTTAGTTGTTATTTGAATGTAAATCTTATGACATGTCTGTTATTTGGTGATCCGTATATACTTTGTGGACCAGTATTTTATGTTTTTCTATGTTAGTAACTTATGCACGATGACCACTAAATATTATAAATTCATAATAAATTTTATTTTTTAAGATCTGAATTATAAAAAATAAATTAAAAGGTAAGAGATTCTTATTATAATTGTATTTTATGACTTTTTTAAAAATAATCATTTACTTTCCATGCCGCACGGGTACTACACTAGTTCCTATTGTAAAATAACGACATCCATTGATTTTTACAAATAATGGATTTAAACAATAAGAGCAATTAAATGACAAATATAAAATTTTTTTTTATATAGTCAAAAATTGGGTGCTGACAATAACCTAATAGAACATTTAGAATATATATACTAAATACAATACTTGATGATTAATGGAAATTAGTGGAAATGCAAATAAAAAATGGTATTGAATATAATTGATTATGATTGCATGTGTAATTTAATTAGCATTAAAATGATTTGTCAATCAATATTATTGATTAATATTGTAATTGATTAGTGTTTTTATTGTATCCATAAGTAGTTTATGATTGATAATTGCGTGCAGTAAAGTTTTGGTAAATATACATAACGTTTTTTTTGTAATGTTTTAATAATTGCAGTAGTTTACGCTTTTTATTGTATCAATATTATGATTATGATTGCAAATTATTTTGAAAGACTAATCTATCTATTTTGATTGTAAATTACCCTAATAAATTGATTTTCACCTATTTATGTTCATGCATGTAAATCATTATATTATTGCAAATAGCTTTGATTGCTTATAAATTAATTTATCTTGTTTAAAGCATATAATTTTGATTTCTATAAGATTTATTAGCAAAATATATAAATCATATATTTATAAATAAATAATTGATTAGATTTGAAAGGATAATATATTTTTACTAAAAATATAAATATAGTTTTGATTTCTATAATATTAATTAGCCTTGATTATGATTATGATTGCAAATTATTTTGAAAGGCTAATCTATTTTTATTATAAATTATCGTGATAAATTGATAAATTGATTACATTCATGCATATAAATCATTATATTATTACAAATAGCTTTGATTGATATAAAATTAATTTACCTTGATTAGAGCATATAACTTTGATTGCTATGCGATTTAGTGTGTGTTTGGATTAACGTTTACAAACGGATGTTGATACAAATGTACTTTTGCAAAATTAATTTTGATCAAAATTGGATTGGGGCCAATGTGATTTGTGTTTGGATACTTTTTGTCAAAAGAGATTTTGGAAAAATGAATGTTGTTTGGATAATGTTACTCAAAATCACGTTAGAGTGTAAAATTACTAAAACGGTATACTTTATATCATTCTTTATATTACTTTTATAATTTACTTTTTATAATAAAATAAAATATATTAAAAATCTAAATATTATTTTATGGATTAAAAAATAAAATATTTACATTATGCAATTTTTAAAAGATTTAAATTAACATTAAGATTTATTTTAAGCAAATTTATATTATTTTATCAATTTATTTAAAATAATATTAATATTATTTAAAAATCAAAGCATGCGAAGTGTTCAAATTTTATTATATTTTTAATTTCAAATAAATAGTTGAAAAGTTATTGTCATAATATTAAAAAAAACATTTTTATAAACAAAAGTAGGTTAATATAAGAGTAATTCTGACTTTGTCTAGTTTTATTTAATATGAACGGTAGTTGGATGAATGTCAAAGCAATAAAAACTTGCTTTTGGCTAATGTGGATTGGAATGAAAACTCAACGGAAATTTTTTTTTGATGAAAACATCCAAACACTTATTTTACATCATTCAATAAATCAAAAGCACGTTTGATGGATGAAACGGCTAACCAAACATATAAATCATTAACATTGATTAGAGCATGAATTTATGAACAACAATTAAGTGAAAAGATAGGTATTTAACAGTGACACGTGGCATGCTCTAAGAGTCATTAACTGTGTTTTACAATACTAAGAGAGATTTTTTTATTAATTGTTTAACATTTTAAACATAAAATTTGATATAATCTCATGCATCACACGAGTATAAAACTAGTTGAAATATAATTCACACTACATCCAACAATGAATAAAACAAAAACTTAGAAAATTGTACTCCACATATTATCTCTCAAAAAAATATTATATTTGAATTCACGTTAAAAACATTTTAAAGAGTGTTTTTTTATTTTTTTAATTTAATTACAATGCACTGATATATTAACAATCATATACATTCTTAAATATCAATTTTCAAGAACTAGATATGAAAAGTTATTCATATTTATCGACGTACATGATTAAACTCTTCAATTTTTTTCCCTTTTCTCTTGTCAAAATTTCTCGCAGATCCATTCATATGTCGAAATCTCCCATCCCATGATTGTGGCTACTTCTTCCCCCACCGAAATTGACTACGGACTGAAAAAGCAAAAGCAAAAGCAAAAACGAACCTTGAGTGTGGAATCTGGTGCTGACAAGAGCCCTAGCAGAAGATTCCATCAATCAATTACATATATTTTATTATTTTTAGTAATATTTTATGAGATTAATTTTAATTCAATCTCAGTCTAAAATAAATTTACACAGATATCTAATCATGAATTGACACATTTTTAACTCAACCATCCATTAATTAAAAAGTCTCACAAATTAGTGGATAGTTGATTGACTGACAATATAAAATTATTTACCGGGCCAGTGCATCATAATTAAACTCATATTTTATTTATTTGCATGTATTTTTGGTAATATTTTTAAAAACGAGAATCTTCTGACAACATATGAGAATTAACTAAAAATAAATAAAATAAAGTAAGTAAATATTACTAAATAGTAAATACTAAATAAATACTACTATATATCTATCGAGTGAGTGATTCATTCATATTTTACCTCGTCATAACATAGTTTGCTGTCTCTTGTTCTCTTCCTTCAGAGTTACATATAGCTGCGCAGCCGCCATGTGCGGAATTCTTGCAGTGTTGGGTTGCGTCGACAACTCTCAGGCCAAGCGTTCTCGTATCATCGAGTTATCTCGCAGGTTACCTTTTCATCACACACATTTCTCTCTGTTATGTTCTGTTCTTTTGATTCATTTCTCGAAACATGTGTTTTTTAATAATAACTAATGTTTAATGCTTTCACTTTATGCAACAAAATTAGAAAAAGAAATTGCTTGATACCCTTTTTATTGTTTAATTTTTGAGTATGCGCGTGTTTGTGCATTTTGAAGTATTCCTTGATGCTTTGTGTTTAGGTGACATAGAAGTTGAGTTCATACAAAAGTTTAAAAAAAAGCATTTTTTGATACCCTTTCTATTGTTTATTGATTTATTTTGTGTTTGTGTGCATTTGTAGGATTCCTTTATGCTTTTCTTTTTAATAAATATTTTGTAATTTAGTTTTGATTTTTTGTGATGGACTTGGAAATGCAGGTTGAAGCATAGAGGTCCTGATTGGAGTGGGTTGCATTGCCATGGAGATTGTTACCTTGCTCATCAACGGCTTGCAATCATTGACCCAACTTCAGGGGATCAACCTCTATATAACGAAGACAAGACTGTTATTGTCACTGTATGCATCTTTCAGCCACTATAATAATAATATATTATTATATTATATTTTCATCATCTGAATATTCCTTACAAATTATTTGTTTATTATGGAAGCCACATGAATGGTGTTTTTCCATGCTTATAGCAAATGGGGTATCTGTATTTCTAAATATTTAGACCAGAAGCACTAGAATTTGCATTGTTGAACATATAGGTAGTGTTTGTTTGAAGGGGGTCATGAAGTCAGTGTCACAGGAGTCCGAGTCAAATTTGACTCCGAACGCATCCTCATATATTTGTGTCTTCCTACCAGCACATAGTGACTCCCTGCAATACACAGTGATTCCAAAATTGAAGTGAACAAAAAATTGACAATTTTATTCACTGAGTCACTGTGACCCTCGCACCAAACAATTACAGAGTCAGTTTTTCACTGACTCCCTAACTCTGACCCCAGAGTCAGAAAAAACAAGCACAGCCATATACTCTTATGTGTTGTCTTTTTGTGTTGAAAAGGTTATTTTATTACACTGAAGTAGTTTGTAGATATTTGCTTATCCTCATATTTTTCCTGTTTAACTACGCTATTAGGTAAATGGGGAGATATATAACCACAAGGAGCTGAGACAGAAACTGAGTTCCCACAAATTTCGAACTGGAAGTGACTGTGAAGTGATTGCTCATCTTGTAAGTGTTGAAGAATCTGTTTGATTTACTGATTCAGTGATCATTTTACTATTTTTTTACCCCTGAGTTATGAAGATTGTCTATTTATGGTAGCTTTACTTTCTTTCATCTTGTCTCATTTGAACAACTTAATTATCATGACAGTATGAAGAATATGGAGAAGAATTTGTTGATATGCTTGATGGGATGTTCTCCTTTGTTCTTCTTGACACTCGAGATAAAAGCTTTATCGCTGCTCGTGATGCTATTGGCATTACCCCTCTTTACCTGGGTTGGGGCCTTGACGGTATGTGCCTTTGCCTTCTTTTTGTTGTCGTTGGCTTGTTGCTGATATTGTTGTGACATTTTACATTTTCATTTCAATCTAAGTGGTGTCTCAGTCTCTAAAGTTGAGCTTTTCATTGTCCAATTCAAGCAAATCTGGTAGATGCATATGAGTTTGGGGCAGTGGATGCTGATAATTTCTATGTTAACTGTATTTTCAATAATGTCTATAAAATCATGAGATGTGTGACATCTCAGTGGCTCTAACAACTGAGATGTGTGATTGTTTCAACTGAATGCACTTCTTCATACCATTTTACATACTTTTTTATTTGTAGTAATAATTGTGTTATAAATTGTAAGTGCCTAACTGGTTTACCCTCCACCAGTGATTTTACATTCTGGAACATATTCTAGTTGTTCCAAGGCAAGTAAATGAAGTATCTCTTTGTCTATTTCTGTTTTTACACTCACACACTCATCCTTTCTTTCTGAACTTGCATTGTTTTTGGATAGGAAATATATAGATTTGCCATTTCACTTGATTTTACATGGCTTATTTGCTGTCTGTAACTTGGCATGTTTGTTTTTGTATTTGGATTTGTATCACATGGACAAATCAAATATATTATCCATGAAAGGGCTGATTTATTTTCAGGTTCAACATGGTTTGCATCTGAAATGAAAGCATTGAGTGATGATTGTGAGAGATTCATATCTTTTCCTCCGGGGCATTTATATTCCAGCAAACAAGGTATCACTATTGTCATTTATTCTATTCTATATTTATGATGACTCTTGTAAATCCTATATTTTTCCCCATGTCATCTAAATCTTAGATTTTATATATAATGCCGTTCTTGAATCCAATTGAAATTTATTGTGTTCACAGGAGCATTAAGAAGGTGGTACAATCCACCATGGTTCTCAGAGCAAATTCCATCAACACCCTATGATCCCATGTCTTTACGTGATGCCTTTGAGAAGGTACGGTACATTGGTACTATTGTCTTGTCCATGTATTTCATTCACCACTTTGAAATGATTCTTCCCAATCTCTGAACTTCAGTTGTACTGCCATATGACTATCCAAATGCACCCAATATCTGCCTACGAGAAAACATATGGGCATTTCATGAACATTGCATCATTGGCATTTGTTGAATCTATGGTCCTTGTTCTGCATATGGAGTTTCATTATTTCATACGCTGATAGCATGTGCAGACAATAACTAAAGAGCAGGGGTGATGTTTATCTGTCTGTGTACAAATGTTTGAAGCAAAGTATTCCTTTTTTTGTTCCCTTTACAATTTGTGATGTCCTTTTCTCGATGTTACTGTGATATCATGTAGGCTGTAATGAAGAGACTGATGACTGATGTACCTTTCGGAGTTCTTTTGTCGGGAGGACTAGACTCATCGCTTGTTGCTGCTGTGACCAATCGTTATTTGGCTCAATCTGCAGCTGCACAACAGTGGGGATCACAGTTACACACTTTCTGTATTGGTCTAAAGGTCAGAATTCATTCTTCACTATAGGTGAAAATGAGATGTGTTATCCTTCTTCAACCTTGGAAGTTAGTATATAAGCTTTTATATGCTTCACTTTATTCCTCCGTTATTCAGGGCTCTCCGGATTTGAAAGCTGCAAAAGAGGTAGCAGATTACCTTGGTACACGTCACCATGAACTTCATTTCACAGTCCAGGTAGCCATCTATCATAATGTCTATATTTTCAAAAATCATGATTTGTTTTTTTCTTTTCTGAAAATTTTTGTACCTTTTATTGGCAATAACAGGAAGGTATAGATGCACTTGAAGAAGTCATCTACCACATTGAAACATATGATGTAACAACTATTAGAGCGAGTACTCCAATGTTTCTTATGTCCAGAAAAATTAAATCCTTGGGAGTGAAAATGGTTCTTTCTGGAGAAGGCTCAGATGAAATATTTGGAGGTTACCTTTATTTCCATAAGGCACCTAACAAGGAAGAGTTTCACGAAGAAACCTGTCGAAAAGTAATAGCAAAAAGTTTTATGTTTTCTTGTTTAATTCAAATCATTTTGGAAAGTTTTGTGCTTAAGGAGTTAGATTCTGTCTTTGTCTTGAGAAAGTAAGACTTTGATGATTTTGACAGATCAAAGCTCTTCATCTGTATGACTGCCTGAGAGCCAATAAATCAACCTCAGCGTGGGGTGTTGAGGCACGTGTACCGTTCTTGGATAAAGAATTCATCAACATAGCCATGAGCATGGATCCAGAGTGGAAAATGGTATTTTTACCTTCACATTTTCTTTGTGCACCTCTTATCAAGTTGCATAGCATTCAATTCTTTCTCATCACTAGTTTGATAGCCAGAACTATTGCATTGTTAAACAATTACAAATATGTCATTATTTCTTCTCTTACTTCACTTTAAATATTAAAGTTCTCTTCTCTTGGTCATTGTTTATTATCATAATTCATAACTCCTCTTGCTGTCCTTTCTACTCTTTAATGGGAGGTTACTGCACTAGGTATTATGATGTTGCTTGCCGAATATGGCATTCTATGTACAGTTCTAACTAGAAGAAACCTCTGAAGTTTGATTCTATGGGCATGTGAAGTTAATCTCATTGACTTAATTTTTTAATCATACTGAGATTTATGACAACAATTTGTGTTCCAGATAAGGCCTGATCTTGGAAGAATAGAGAAATGGGTATTGCGGAATGCATTTGATGATGAGAAGAATCCATATTTACCAAAGGTTTGTATAAAATTTTCTGCCTTATGCTTGCTCTTATGTGTTCAAGGATATCTAAAACATTGAATATCTTTGTCTATTTTTTCAGCACATATTGTACAGGCAGAAAGAACAGTTCAGTGATGGTGTAGGATACAGCTGGATTGATGGCTTAAAGGATCATGCTAACCAACAAGTATGCTCTATCTTGTGAAGTTAAATTTACTTCTTTTTCATGCATGTGATGCCACAGTGATAAGTACCAAATTACTATATGTAATTAATTTTATAAAGTTACATTCATGCCTTCATCCCTTTGTTTATGTTCTTTTCTGGTTGATGAATGGCCAGGTCACAGATGGAATGCTGTTGCATGCTAACTACGTTTACCCTGAAAACACTCCCACTACAAAAGAGGGATACCTTTACAGGACAATTTTTGAGAAGTTCTTTCCAAAGGTGAGTTATTATTTTTAAGAGTTTAATTTCAATCCACTGTCAGTGCAAAGTAATTTTACACGGACATTCAATCATGAATTGATACCTCAACAAAAGTCTTTAACTCCATCACTCACTAACTAAAAAATCACACAAATCAATGGATGTGATCGACTGACAGTATAAAATTTTTTACACTGTCAGTGCATCATAATTAAACTCTATTTTTTAAATACGGTTTGTTCAAATATTTGTTTCCAAATATTTGTTTTAAAAACAAGGATTTTGCTAACTGCTATCCTAAATGGGCATGGGTTAAGGAGACAAAAAATGGAAAATTTTGATTGTTTTCATGTAAAACTAGAAAACTTAATTACTTTTTCACTAATGCTATGTTTACAATGAAAATTGTACAATACTTGTACAACAATTATATCAACTATTGGATTATTATATGGATTTATAAACTAATGCAAGGTTCCCTAATAAACATTCTTAAACAATTATTGGTCAGCAAAACCCTAAAGCCAAAATCCAAATAGACCATGTATGTTTTCTCGTTTCTTCGTTTGTCCTCATGAGATCCTTGACCATGCACCTAACATGCATTTGCGCACAAATTGATTCAAATGTCTACAAACTTATTATAATCCTGTCAAAGGTTCTATCTGATTGATTATGTTCCAACCTTTTCAACAGAATGCTGCAAGGTCAACAGTTCCAGGAGGTCCTAGTGTTGCATGCAGCACTGCAAAAGCTGTGGAATGGGATGCATCATGGTCAAAAAACCCTGACCCTTCTGGTCGTGCTGCTCTTGGTGTTCATGCAGCAGCATATGAGGAGGATTCAGCGGATACAAAAGTAGCTGAGCCTAAAAATGGTACCCTTTAATTAAAGGCCATTAATTAGGGGGTTTTCAACAAAAAGATGCAAAACAGTGTGTAGTGGGTAATGATATATATAATCTAGTAGATGAAAAATGGAATTGTTGAAGAAGAGTATGGTTGTTTTTTATTTTTATTTTTTTCATGCACTTAGTAACAATGACAGGTTAATGTGTTAGAACTCTATATTCTGTAAAAACATCTTCTAGTGCATTTCTGTTTTGAGTCTCAGGATAAGGAAACTGAAGACCACTCTTCAACCATACCATACGGTTATTTTTCTTTTTTAAATCTTCATCAACTTCCAAGCAAGCATAAACTAAATAAGTAAATAAATATTTACTGATGTAGAGTTGGTTAAAATTGCGGATATCTTGGTCTCGTAACTCGGATCTCGAGCTCAAGCTTTGAGAATAGAAAAAATCATCATTAGGAAGCCCCTACCTTTTTCAGAGACCTCAATCTACAACAATAACGACAACAATCACAATCTTGGTACGAGATCTCGAGCTCAAGCTTTGAGAACAAAAACAATCATCATTAGGAAACCCCTACCTTTTCAGGAGACCTATCCTATTATAAGAGACCTCGTTCTAGTTGACTCGTATTAGGTAGCTAAAAATAGAAGCTGAAAATTAATGTTTTCATCGGGACAAAAAAGTGAAAATAAAATAAACTTGCTCCACAGTTATTCTAAACAAAATTGTTAACTTTTTCAAGTGTATGGAGTGCATATATACAGACTTGGTAAATATTTACATGTGTTAGTGGTAATAAAAGCAACATAATTGGATACATAAGGTTTCTACACTCTACATCATATTTTATCTATGAATTTCGCATTGGTCATGAAGGAAAGTGACCATCAAGTGAAATATAATGTAATTGCAAGCCATTGATTCAGATCAGGTAAGTATTCAGTGATATTTACCATCGACAGATCCCAGGTGCCTCTGTTCTGCTACATGCAAGTACTTCCTCATATTTTGAAGCATATACAAAGCCCCATAACTGCATGGACAAGAGAAACCAAATTAGTTTTGTTTGTTTATAAATGTCTCTTAAACTAGCAACAAGCAACGGTTCCATTTGGTTTGGATTCTGATGGAATTGATTTTGAAATAATTGAAGTTATAAGATTTGATTTTTTTTTTTAAATATTTTAAAAGATTTGATTTATGTCTGGAAAAGATGTTTAAAAGGTGAGCTTAGAAGGATTGATCTGATTGAAAAATAAAAGCTACAAGCCTACAGTATTTAGGTTTCATTGGAATCAAAATTTTGTGAGATTTTTAGGTGCTCTGGGAGCAAAAAATTTATTTATTCTACACCACTCAATTTTTGACATATAAGCAAAATATAACTGCTCTATACCCATGGTTAATTTAACCTCTCTCCCACTATAATTAACTCATATGCTTATGTGTCAAAAGATAAATGATGCAGAGAAAATAAAATTTTTACTCTCAGTGCACCTAAGATTTTTTTCATCAATTTTGATCAAAGTGAAACAGTTCTCTTCAAGAATAAAAAGCTAAACCAAGCACTTTCAATTTTTTTCCAACCCAATAGTTGTAGTATAACCATAACCAGAAAATGTGGGAGAAGATTCATGAGCACCTCTACTTCCTTCACTTCAAAGTCTTCAGAATTTGCAAGACATGGATTCCCATATGTTTCTGAGACTGAACTTGAACCATTCAATCTTTAAACATAGATGCCAAGAATTTGAAAGGGGTTAGATACTAGTTCAGGCCAATGATGTTGATCATAGACAGTCTACAATTATTTCTTTTGGTGTGAAAATAAAAGAAAGAAGTAGCATGGTGAAAGTTGAGAATTCTTACAAATCACCATCCAAATAGAGTGCAAAATGACCTCCACCACCAATTGCTAAGTAGTCAGTGTTGCAAAGCGTGAAATAGCGGTTTACCCCTACATTATTGCAGTTAGTTCAGCATGGTTAGTATTCAAAAGTCCAAACCCTAGTCATATTCACTCTCTGCAATCTTGTGGGAGAAACAAGC
This sequence comes from Aeschynomene evenia, assembly GCA_013621005.1. Taxonomy (NCBI): domain Eukaryota; kingdom Viridiplantae; phylum Streptophyta; class Magnoliopsida; order Fabales; family Fabaceae; genus Aeschynomene; species Aeschynomene evenia. Next base: position 10,072,610 of record CM024265.1, read on the forward strand.
AAGTCCTAAGATGGGGGCGACATCATATTCCTCTAATTTAGTTGTAGAGACAGCTTTTAGTACCGCATATATTTAAAAAAGAATTAAGAAAAGACTCATTCTGATGCTGAAGAATGGAAGTGGATTTCATTTTTCCAATATTCTTCTTGTTGCAACTGTTAAACATGCAGAAATTTAATCACTTTTAACAACTCATACTCATTCAGATAAATATGATATTATAGTCTGAAAATTAAATCTCACTGACTACTGATCACTGAATGTAGCAGTAACAAAAGCAAAATCAAGTATATGGCAAGGGAATTTGTTCTTATAACAGTCAAAAGATGACATTTTGTTAACTAGTTTTCATATGATATCATGAAGTTTAACCTTTCAATGTTTTTCTTTTTTTTTTATGGGGGAGAGGAGGGATGTCTGTTATATAGCTAGATTCTTCTACAAAAATCAACATTATTACTCATCTTTAAAATGAAATGTGATCCTAATTTCGACCAAATGTCATTAAGTTGTCATCGCCATCCATCACAATAAACCAATTTAAATTAATTATCACCTCTTTCCATATAGTTACAAAAACAAAACCAAATCAATTAATCTCTGATTTAGATTGCTAGCAAAACGAAGTATAATTATAAAAGCAATATAAGAGAAAAGAGGCATTCAAATTCAAATAGAAGTGGATACCTGTTGGACGATATATAGCAGGATGACCAGGTGTATTTGTGAATACAAATGTATTGATTGTTCCCTGTACAAAATCTACTGTCAACAAGATAAAATAACAAGTAGCTTTATCGCAACAGAAAAAAGTATCAATCAATCAGATAATCCAAAGAATAACTGAGTTTTGGCATGACCTGGTATTTTCTCTTATTGGATGGTTTGAGAGGTGCTTCAACCAAGCTGCCAAAAACAGCTCCTTTTCTGTCTCCAACAACCTGAAATTGTGGAATAGCTAAAGTTTCGAACCAATCCATGATAGAAAAGTAGAGAAACTTACCTTGCAAATTAAGACTATAATACTGCATATATCTAAACATACTAAGAGTGAGCCAATCCATAGTAAAGAAATGGAATTGACCAAGATGTGGATGTACAATTAGACAGCACAAATTGTTAAATCAGCAGGTTTTAGTTTGTAGACGTCTTAAACTACAATTCTATCACGAATTGTTGCGTCAAAACTCATATATAATATATAAACTCCATTTGTGTTTGACTGTTATTTCTCTTATTTTCATCTTCTTTTCATTGTATAATGCAGATCAAACATTGACAAATGAGTGATCAATATTAACATCTGCTTAGTGATAGTGATGTTGTACCAGCAAACTCAATCCAGGCCAAATCATGCTTCTCCGGTAAAGTGTTGAAAGTGATATACCATGCCTCCAAGTGCTGCAGAAAACGCAGAGGTCATATTAGAAACTATCTCCATAACTAAATATCAACAGCAAGAATTTGAACTAAATTTCGGAATAGATTGAATCATGTGTCTGAATCTTCATCTATAGAATAGATACCTGTACAGCAACAGCCATTTCCTTCCATGAACAAGAGCTGGAAGAGAAGAATACAGAGCATTCCTCATACTATCCGAAAGGAGCACTGAAGGTTCCGAAATTTCTGGCATATCAACAAAATGCACAGGAACTGACTCTTTCACAGACTCAACATGCCTCATCTCAACACCATCACACAATCCAGAACCATTCCCATCATCAGCATTCATTTCAGAACTATTATCCTTGCGATCCCCGTTGCTCAATCCACCAATCCTCGCAGCACGTCGAATAGCTCTACCAAGTGATTGCTTACCTCTAGAGAACAAACTTTTCTTTGCAACACTATTGTCCTTCATTGATGAATCTTGTTCTGGTAAAGTTTTATCATCATCACCATCATCATCACCTGAAGCTTTATTACCATCACTCTGGTCATGTGGTTTTGCATTATCACCACCAGCATCTGAGGAAGACAACAGAGAATAGAGGAATGCACTAAAGGATGAAGTGTCAGGCCCATTAACTAAATCATTGCTACCCTCTTCATCAATTGTTTTTGATTCACTTGTTTTTTCTGATTCACCTACTCTTTCCTGAAAAACAAAGAAAGAAAAGTGGATGGAAAACAAGCACCTTTAACTTTACTTCAAATCAAACAAATGCCTTAAAAGTAAAAATAATACTTGGTAAAACAGAGGGAAAGAAGCACCAAACAAAAACTTCAAACATAAATAGACATAACATAAACCTAGTACATGGAAATGTGAATTTTGGTATGTGTAGAAAATCTAGATGGTACAGAATAAACTTAAAATAAATAAAAAGGGGTCTTTGTTGAGAGATTAAAAAGGGGTTTAAGAAGAAAAAAGAGAGAACTTACAGAAGGTGGTGGAGGTGAAGCATGTTTAGAAGGTTTTTGAGAGTCAGAATCAGAGATGGGGTTGAGGAGCACAGATACAAATTGAGTAGCTTTGCTACGCAAAGATGGTTTCTTTCCCATTTTTTTTTTTCTATGAATTGAATTTTTCAAGTAATCATGGAATTTCAAGTAATAGTATTCTTGTTGTTGTAGCAACTATATTTTAGATATTTGTTGTCACCAAAAAATGGTTAAAGATCAAGACTTGTAGATGTAGCAGCAGACATGAAGGCCCTCAAGGGCTTGACTTGGTCCCTCAGCTCTCAGCATACAATTCAATTAGCATTGCTTTACACGCCATGGTTGAACCAGCTGAACCAACTATTCCACAGACAGAAAACCTTCATTTATCAAATTTGGACAATTCGGTTCAACAAGACTCCATGGCCCAATGGATAAGGCGCTGGTCTACGGAACCAGAGATTCTGGGTTCGATCCCCAGTGGAGTCGTAAGTAACTTTTAATATTTTAAGGCATATTTATATAAAAATAAAAATCTAGACCCTTATGATGTTAAGGGTAATTGTATTTTTCTTTTACTTTAGTACTAGTGTAATATCCGCGATGCATAGGATTACACGTTTTAAAATATTACAAATAAAAGAATGAAATACAAATATTTGTATATAAAATAAATGAAGTAAAAATAAGTTATTATTGTAAAATTAACGGTTATTGTTAATGAAATCGAAGGAATCTTAGTAGAGAACCTAAAAGTAAAAACTACTCATCACATAATATAGTCATATAGTTTTAATAATAAAGTGGAGAAGATGATAAATTACATGGTTTAAAATGACTATCACATGTTTTTGTTGGTACCAACATCTCAGGTTATTTGTAAAATTAAAAAATATAAATAAATAAAAATAATCATGTATACTAATTTTAAGATTAAAAAGTACTGAATAACTAATATATGTCTATAATTTAATAATTATTATTACAAACCATTCACATTATTTTATTTTAATGAAAGATATTCCAACTACATAGTATTCTAAAAGAAATTTAGTAAAAAATCTACAAATTTTAACAAAGAGGAAAAATACTTTAAATCCAAAACCTAGATATACATAATAACAAATATCACTAAGAGGCGTTTGACACATTACCATGAAAGATTACTGGTAATCTAAGTTACCTTGTAGATAGATTATCTCTATTTAAATTATCAGTAATCCATTTTATCTTGTTTGGTATATACAAATAACATCACTGGTAATCCACATTACCATGTTTGGTATATTAAAAAGATTGCAAAGGTAATATATGTATATTACTATAATACCTTCTAAATAATTATAAAACAAATTAATCAAATATAATTATATTATTGATTCTATATATAAAGAGGATTGCAAAAAAAATAACTACCCTTTTGGTGTCCACACTCACTTGGGTAGTTATTTTTTAAATTTTTAAATAAAAAAATGTTCACACCTCGGATTGCGACCCAATTCGGTGGCCCAGTTCGGGACCCCAGCTCGGCCCAAAAAAGGACGGCCCAAAATCAGACAAGGAAGGGACCCGCCTGAAGTCCAAGGTTGGACCTCGGGTACCCCCTCAAGGGACCCAGTCCAGACCAAGGCCCAACAAGGAATGGTTAACCCAATACGAACGAGTTGTATGAACGGACCCGAGTACGGATTTACCGACTCGACCCGACAAAGTGATGAGCTCGACCCCCAACTTAGGGCGGGAGCTCAGCCACATCTGAAGAGGATGGCGACGCCGACAAATCTAGAATCCCAACGGACTCGATGAGGATCAACCCAACACGCCGCGGAAAGCGGGATAAGGCCATTATCCCGAGTCGTCCGGAGGGTTCACGCGGATCATGGCTCGCTTCCCACTCTATAAATAGGGTGTCACTCTCATGAATCAAGTATGCTCTCAGTTGAATTCCCAAGCCTTGAGCACCTACTGACTTAAGTTTCGGAGTCATTTTCAGGGAAACACCCCCCGCGCCTTGGAGAGGAGTTGTGCGAGAAGTCAGAGACCGGCGACAGTTCTTACTTGAGCGAAAGGTACGGAACATTAGTGCCGTTACTGGGGACCTACCACAATTCCACTCAAGGTCGGCTTACGTTTTAAGGGACCGAGTTTCTGAAAGTAGCCCAGGATAGAACGAAGACTACGTCTCGCATCGTCCACCCGGGTGACCCAGGATACGGCATGACGGGAACCTCAGAATGGCATTGCGAGACGGTCCATGAGACCAACGAACAATCACAACACCAGCCGTCGCCCAAGCCGGACGAACTGGCAATAGTAACTGCTGAAGGAGCCAAGGCAGGCCCATAACTGAAGTCGGTTGTAGGAGCTAACGAAGTCGGGCCCAACGTGACTCTCGACGTGCTACAAGCTGTCCGGTTAATTCGGGATCAGCAAGAACGACTGCGCGTTCTGGAGCAAGAGATGGTGAGGCGAACCCCTCTGGAGGAGCAACTTCGGAGGGAGGAATGCCGCAACCAGCGAGGTCAAGGAAAAGCTCCGCGCAGAGCGCGAAAAGGTCACGGACCTAGCTCAACGCCTTCGAAGGCTTGAGCAAGAACAAAAGCACAACCACGGCTAATCCGGTGGAAAGGAGCGCTCTCGGGAAAGAAGGCAAAAGTGATCGGGGGTCCGACGATAGACGTCGATCTCAGGAACACGAAGAAAGACGGGATAGCCGAAGGAGATCTCGAGAAAGGGAAAGGGACCAGCAATCCCAGAATTATCACGAACAAGAACACTCCCAAACCCACCTCGAACACCGAAGTACGGTCGACAGAGGAGGGGGAGGGTTCCAATTCCGTGCAGAAGGTCCCATGGCCCCCCACATCCTAAATTACCATATGCCCCTAGGTTAGACCCCGCCTAGACTCAAGTACGACGGGACCTCCGACCCCGAGGAACATCTGGAGGCCTTAAAGTCTCGGATGGACTACGATGGAGCAGCAGGTGAGGAGCGGTGTCAGGCATTCCCGATCACCTTGCTAAAGACGGCCTTAAAATGGTACAATCGTCTTCCGCCAAGGTCGATCCATTGCTTCGCCGACCTCGCTGCCCAGTTCCTAGCCCACTTCACTACCAGGAAGACGAAACCGAGGTCAGTCGTGAGCTTGATGAATATCAAGCAAAAGCAGGGAGAGTCGCTCAGGGCATACTTCGAGAGATTCAATGCCAAGGCGCTCCTAGTGAAAGATCTGCATGTGTCAAATGCGATCACCGTGTTCATAAACGGGCTCCGTTGGTCACCATTTGCCGAATCCCTCTCCAGGTCGGAGCCAAGAACCATGGAAGAAATCCAGGACCGAGCTGCTGAATTTATAAGGGCTGAAGAGGTGATGATGGCAAAGATGGAAAAGGAGTCCGTCGAAGACATGACCGAAGAGAGAAGGCCAGTGAAAACCCGATCTCAGAGGGCTCAAGAAGAAGCCCCAAGGTCGGAGAGAGCCCCCCGAAGAGGGAAGTTTTCCGACTACACCCCCTTAGCACGATCGATAAGTGAGGTGTACAAAGAAATACAACATACCGAACAGTTGCCCAAGCCCAAAACAATGAGGCAAAGGAAAAATACAAACCGAAATATTTACTGTGAATACCACAAGCAGTATGGTCACAGAACGGAGGACTGTCATGACCTCTGAGATACCATAGAAGAGCTTATCCGAGCTGACAGGCTCGCCGAGTACGTGTCCGAGCAGGAAGGACCCACAAGGAGAAGGGAAGCTAGCCCGGAGGTCGAAAAACGGAATCCGAGAAATCGCAAGACCGACCAGGAGGAAGACCCTAAAAACAGCTCCGATGTAGTGAAGACAATCCACACTATCTCAGGAGGTTTTGCAGGAGGAGGTCCCTCCGGTGTAGCAAGGAAAAGGGCGCTTAAAGAAATAATGAGTGTCGACAAAAAGGAGTTGGCATCAAAGGCACTGAAAAAAGCCTCTGCCCCAATGACCTTCTCGGACCTCGAAAACCCCGGGGTGATTGTTGACTACGCTGACCCTTTGGTAGTGTTAGTCATAGCCCGGAACATGGAGATAAGAAGGGTCCCGATCGACACGGGGATCTCGGTCGAGCCGCTGACCAGAAAGACATTTGATGAAATGGGCCTAAAGGATTCCGACCTAAAGGCTCATGATGAGGAACACGTAAGGTTCTCGGGGTACGATATAATCAAGCATGATGGTTACATCACTCTGTACCTCACAATGGGCACCAAGCCACTCATGAAAACTGTTGAGATCGACTTCATAATGGCAAGGATAGACTCAGCCTATAACATGATCATTGGGAGACCCGCCTTGTGCAAACTCGGAGCAGCGGTATCAATCCCCCACTTGGTCATGAAGTTCCCTACCGAGGACGGAAGTGTTATCACAGTAAGAGGCTGCCAGGTTACGGCTCGAAAATGCTATATCAACAGCCTGAAGATCAAAGACAAGATCAAAGGCGAAAAGGATGAAGAAATGGAAAAAGACAAGCTAGAAACCCTAGGAGGAAATTCCGAGGTCGTGGAATGCCACAAACCTTAGGAAACTCTACTTGTAACCAATGTACCTCAGCTCGTACTCTTTTTCCTACCTCGGGCGTTTTACCCAGGAGGTTTTAACGAGGTGAGTTCGAGAAGATAATAATAAATAAAAGTAGAGTAAACCCCCAAACTGGTCCCTCACAATTTTCGCGTCGGACAAGTTGGTCCCTAACAATTAGAAATACCCTACCCAATCCCTCACAATGTCAAACCTCGGACACGCTAAGTTCCCTAGACGGATTCCGTAACGTTTGTCCTACGTGTCAGTCCAGAACAGTGCACTCGTGCTGACTTGGCCATTTAATGCTTGAAACGACGTCGTTTCGTTAGAAATAATTAATATTAAACATGTTTGTTGTTGGATTTGAGTCACAAATCACCCCATCCTCAGTAGTAAAAGATGTTTAATGTTAATTATTTCTAACGAAACGACGTCGTTTCAAGCATTAAACGACCAAGTCAGCACGGGTGCACTGTGCTTGACTGATACGTAGGACAAACGTTACGGAATCCGTCTAGGGACCTTAGCGTGTCCAAGGTTTGACATTGTGAGGGACTGGGTAGGGTATTTCTAATTGTTAGGGACCAACTTGTTCGACGCGAAAATTGTCAGGGACCAGTTTGGGGGTTTACTCATAAAAGTATTATTATTCTTATCTATCTTGTTTTTATCTCGACGTCCAGGAGAAAACCTGGCGTACGAGGTCCAACACCCCGACGTCAAGGGTTAAGTGGTGTACGCTATCCCGACGTGCGAGGTTGCACTAAAACACCTAGGTCAGATTATTCTAAGTTGAAAGCGCGCTAAGTACAAAGGAAGCAAGCCCAACGTGCCTGCACTCGGTAAATGCACTAAATACAAAAGTGACGTTATAAAGCAACTCGATTGCACACAAGCCCCGAGGCGGCAAAGTAAAGCAACAAGATCGAAAAGTAGCTCCGGTAAAAGAAGGCTTAATAAAGCCATGAGAAAATAATGCGTGAACACTTAGAAACGAAATGCATAAAGCATCGAGTTAAGAAAAGAAACCGAGCTCTGGTCAACACCGAGCTACGAAAAACCCGTCGAACAAGGTGGAGACACACCTTAGGCGAACCAGGGAATTTATCCGATACAGGCGTCTACAAAAGGACCCGATGTACGAGAGTATGAATAAATAAAAAATGGCCAAGTGTTAAAAAGGAAATAGCTCCAGTATAGTAAATTCGGAGGGACCTAGAAAGCACAAAAGCATTTTAGTGACTAAGACCCGAGTTGGTCACGAATAAACAAACAGCGTCGTAAGCCGAGGGCAATCTCTCCGAGGTAAATGAAAATACTAAGGGAGGTTGCAAAGTTAAAACCTGAGTTGGTTAAAACCCCGAGTAGGTTAAAACACGAGCTGGTTACTAAGTTAAAAACCCGAGTTAGTTAAAACCCCGAGTAGGTTAAAACCCGAGCTGGTTACTAAGTTAAAAACCCAAGTTGGTTAAAACCCTGAGTAGGTTAAAACCCAAGCTGGTTACTAATTAAAAAACCCAAGTTGGTTAAAACCCCGAGTAGGTTAAAACCCGAGCTGGTTACTAAGTTAAAAGACCATAGTTGGTTAAAACCCCTAGTAGGTTAAAGCCCGAACTGGTTGCTGGTTAAAGAAACCCGAGATAGTTAAATTAAAACTTTGCGGAAATAACTCAAGTATTCAGAAAAGCACTAAAACTTAGCTTCGTGAAAAAACACAAGTTAAGGGTAAAGGTGCAAACAAAGCTTATATTAGATAGTTAACTTGGAACCCGAGCAAAAGAAGCCGGCACGAAACCCAGAAGGGGAACCCGTAAAATGTACAATGTATGAAACCGGCACGAACCCAAGAGGGAACCCGGGAAAAGTAGAAATATAAACATACGAAAAATATTCTCTACCAACTACAAGTCTATTACAAAAACTGTAAAAGTAATAAGACATCCGTGGCAGCAGGGACTTCGGTCGAGGTAGCATCAGGCATAGCATCTGGCATAAGAGAATCGACGTCGGCGGCAGGACTGGGCTGAGCATCCTCGAGAGAGTTAGGGTCGGTCACCACCAACAATTCCCATCCACTATCTTGGTAAACATCCCGACCTGGATGAGATCATGGTCGGGAGCCAGAATATGGACTTGATCCTTGATAAAGGTAGCTACGACCTGAGCTGAGTTTGCCAAAGTCGCCTGCATCCCCTCCGCCTCACTCTCTAGTTTGGAATTGGTTTGAGTGGAGGAAAGGCGGAGGTCATTAAGCTCGCCTACCAGCTCCTCCGATCTCTTCTTCTCTTCTGTCAGGTCATCCTTGAAGCCCACCAAGTCCTCCTTAACCGTCTTCAGCTCCTTCTTGCAGATGCGAGTTCTTCCTCCATCTCCTTGACTCGAGCTCGGAGGGCCTTGTTCTCCTTGGCCGCCGCCTCTTGAGCCTCACGTAGAGCCTCCATCTCAGTTCGGGCACCTTGGCCCAGCAAGACCAAAGGCTCTACGTGGCAGAGCACAGTGATAGTTGATGGTTGTTGTCGTGACACCCATAAATTTAATTATTTATAATACCAAGTTCCCCTAATATAGTTTAGTGGAAACCAGGGTCGTCTCTCACAAGGAATGACTAAGAAAGCAATACACAGAACTAGTTGTATGACGGTTGTCACAATTGGGGGGTTTTTGTATGCAAGAAAATATAAATTGGAATAAAATTGGAATAATAAAAACAGTGGTTTATGGGGTGGAACATTAATTAGGGTGTTTATCATTGGCTACAAAAGAATGCATGAGTTGATTAATTATGCCGGAGTTAGATCTAACTCCTTTGTTGTGATTCTAATGATTAATTGCCTAGAATGAGATTAATTAGTGAGATCTCACCTTTAGTTTCACTTTCAACAATTGTTTAAGCCAATCACATTAATCTAATTAAAGAGACTAATCAGCCAATTAATTAATCATTACCAAATCCTGATATGCCATGCATCAATTAATCAATTAACACATAAACACATGCCAATGAATCAGCCTAACTCAATCGAGTAAGCCAAGACAAAGGGTTAAACACACAATTCAAGATCTCAAATCATATGCCAAGGTTTGATAATGAAAACTTATGCAAGATTAAGGACAAAGCCTCAATTTACCCTAATGAAGTTCACACCCTCATAAACCACCAAGAGACTTAGTTACTCATGCAGGAAATAAAAGGGCAGAAAATAAATTGGAATTAAAGGGAATTAAATGACTTGAACAATAATGAGAGAAAGTAAAGTAATTAAATGCAAATGGAAAAACGAATAACTGAATTAATTAAAAGAGTAACTTACAAAACCCAAAGGGCTGGACGAATAACGTTGGAAAATACAAATGAGGGAGCTAGAGCTAAACTAGGAAAAAGATGGAATCCTAATGGAGAAAATAACTCTAACTAAAGCCTAGGGTTGAAAGTAAGTAAAGAAAAGAAGGTAATAGTAGGAATGTAGAGGTGTGTAAGGTGGTGTTCAGAGGTCTTGTTTTCTGATGCATTAGCCTCCTTTAAATAGAGTGAGCAGCCTCCAAACCCTAGCCAATTGGGCCCCCAACTCGCCTTGCAGATAGGGTTTCTGCTGTAATAGAATTGCGGCGCGGCGCTGGGGCGCGTATAGCTCGCTAGGGCGCCAGTGCTGTGCACGTGATAGATTCAAGTGGGTCTCGTGCGATGGAGCGCGCTGTGGGCGCTCGATGCTGGTTCTGAATTTCACTGCTCCGCTTCTTGCTCAGTTCCTGATGTCTACAGCTCCAATAATACCTGTGACCTGCGCTAAAAATACAAGATATCCAAGATCAAGTGCAAATGTCATCCTTGAATTGCAAAAACATCATAAAACTTGTTACTTTAGCCTTTATTTCTATTAAGCCCAAATTAATTCCAAATTGTATTAAGTGTAATAAAAGACTAAAATAGAGCAAAGAAATGCATACAATCATCCAAATTAAGGGCATAAAATATTGGTAAAAACCACGTTATCAAATATCCCCACACTTGAACAATTGCATGTCCTTATGCAAAAGCAATGATTCCAAGCATCTCTCAAAGTAAAGCATTGGCTAACACATCTAACATCTAAGTCCTAAAAGAAAAAGTAAAAATACTACAAATGATGGAAAGTTATTCGAAACAGCACACCTTGGTCAGAATTATGCAACACCCACATGATGGTGTGAGAGTCTCTTTGGAGGTTCTCTTAAAGCTATGATTTCCAACCCAAGAGGGGGGGTGAATTGATTGGAACTTTTTCTTGTATTTTTAACTTCTGAAATTTTGCAATTTGATCAAGCTTCTCAACTTGTCAAGAGTTAGTTCCAACTCAGAAATTAAAATCAAACACAAGTAATTAGAATGTCAAAGTATATATGCAGCGGATTACAACCAATTACTCAAATAAATTTTCGCATCAAGCTTCTGACTATTCATAGTATTCAATCTTCTGATTTTAATTCCAATTAATTTGACAATATTAGAATATTAATATCAACTTCAGAAGTATCAATAACAACAAAAACAAATTCAGAAATATCAAACTCCTGAATTCTGCAGCAACTAAGTTTCAAGCTTCTGAATCCTGCAACAGTTTTTTCTCAATCTTCTGACTTCGAGAATTCAATTCTTAAATGTCAAAATGATCAAATCAATCAATCAATACTTAAATCCACATACAAACATATGATTCAAATGCTTAAAGCACTTAAAACATGTAAAGAACTATATTAGAAAGATATCAGAAGTATCAATGACAATCACACAAAAATCAGATTTATCAAAACCAAGAACACCAAGCTTGTCACTCTGTTTTCTTAAATTTTTCTAAATCAAGCTCAGTTCTGATTTCTTTATCAATTCTATATGTTTTAATCTTGTTAACACAATCACAATTAATACACAAAATTACTTATATCACAAAGATTAATTGTTTCACAAGATTCTTTAAATTTCAAAACTCAAACAATTTTATGAATGCAAGATTTAATATGTATGAATGCAAGAGTTAAGGGTAAGAGAAATTGGACCGATTTTATACTGGTTCGGCTAAAACATGCCTACATCCAGTTCTTCAATCCTTGGGAGATTGAGTTCCAATAAAACTTGTCTCAAGAATACACAAGAATTCAATACAAGATATATTTTTCAACCTTCTCAGGTTCGCCCACTCCAAGATATCCCCTCTTGAAGATTTCCTGCCTTGATGTACCCCTCAAGGACTTTTCAGATCTTTGTATCTTGACACCCAAGCAATCGAACTTGTCTTCCAAGAATCTGCCCTTTTAATCTTCTGAAATTTTGCAGCCTCAAACTTCTTGTTTGATCAATCTCAGATTCTTTGAATCTGAAATTCCTTTCGATTCCAATATGATCAGAACATTATTCTGATCCTTCTCTTCTCCTTGATTCTTTCTTGATGATCAATATCAGAACATTATTCTGATTTCACCTTGAGCCTTTTCTTTCTTGAATTTTCTTCAATGAACACAAAGACTCTTTCTCTCTCTTTCTTCTTGCTGTGTATTTTCTCTCACTACTCTTGTGATTTTTCTGATTATGATTTCTATTCTCTTGTGTTGTATATGATTTTTGAAACCCAACTCCCTTATATATTTAGCTTTAGGCTTTCAACAAATTACAACAGCCTAAACAAAAATAAGCGGGAAAAGAAACTAACTAGATAACACCTATCTAGATAGACACTTAAGCATATTCCCCTTTCTTTAAAATCTGCACGTGACAGCACCTATCTTTAGTGCTTCAAGCTTCTGAAATTTTTTCAGATCCTTCTCATGCTTCTGAAGTGACCTTCCAAGCTTCTGAAATGTTTTTCTATCTTCTGAAATGTTTCCCAAGCTTCTGAAGTATTTATTGCACGTTGCTCTAGTGTGTGTTACAAGATTATACATTATATAACCTATTACAACACCGATCCTATACAATGCTTCTCAAATTAAAAACAACTATTACATTTTAAATCCTAGAAGCATCTACACAACACTCACAGTGGTTTACCTATTACATCAAGATTCTGAGCTAATCAAACACATCCACTGTTGCTTCTCAAACTAAAGTTACATTAGTTTTGTTATTATCAAAACCAAATGAGAGTTTGCATTAACAATCCCCCCCTTTTTGATGATGACAAAACTCATGTAATCTTTCAATACTTTCTCAGATTTTTAGAAATGAAAACAAGTATTGATGAGAGTTTCAAAATCATTTTCACAAATGAATTTTCTGAAGTATGACATTTTATTAGTTTCAGATTTTAAATGCATCAAATTCTATCTCAAAAGAATTTTCAGAAGTATCAGATTGTATCACAAATGACTTTTCAGAAGTATCAGAACCAATCTCAATTTTGACACAATATAGCATATATCATATCAGATTTGAAATGCATATAGCACTTTCAGATTTATGTAACTCCCCCTACATATCATATCCATATAAGATAAAGAATATATCTTTTCCTAACCTTTACACAAAGTCAGAACTATCAGATATGAAAGTCAGAGGTATCAGATTTCTAAACATAAAATTCAGAAATATCAGTTCCAAAATCAGAAATATCAGTTTCAAAGTCAGAATCATCAGTTTGACTCTAAACTCAGAACCTATAAATTCCCCCTCTCTCAAATACTTTTTGAGAAGGATTATATCCATCCATTAAGAAGAAAGATTACATCCAATCATTCTCCCCCTTTTTGTCATAATCAAAAAGGTTAAATAGATACAATGTTGAGTTTATTTCTTAGATAAACAAATCTATCTTCGGCTAGTGGTTTTGTGAAAATATCAGCCAAATTATTTTCCGTTTCCACAAATTTCAGTTCTATATCACCTTTTAACACATGATCTCTAATGAAATGATGTTTGATATCTATATGTTTAGTTCTAGAATGTAAAACCGGATTTTTTGCAATACAAATGGCACTTGTACTATCACATAGCAAAGGTAAAGATTTGTACCTCAAGTGATAATCTTCCAATTGGTTTCTTATCCACAATAGTTGCTTGCAATTAGAGGAAGCAACCACATATTCAGCCTCAGCCGTAGATAGTGCTACTGTTTCTTGTTTGTTGCAAGTCCAAGTTACCAATTTATTACCAAGGAGGCAACATCCTCCCGAAGTGCTCTTTCTTTCCACTTTATCACCAGCAAAATCAGAATCCGTGTATCCTACTACATCAAAATCATCTCCTTTCTCATAGAAAAGACCAAGATTAGTAGTACCTTTAAGATATCTAAAAATCCTCTTTACTAATCCTAAGTGTGATGTTTTTGGTTTAGATTGAAATCTAGCACAATATCCTACACTAAACTTAATATCGGGTCTAGATGATGTTAAGTAAAGCAAAGAGCCTATCATGCCTCTATATTCGGATTCATTTACATTCTCATCATTCTCATCATGTTCAAGTGATTGTGAGGGGTGAATAGGTGTAGTCATAGCCTTACAATCTAGCATATTGTATTTTTTCAATAACTCATTACAATACTTAGATTGATGAATGAATATACCCTTTTCAAGTTGTTGAATTTGAAGTCCCAAGAAGAATCTGAGTTCTCCCATCATACTCATTTCAAATTCCTGTTTCATCAACTTAGAAAAATACTCACAAAGACTTGGGTTAGTAGAACCGAAAATGATATCATCCACATACACTTGCACAATTAACAAATGTTTATCTTTATGTAGGGTGAACAAAGTACTATCCACTAAGCCTCTTTTGAAACCATTTTTCATCAAAAAGGCACTTAGTCTTTCATACCAAGCTCTTGAAGCTTGTTTCAACCCATATAAAGCCTTGGTTAGTTTGAAAACATGATTTGGATATTTTTCATTTTCAAAACCGGGGGGTTGCTTGACATACACTTCTTCAGAAATATAACCATTTTAAAAAGGCTGATTTAACATCCATTTGATACAAAATAAACTTTTTGTAACAAGCAAAAGATAGCAATATACAAATGGCTTCTATCCTAGCAACCAGAGCATATGTCTCATCATAATCAATGCCCTCTTGCTGAGAATATCCCTGAGCCACTAATCTAGCCTTGTTTCTTATCACCTCACCATGTTGATCTAATTTGTTTCTAAAGATCCATCTAGTACCTATGACAGATTTTCCTTTCGGCTTCTCTACTAAGAACCACACTTTATTTTTCTCAAATTGTTCTAACTCCTCTTTCATAGCATCTAGCCAAAACTTATCAACTAATGCATCAGCAACATTATCAGGTTCTATTAGAGACACAAAGGCATTAAATGATCTTCTAGTACAAACACCATGTGAAGTTTCACCAATGATCAGATTTTGATCAAGTGATTTCAATTCATTTTTGCCACGATTTATATTTCCAGAAGTATTATTATGAGGTGTATGGTTAGAAGTTACCATACGAACATCAGATTCTGGTCCTAGCATCTGAGAGGATTCAGAATTCTGATTCAGCAATGCTTTTGAGTTATCACTGGGCGATGCTTCTGAAGTCTGCCTTTCTGAAGCTTCTGAAATCTGCAATTCTGAAGCTTCTGAATTCTGCAGTCTTGTTGCTTCTGAGTTCAGATTCTGAACTCCCTTTGGATTAATGTTCACTTCCTCAATTTCATTTTCTTCAATCTCAGAAGTATCTTTGACAGCATCAATCTCAGAACCTGCAAAATCTCTTGAACACTCCTTGAAGGTTATGTGAATAGACTCTTCAACAGTAAGAGTCCTCTTATTATAAACTCTAAATGCTTTTGAATTTAAAGAGTATCCTAGAAATATTCCAAAATCTGATCTTGCCTCAAATTTATCCAAATTGTCTTTTGTATTCAAAATGAAACATTCACAACCAAAAACATGGAAGTAGGAAACATTTGGTGTTTTGTTAAACCACAATTCATAAGGTGTCTTTTTGAGAAATGGCCTAATAAACACTCTATTTTGGATATAGCAAGATGTATTTACAGCTTCAGCCCAAAAATGCTTTGCTATGTTTCTTTCTAACATCATAGTCCTTGCCATTTCTTGTATACTCCTATTCTTTCTTTCCACTACTCCATTTTGTTGAGGAGTTCTAGGATTAGAAAAAATGTGAGATATACCCGAATCTTCACAATGACTTCTAAATGAATGGTTTACAAATTCTCCTCCATTATCACTCTTTATGGTAGAGACTTTGTATCCTTTTTCATTTTGAACTCTTTTAAGAAACACTTGGAATTTTTCAAAAGTTTCATCCTTTGATCTTAGAAAGAAAGTCCAACAAAACCTTGAAAAATCATCAACAATCACATACACATATTTCTTTCCTCCTAGGCTAATAGTTCTAGATGGACCAAATAAATCCATATGTAAAAGCTCTAGAGGCCTTTTAGTAGCAACATCAGCAATATGTTTGAAAGAGGTTTTTACTTGTTTGCCTCTCTCACATTCATCACATGATTTATCCTTGTTATAGAGGATTTTAGGTAAGCCTCTTACAAGATCTTTAGATGATATTTCAGAAATTAATCTCATGTTTATGTGACCTAGCTTTCTATGCCAAAGCCATTTATCATCAACCAAAGTCAGCAAACAATTAAGATTTTGAGAATCTAAATCATCTAAGTATAAAACATATGTGTTGCCAATCCTATGTGCTGTGAATTTTACAGAATTATTAGTGGGGTCATAGACTTGAACTTTGTGCTTATCAAAAAGAACATTTAGATTAAGGTCACAAAATTGACTAACACTTAATAGATTATGAGTAAGCCTATCTACCAACAACACATTGCTAATAACATGTTTGGATGTCTTACCAACATCACCAATCTCTTTTACCTTAGCACATGTACCATCGGCAAACCTTACTTGACCTTTGTCCTTTTGTCTAAGTTGGATGAAGTAGTCCCTTTGTCCAGTCATGTGTCTTGAACATCCGGAGTCTACATACCACCTCTTCAGATCCATTGTCTTTGTTTTCAAGCATCTCTGCAAATAGCTTTAGTTGAGCTTTAGGTATCCAAATTCTATTGGATCCTTTGGGGTTAGTTTCCTTGGGAATTTTTGATTTAGAATCATATTTTCCCTTGGATTTATAAAGCCAACAAGCATCAGAAGCATGATTGGTTTTAGAACAATAAAAACACTTTGCCCTCTTAAAGGTTTTCTTGAAAGATTTTTTGTCTTTGGGAAAGTTGTTTTTAGGAACATAACCAATACCATTCTTGTCAAAATAAGCAATTTGTGATCCTAAAATCTTTTCCAGATTTTTGGTGCCATTCACAAATTTTTCCAGATCATTTCTCAAGAGAATATTGGTCTTATAAAGCTCATTACACTTGTCTACAAGCTTCTGAGTGTCTTCAGAAGTTTCAGAACTATCGCTAGCTTCTGAATCAGAATTTTCAGAAGTTTCGGAAGCTTCTGACTTGTCTTTAGAATGCTTAAGATGGCTAATGTCATTTTCCAAATCTATTTTTTCGAAAATCAATAGATCATTAGCTTCTCTTAACCTTTCTAAATCCCTCTCAAGATCCATATTGATTTTTCTTAAATTTTCCAAATCATTTTCTTCATTGGAAAAATCAATAGTGGACTTTGATTTGATGCTTCTGAACTTTTCAAGATCAATAGTTATTTCAGAATTGATTTGTTTTTGACAATCAAGTTCATGCTTAACTTCAGAGAATTTTTTCAAAACCTTTTTATGATTAATCTGAAGCTTCTCATAGGTATGCAATAAGGAATTGAAATTAGACATAAGTTCCTCGAATGTTACCTCATCTTCAAAGTCAGAAGTATCAGAATTTGAGTGATAATCGGCCATGAAGCATCTCAGCCGCTGATCCTTCTCGCTGTCGCTATTTTCTGAAATCTTATCTTCTGAGATTTCAGAGTCTGATTCTAATGCTTATGAGATTTCAGAGTCTTCTGAGATAAATTCGGCCATGAAACACATGTTTGAGACTTCATCATCTTCAATATCAGAATTATCCTCATCACTTAAAGTCGCTTTATACGCCTTCTTCTTTCCTTTGTTCTTGGAAGATGCATCTTTAAGCTTTGGACATCCGGTTTAATGTGCCCCTTTTCATTGCAATGATAGCAAGTGACTTGATCAGATTTGTTTTTGTCCTTCTTGAAAGAGTTTGGATTCTTCTTACTCAAACTCCCCTTTCTGAACATTCTTCTGAATTTTTTGATGAACAAGGCCACTTGTTCCGGATCAATCTCTAAGTCATCTTCAGAGGATTCATGATCCGATTCAGATTCTGAATCTGACCTCATTATCAATTCCTTTTTCTTCTTCTTTTTCTTGGACACTTTCAATGCCGTGTTGTCCCTAAAATGGTTAGTGCTAGCAATATTTTGCAATTCTATCTCATGCACTTTTAGAGATCCTATTAAAGCATCAAACTTTAAAGTTTTGAGATCCTTAGCTTCTGAGATTGCTGTTACCTTCGGAAACCACCTAGAAGGCAAGCTTCTTAAAACTTTTCTAACAATTTCAGAATTAGGCATGTTATAGTTCAGATCCCTAAGTTGATTAATGATGCTAAGAAATCTTGTTATCATGCTATCAATAGATTCATTTTCATCCATCCTAAATTGTTCATATTTAGATCTAAGCATGTCAATCTTAGTTTCTTTAACTTCATCTGTTCCATCATGCAACAATGCTAACCTATCCCAAATTTCTTTGGCTGAGCTACAACTAATAATCTCGTCATATTCACTTTTTGTCAAAGCACAAATGAGTAAGTATTTAGCTTTAGAATTTAACCTGACCATTTCGTTTTGCTCCTTTGTCCATTCGACTTTTGGAATCAGCTTTGTCTCAATGGAACCATCAACCATCACTTTTGAAGATTGTGGAATCTTATCTCCATCTTGAATAATCTCCCATAGTTCAAGGCTATTAAACCACTACTAGAAACACGGAGTTTTCCGACGGGCTTTTCCGACGGCTTTTTTCCCGTCGGAATATTCCGAGGGGTTTCCGGTGGCATCTTCCGCTGACCACAAAGCGACATCAAATTGAAGAAAATCCGTCGGAAAGCCCTCGCAATATAGCGCGGGAATGCGCGCCATCATTCCCGCCATAATATACCGATGGAATTCCGAGGGCTTGAACAACCGCCGTCGCAAGACCCTCGGAAGTAATAACACCTTTCGGCGGACTTCCGAGGGCAGACGACAGGGTTAGGGTTAAGGTGTAGGGTTTCTCTAAACCGTCGGAAGACCCCCGGGAAATCATATACTGTTCCGACGGAGTTCTGAGGGTTCTCGACAGGGGTAGGGTTAGGTTATGGGGTTTCTGGGGACCGTCGGAAGACCCTCGGAAGTAATAATATGTTTCGGCGGACTTCCGAGGGTTCTCGACAGGGTTAGGGTTAGGTTATGGGGTCTCTGGGCACCGTCAGAAGACTCTCGGAAGTAATAATATGTTTCGGCGGACTTTCGAGGGTTCTCGACAGGGTTAGGGTTAGGTATAGGGTTTCGGTTAACCGTCGGAAGACCCCCGGAAAATCATATACTATTCCGGCGGAGTTCCGAGGGTTCTCGACAGGGTTAGGGTTAGGTTATGGGGTTTTTGTAAACCGTCGGAAGACCCTCGGAAGTTATAATACTTTTCGGCGGACTTCCGAGGGTCCGTGATATTTAATAAACTTACTTTAATTATTGGATTTAAGGTGATATTAAACGGATTTAAATGTCTGGAGTGTTTGTATTAGTAAAATAATATTAATAAATGATATTTCGTCCAATAAAATCATTAATTAGTTGAACGGTGTGTTCGAAGTAGCCAACAATATTGACGACTAACTTGAGAGCCAGGGAGACTCTCAAGTACTTATATATAAGAGAACACCAAGATAACTCATCAATTGAGTTCATCAGGACAATACAGCTCCTGACAACAATAATATATGATGGATCGTTTGTTATATATTAAGAATTGAACTGATTAAATTAATTTGTTAGTATATTATAAAATAAAATGTTAAGAGTTTCATGGACATCCGTCGGAAAACCGTCTGAATACGAAGAGTTCCGGCGGTTTTCCGAGGGCGTAATGGACCGTTTCGATTAAGATTCCCCTCGCGCGTAGCTGAAACGCTGCGTTTCATGGTTTCCTATTGGAAAACTCTCGGAAAACCCTCGGAAATTTAAATTTTGAATAACCGAGGGTCTTCCGACGGAAGTTGGCGAATTAGGGTTTGGGCGCCATTAGACCGTTTAATGAAACAGTGCGTATCATGTAGCCGTCGGAAGACCCTCGGAAGCCCCCCGGTAAGTGTGAACTTAAACATGAGACCGCGTCTCCTTCCTCACTATGCGTCGTAACTTCTCTCTCTCTCTCTCTCTCTCACGTCCGCCACCTTCAAGCCGCCGTTGCGCCGCCATCGACGGTGGTTTCCAAAAAAGGAGACCACCATCTTGTTCACGGTGAGTAGAGCTACATTTCTAACCGATTGGTTTTTTTATTTGGTTTGTATTTTGAGTTTTTTTTTTGTTCCCAACAGAGCCGCCGCGAACCACCCCGCCGCCGCCTCGTCACCACCGGTCCTGACTCCGGCCCACTGCCGCCTCCTCTGCCCGAACGCCGCCGATGCGCTGCCAGTCCCGGTTCCCTGCGCCACCACCAGTTCCGCCACTGCCCGCCGCTGCCCGCCGCCGCCGCTGCCCACCGCCACAGCTGTCACCACCACTGCCGCTGCCGTTACTACTCTGTCAAGGTAAGTGTTCTTAATTTTTCAATTTGTTAAATTTTATTAAGTTATAACTGATAAATTAAAATTGAAAAAAAAATATAATTGAGTTATAATTGTTATAATTGAAAAAAGAGATATAATTGAGTTATAATTGAGATATAAATTATTTAAGTTACAATTGTTAAATGAAAATTGATAATTAAACTTAAAATTGAAAAATATTTATGTGATAAAATATAATTGAGTGAGTTTTGGTAAACTAATCTCATAAAATAATATATTTCATAAAATATTTATTTGATAAAATATATTTCATAAAGTACAATACATGATTAATAAGAAAGATAGATCAATCACAAATTTGTATGTATACTTGAAGAGGGGGGCGTACACAATTTCCCGTCTCTTGTGCGACTGGAACATGTCGCGTCCCTGATTTGAGCCAGTGATCAGACTTGTTCCAATCGCGAAGAGACGGGAAAAGTGTTATGTCCTCATCAATCAACAAAGATAAAAATTAAGAAAGTTAGATCAATTAATTAAGCAAAGATCAATTAAAATTTGTACGTATACCTGAACAAAAAGAGGAGTACACAATTTTCCGTCTCTTTTGGGACTGGAACATGTCGCGTCCCTGGTTTGAGCCACCAGTGATCAGACTTGTTCCAATCTCGAAGAGACGGGAAAAGTGTTAGGTCCTCATTAATCAACATATATAGTGGTATAATAAGAATTGTTATTTGATGGAAAATTTGACCAAAATTTTGAAATTTGTTGATTGTTATGTTTGATGATAGTATGTTCATATATTAAATCAATCTCACGATGATATATGATTGTTGTATAATATGATTGGTATATGTTATGATATTGATGTTCAAATTACAAATGTTGCTAAGAACCTTAGGGTAGATGACTTTGACTGGGACCGGTCCTTATCTCCGGCAATTGATATTTATTGGTTGACTTTGGTTATATATAGGGGCCTCTGTCGAAATTAGGTTAACTGAACATGTGTTTAATAAAAACTTATATAATAAAGAGATATTAATGTAAAATATGTTTAATGAAATTTCCAACAATGCATTAGGTTACTAGACAGTAAAACACACTATAATGTCTCGTGCGGATCGATCGTGGATGTACGATAGGCTTCATCATAATAGAGGCGGAATTAAACCATCGTTCATTAGAGGTCTCGATGTGTTTATGGATGTTGCATGTAGAACTGAAGAGTACATTGTAGAGGGTAAGATAAGGTGTCCGTGTGCCAAGTGTAGGTGTCGGAAACTTTCAGAGGTTGATAATGTAAAGGTTCACCTTATGCAGCATGGTTTTAAAGCAGACTATTATGTGTGGACCCAACATGGGGAGGAAATTACGGTAGGGGAACATGGTGGATCGGGAGTGGGTGAAAGTAGTAATCCTGTTGCATGGCAAGAAAATTTGAATTGTTACAAGCAGATGATTTTTGACGGATACTTCCCGGAGACAAGAGGAATTCCCGAACCGGTTGAGGAAGTCCCTAATGAAGATGCACAAAAATTTTTTAGACTACTGGATGCTGCACATCAACCTTTATGGGAAGGTTGTGTTCATTCAGAACTATCCTTAGCGATTTGAATGCTTAGTATTAAGTCTGAGGGTAACCATAGTCAGAGTTCATTTGACTAGTGGGCAGATTTGATACGTGAGCTTAGTGTTCAACCAGATTGTATCCCAAAAGACTTTTATCAAGCTAAGAAGTTGGTTAGTAAATTAGGATTGTGCGAGGTGAAGATTGATTGTTGCGTCAATGGGTGTATGTTGTACTACAAAGATGATTTAGAGCTTACACAATGCAAGTTTTGTGAAGAACCTAAGTATAAACCCAAACGTCGTGGCAGTCATAGGTCTAAGGAGGTTCCTCAAAAAAGAATGCATTATTTGCCTCAAAGGAGATGCTGGAGAAGGGGAACGAGATTGGTATGGTACAATTAAAGAGATCTTAAAGTTTGAATATGTTGGGTTACCAATTAAAAGAATTATGTTATTCTATTGTGATTGGTATGACCCACAACGCCCAACTGGAACTCGATCTCACACTCAGTACAAAATAACTGAGATTAATAGTACACGACGAGAGCAGCGATTTGATCCATTTATCATTGCTCAAAATGCTCGTCAAGTGTATTACTTATCTTACCCTGGAAAGTGTAAGTCGAAATGGAGGGTCGTAAGAAGGACAAAACCAAGAGGGCGAGTTGAATATGATAACGAAACCGTTCTCGACGACCAAGCTTATCAAGTGGATGACCAGTTCCCACAAAGGTTGATTACTGACACTACCATGCCTCCCAACCTTTTATCCGATACAGGTGAAGTTGATATTGTTGAGAGTCCATCACATACAGTACAAAGCGAACCCCATAATAGTGAGAGTGAGGATGAAAGTGAAGAAACGGAAGGATCCGAGGATGAAGATGAAAGTGAAGAAGATAACGACCGATGAAGTCTTCAAGTATATATATATATATATTTAATCATATACTAATTGTTTAGGAGAAAACAAGAAATGTTTACAATTAACAAGTTTACAAAATATTTTTTTACAGATACATATGGCACCACGTGGACGAGGTCGTTCCAAGAAGGACGACCCACCGAGGATTCGAGGTTCCACGTCTTCAGACGTAGCACACACTACTCCCACCGATCCTCCAGAGACTGCCGTCACCCCACCCGCGTCAATAGTTGGCCCATAGTCAGGGGCTATTGGAGGTGCTCCAGAGCCCCATGTAGTCACTACTGATAGGAGCCACCCCGTTACTGGGGATGACAGTCAGCCCACGGATACATCTGATCGGTACCCGGTGGGACATGAGCCCACTCGGATCCGATGGAATGGCAAGAATGGGTAAGTTTTAAAAATTAATTTCACTATCATGGATAAACAATATTTTTACTAATTTGTAATTTAAAAAATAATGGTTTATATTTTGTAGTTGGATCCCTTTTAAGGATGGAGCTCACAAGATTACGGAGATCATACAGAGCCATTTTGATGCTCCGTATCTCAAGTTCTCCAAGATCCCTGTGCCCACGAGAGACATGTGGTATAGGGAGTGGAAGGTAAAGTTTAATTTATTCACTTTTTAATAACCCAACTTAGCTTATTATGATCTTTTATGTACATTCTATTGGACACTAACTTTTTTTCCTGTAAACGTTGCAGAAAGATTTTCCGATATTCCCTGACGAGGAGCCAGCCATCAAACGGGCTTGGAACTTCAGGGCCGGGAAGAGGTTCCGGGAGATGCTCAGGGATATTCGGGACGGGACTTCACGCTTTCAGTGGATCGCTGAGCGTCACCTCCAGGTGCTGCGGGAGCACTGGGCCACCGATGCCTTCAAGGCTGAGCAGGCTCGCAACAAGCTGAATCGGGCCTCACTTAAGGGTGGTTCCCTCCACACCGGCGGCTCTACCACTGTTGAGGGCACACGAGCACGATTGGTATGTACATAATGTTTAATATTAATTAACTATTTATTAAACCTATTGTTTTAGCCCAAAATACTAACATAAACTCACTTGAACACAGGCCCGAGAGTTGAGGCGCACCCCCACTCATAGTGAGGTCTTCGAGCAGACCCACATGAAGAAGACTGAGAGGGGGAAGGAATGGGTGGATGAGCGCTCCAGGAACACCTATGTGAGTATACATATAAAATTTTTCTCTGTATAATTTTGTGAGTAAGTACCTAATCTTTATTTACAATAGCACTTACATTTTTTAAAATTGTTTTGATACGTTGCAGGCAGAGTTCAGGCAGAAGTTTGATGAGGCAACACAGGCCTATCAGACTCAGCTTGATGCAGGAGAGACAACCGAACCTCCTAGTGAGGATAATATTTGGCTGGAGACTGTTGGTGGGCCATATAAGGACCGTGTTTATGGTACCAGCATTGCTGGGTTCCCCGACACTCCATCTCCTGCATCGGCCTCTGCATGTGGTTCTGGTGTTGGAGATGACGCTCTTAGGGACCGTGTGCATGCCATGAATGCAGAGCGCCAGCAGCAAGCGCAGACCATCTAGGAGCTACAGCAGAGGCTGCAGAGCCATGAGTCGGACAAGAAGAAGATGAAGAAGAATATGAAGATGTTATTCAAGATGTTTGCGTCTTCTAGCTCTTCTGGAGCCAAGCTGCCATCGGGTCTGGTCGGTGATGATGATGATGATGATACCAGTGGTGATGATGGCCACCCGGACTATGAGTAGTCCGTTTCTTTATACTGTTTTATTCTTATATTTCTCTGCTACATTCTCATACATTTAATTTCTTTGTTATTGTTATACTATTTTATAATTTAATTTTTCATAATATTTGTTTAAATAATATTTATAAATATATCGATAAAACAATTCGATTATTTCGTACTAATGATAGCAGATATTATTATTCAATTTTATATGTTAATTTCGTACAGAACAAATTCCAAAAAAAAAAAAATTTTTTTTTCTTATTTTTTCCGTCGGAAATCCGTCTGAAATTAATGAAGTTATCCTGTAGCTTCTTAACCAAAACCCATCGAAAATCCCTCGGAAAATTCAAACCCAAACCGCCGGAAATCCGTCCGAAATTAATGAAATTATCCTGTAGCTTCTTAACCAAAACCCATCGGAAATCCCTCGGAAAATTCAAACCCAAACCGCCGGAAACCCACCGGAAATATCCGACGGCAATTTCTAACCCTAGCCGTCGCCAACCGACCGGAAACTTCCGACAACATCCCTAACCCTAACCGTCGGAAGTCCATCTGAAACTTCTGACGATCTTTCTAACCCTAACCGTCGGAACTCTATCGGAAACCTCCGACGATTTTTTCAGAATAAACCGTCGGAAGTTCCTCGAAGATATTCCGACGGATTTTCTTAATTATGCCGTCAGAGGTTTTTTCCGACGAGCGGGATTCCGAGGGGTCATTTTTTGAAAATACCCGTTGGGAACCCATCGGAATTTATTTTTTCCGTCGGAAGCCCATCGGAAATCTCCTCGGAATTTTCCGTGTTTCTAGTAGTGAACTCGATGAACAATTGCATTTTATCCCTCCAATATGCATAGGCAGTACCATTGAACAATGGAGGTCTATTTATTGATTGACCTTCAGAGACTTGAAAATTGACTTGATTAGACATAACTCTCCCTTTTGATCTTGCTCTTAATTCTTGTTAGAAAATTTCCTTGATAATCAGCAAAGAACCGGAGCTCTCTGATACCAATTGATGGTGTGAGAGTCTCTTTGGAGATTCTCTTAAAGCTATGATTTCCAACCTAAGAGGGGGGGTGAATTGGTTGGAACTTTTTCTTGTATTTTTAACTTCTGAAATTTTGCAATTTGATCAAGCTTGTCAACTTGTCAAGAGTTAGTTCCAACTCAGAAATTAAAATCAAACACAAGTAATTAGAATGTCAAAGTATATATGCAGCGGATTACAACCAATTACTCAAATCAATTTTCGCATCAAGCTTCTGACTATTCACAGTATTCAATCTTCTGATTTTAATTCCAATTAATTTGACAATATTAGAATATTAATATCAACTTCAGAAGTATCAATAACAGCAAAAACAGATTCAGAAATATCAAACTCCTGAATTCTGCAGCAACTAAGTTTCAAGCTTCTGAATCCTGCAACAGTTTTTTCTCAATCTTATGACTTCGAGAATTCAATTCTTAAATGTCAAAATGATCAAATCAATCAATCAATACTTAAATCCACATACAAACATATGATTCAAATTCTTAAAGCACTTAAAACATGTAAAGAACCATATTAGAAAGAAATCAGATTTATCAAAACCACGAACACCAAGCTTCTCACTCTGTTTTCTTAATCTTTTCTAAATCAATCTCAGTTCTGATTTCTTTATCAATTCTATATGTTTTAATCTTGTTAACACAATCACAATTAATACACAAAATTACTTATATCACAAAGATTAATTGTTTCACAAGATTCTTTAAATTTCAAAACTCAAACAATTTTATGAATGCAAGATTTAATATGTATGAATGCAAGAGTTAAGGGTAAGAGAAATTGGACCGATTTTATACTGGTTCGGCTAAAACATGCCTACATCCAGTTCTTCAATCCTTGGGAGATTGAGTTCCAATAAAACTTGTCTCAAGAATACACAAGAATTCAATACAAGATATATTTTTCAACCTTCTCAGGTTCGCCCACTCCAAGATATCCCCTCTTGAAGATTTCCTGCCTTGATGTACCCCTCAAGGACTTTTCAGATCTTTGTATCTTGACACCCAAGCAATCGAACTTGTCTTCCAAGAATCTGCCCTTTTAATCTTCTGAAATTTTGCAGCCTCAAACTTCTTGTTTGATCAATCTCAGATTCTTTGAATCTGAAATTCCTTTCGATTCCAATATGATCAGAACATTATTCTGATCCTTCTCTTCTCCTTGATTCTTTCTTGATGATCAATATCAGAACATTATTCTGATTTCACCTTGAGCCTTTTCTTTCTTGAATTTTCTTCAATGAACACAAAGACTCTTTCTCTCTCTTTCTTCTTGCTGTGTATTTTCTCTCACTACTCTTGTGATTTTTCTGATTATGATTTCTATTCTCTTGTGTTGTATATGATTTTTGAAACCCAACTCCCTTATATATTTAGCTTTAGGCTTTCAACAAATTACAACAGTCTAAACAAAAATAAGCGGGAAAAGAAACTAACTAGATAACACCTATCTAGATAGACACTTAAGCATATTCCCCTTTCTTTAAAATCTACACGTGACAGCACCTATCTTTAGTGCTTCAAGCTTCTGAAATTTTTTCAGATCCTTCTCATGCTTCTGAAGTGACCTTCCAAGCTTCTGAAATGTTTTTCTATCTTCTGAAATGTTTCCCAAGCTTCTGAAGTATTTATTGCACGTTGCTCTAGTGTGTGTTACAAGATTATACATTATATAACCTATTACAACACTGATCCTATACAATGCTTCTCAAATAAAATACAACTATTACATTTTAAATCCTAGAAGCATCTACACAACACTCACAGTGGTTTACCTATTACATCAAGCTTCTGAGCTAATCAAACACATCAACTGTTGCTTCTCAAACTAAAGTTACATTAGTTTTGTTATTATCAAAACCAAATGAGAGTTTGCATTAACACCACAAACATATTATCAGTTGGCATTAAGAGAAATTCATGAGTTAGGAGAATCAGTTCATGTTATGCAGAGTTGGTTGATTGGCCCTCACCAGTGTGTTTTTCTCTCAATCACTCAGTGTTTTGGCTAAGCACTCAATTGAATAATTCACACAAGTATTCACATTCCATAAATTTGCTATACTCCTAACATTGCAATTCTACAAACATGGTGCATCAAGAGGTCTTTTCAGGGTTGTAACGGGGCTTGGGACAGGTGTGGCATATATGGGAAGTGGACTTAATTCTAAAAAACTAAGACTTCATGGTTTGATCGATCCTAGATGACTTCTATCACTAAAGAAAAGATGGAGAGAGAAGAGATGGAGAGAATAGAATTACCCAAGATCAATAACCCAGAAATTCTTAAATTTTACATTCCCAAGGTTCCTAAATAATTTCACATTAATTCCCAAGAACCCAACAACCTTTATTTGCAGAATTCACATTTTTTTCTTGATTTTTCTGTATTTTTCGAATTTTTTTTTTGAATGAATTCCTCATCTCAATTCTTTTGGTAGTTGAAATGAGGTGGAAAAGAAAATAACAAAAGACCACTTATGTACAAAAGCTACCCTTACAGTTATATTCCCACATTTTACAATTTATACCAGTGCTCAATTTAACCCAATTTCCCCACACTTAAGACCTTTGCCCAACAATCAAACCATGTCCTCCTAGTTTCTCAGAAGGGATTTTTCATTGTTTTTCTGTCTTTGGCTTGTAATGAGCTTAGTAACAATAAAGGGATAAAGGCTCAAATTGGCTACAAACAATGGGAATTGTGTATAGGTTGGCTATTTGGCTAAGTGGCTTTTAGATGTAAAAACAAAATCATGCCTCAATCACATGCAACATGTATAAAACGCAAAACAAGAATCAAGCAAATTCAGGAATAACAAATACAAGTGTGTGTGTGCCCACAGAAAGAAAGTGATCAGTTGATGTATGTAATCACAGTAAGACTCAAATCTCACAGGTAATCCAAACAACCAAACAAAGATAATACCAACAATTCAAACTCATATTAAATATTCATGCCAACATTTCTGAGTTAAAATCAAAGGGCAAAAGCAATTTCAGACCAAAAGGTGCTGTAAGGAAAACTACCCAATCATCTACCTAAGAACGCATAAAAACAAAACAAAATAAAGAAAAGAAAAAAAAGTTAGGCATGCCATTATTTATAAAAGCCAATTTATCTACACCCTCCCCACACTTGAATGAGACACTGTCCCCAGTGTCAATAAATTAAAGAACAGAGAAAATGGTATAGAAAGGACCTACGGAGGACTCAATCGTCCAGGACCGCTGGGGCGAGCTACGGGCGCCAGAGCGCCACGGTCATGTTCTTGTGGGCGCCAGAGCGCGACAGGAGCGCTAGAGCGCGAGTCTGCTGCAACTTTCATGACAGCTGCTGCACTGCGAATGATTGTCCAATTGGCTAATTGATTACTGAAAACAAATTTGATAAATAAGAAACAATAACGAAGTTGCTATCTAAGTGCAGAAATATAATTTTGGTGGGTTGTCTCCCCCAAGCACTTTGCTTTAACGTCCCTAAGTTGGACGGTCGACCGTTTCAAAGCTACTTTGGTCCAGGATTGTCAGCACCAGCTGCTCCGGTCATGATATGGATGACACTCACATTCCCCTTGGGATTAGGAACTGTTTGAGATGAGATCTGTGAGGTGCCAGCTTGTTCATAGGTTTGTGTAGTCGGATTTCCCTTCATTTGGTTGACCTCATTCTGCAAGTTCAGCATCATCCTTTGTTGCTCCATGAGTAGTTTCATCACATCACCGATAGTTGGCTCGTTGGGATTCGGAGGTGCAGGTAGAGCCAATTGTTGCGGTGGTGGAGGTAAGGCCATTGGAGCCTGGTATGGAGCCTGGGGTTGCCTTTGATGAGGAGGTTGGTACCGAACCTGCTGAGGTTGTTGTACTTGTTGTGGCTGTGGATTGTTATTCCACCTCAGGTTCGGGTGATTCCTCCAACTTGGGTTGTGGGTGTTCCCCGTAGGTTGATTCTATGGCTGAAACTGAGGCTTTCCCGGAAAAGTGTTTGCAGCTGCCACCATTGTTGCCTCTTCTTGAAGGTGTGGGCATTGGTCAGTTGGATAGGATTCCAAAGAACATATCCCACACACCATTGCTTGGCTTGAGGTTCCCGGTTTGGCTTGGTTGATGGCCAATTGCTTCATGAAGGTAGCAATCTCATCCAACTTCTAGTGTAGGCCATCACTCTCTTGTTGAGCTACCTCATTCACCCCTTTGGTCATGGCAGCCGCCCTAGTGCCAAACTGCTGTGAGTTCACAGCCATGTTTCTCGAATAGGATTCTCGCTTCTGTCGGAGTTTTGTCCATCAGGGCCCCACCACTGGCGGCGTCAATCATACAGCGATCCATACCCGTCAGACCCTCATAATAATACTGGATCAACAATTGCTCGTTCACACCCTCATAAACCACCAAGAGACTTAGTTACTCATGGAGGAAATAAAAGTGCGGAAAATAAATTGGAATTAAAGGGAATTAAATGACTTGAACAATAAAGAGAGAAAGTAAAGTAATTAAATGCAAATGGAAAAACGAATAACTGAATTAATTAAAAGAGTAACTTACAAAACCCAAAGGGCTGGACGAATAACGTTGGAAAATACAAATGAGGGAGTGATCAATTGCCGAATTGAATCAAATTGAAACTAGGTAACTTGTAGACAAGTGGAAGACCTATGTCGTTTTCCCAAGGAATTCAATACGTGAGAAGTGATTATGCAAAGTTAGGTTTGGGATTTTAGCATTAAATTTCAGAAATAAGAAAATTCAAACAGGATTTTAATCAAATAGGTAGAAGACACTAGCTCAAGGAATTCGAATTATAAAACGTATATCATTGATTCATTATCCTCTCCATGATCCTTTCAAGAATTAAATTGAATTTCAAATCCAAATTCAAATCTGAATTCAGATCAAGTTCTTATGAAAATCTTCAAACATTCATCTTAATACACTTGAATTAAATCTGAAATCTCAAAACCTAATCCAAGACATTAAGATTGAAGCTCTACAATTCAATTTTCTAGATCAGAAATCTCTAGATCTAGATGTTCTCTCAACTTAAATTTATTGATCAATAACTCAGAAATCTCTAGAATTATTAATCAATTGGATCCATAATTCAAGAATTAGAAAATCTTCATAATTCTTGAATCATAAACCAAGAAGAGGTGAGAAGAGAGAATTCGAAATTCTTGAATGAATCATGAAAGAAATGCAAGAAATACCTCAATCACATTGCTAATCTCAATATCTTTTACAATCCTCCATCCTCAAGCTAGCTATGAGTTTAGCTCTCCATGATCATGGAGAACTCAGCAAGAAGAAATGGAAGAAAAGAGAAAACGAAAATGAGAGAAAGCTAGAGAGAAAATGTAAAACTATCTCTAATTCTAAAACTTGAATTGTAAAAAAATGAATGTAAAGTGTTCCCTCCAAATCTGATGTAGGACTTAAATAGACATAAAATAAGGTGGAAATGTCTAAAAAGCCCATACACTAAACAATTACAACACATAAGGCAAGGGTACAATGGACAATGCACAAAATTGTGACACTTAAGGCAACTCAGGAAAACTAAGTTTCTGCCCGAGATATTGAAACCAATTTATGAAGCCTCTAATGGATGATTCTGCCCTCGCGCCCAGAAGCAAACTTGTAGCTCTATGTCTCAGCTTTCCATAGCCACCAAGATCATCCAATTCCAGTGAGTATAGCTCAAGATATTGGCGAAATACTGAGTGCTTCTCCATATTGCTGTCACATTCGATGCAGCAACTTTGAGTCAACTTTTGAGCTCCTTAAGGACTTCAATTGCTTTCGAGCTCTGAAGATGAAATGAAGCCTTTTGCCTTAGCTTTCCAATGCAACTAAAATGGAGTGGTGCCAACATCTTTAGCTCCAGATATGGCTTCTGCAACATTTGCTGTCCAGGATTGTTGTCCAGAATTCTGCAGCAAGATTGACTCAACTTGAAGCTCCAATTTGGAATCCTTATGGTCTGAATCAGCTTTCGAGTTCTTCATGAAAGTTGTAGACCTGTGTCTAAGATTTCCAACAAGACAAAGAACACAAAATTTCAATTTCTAGAACTCAAGTTATAGGCAAATCACAGAATAGTGTCACAAAGCGCAAAATGCTGAGAAAATGCACAAAGTTCCAATCAAGTACCGAATGCCTAATATGATGCAAACGTGGTTCATTAATCTCAAGAGTGGTCAAATTACATGCATACAAGAGGGAAATAACCAATACAAATAATGCTATAACAGGGAGCTAGAGCTAAACTAGGAAAAAGATGGAATCCTAATGGAGAAAATAACTCTAACTAAAGCCTAGGGTTGAAAGTAAGTAAAGAAAAGAAGGTAATAGTAGGAATGTAGAGGTGTGTAAGATGGTGTTCAGAGGTCTTGTTTTCTGATGCATTAGCCTCCTTTAAATAGAGTGAGCAGCCTCCAAACCCTAGCCAATTGGGCCCCTAACTCGCCTTGCAGATAGGGCTTCTGCTGTAACAGAATTGTGGCGCGGTGCTGGGGCGCGTATAGCTCGCGAGGGCGCCAGTGCTGTGCACGTGATAGATTCAAGTGGGTCTCGTGCGCTGGAGCGCGCTGTGGGCGCTGGGGCGCTCGATGCTGGTTTTGAATTTCACTGCTCCGCTTCTTGCTCAGTTCCTGATGTCTACAACTCCAATAATTCCTGTGACCTGCGTTAAAAATACAAGATATCCAAGATCAAGTGCAAAGGTCATCCTTGAATTGCAAAAACATCATAAAACTTGTTACTTTAGCCTCTATTTCTATTAAGCCCAAATTAATTCCAAATTGTATTGTGTAATAAAAGGCTAAAATAGAGCAAAGAAATGCATACAATCATCCAAATTAAGGGCATAAAATATTGGTAAAAACCACGTTATCAATAGTTTTCGCCAAGGACCTTTTCCCCCACTGAAGAAAGGCTCGAAGATCGTCCTAACCAGAAAGCTCCGCGGAGGCAGCCGGGTTGTGAAGTTCTCAGTCGATCATCTCCAAGAAGTCGTAGTCCCGGTGAAAGGGGGAAAGGGCAGAGGAGTCGTGCTTCTTTCTCTTCCGGACTTCGATTTGGACGACCGTGTTCAACTCGGGCCCGTCCTCCAACATCGGAGACTTTCGCTTAAGCCCAGAGGGAGAAATTGGGGCAGGAGTGGCCACCACCACGGACTCCGAGACAGGGGTAGCCGAGGTGCCACCCTGAGAACCCGAGGTCCCGACCGAGTTTTCTTCCACTTCTGGCCAGGCAGGCAGCCTGTAATTAACCCCCTACTAAATAGCCCTTAATGCTTAAGTCATCTTAGGCCATCTATTAAGGGTTACTTCCTGATTTCATAGCTTTATCTTTATTTTTAAATAACATACGCGGAAAATACGTTGGAGAAATTTCGAAAACGTTTTTGCGGAATAGAAAATTAGGGCCTCGTGAGTATATATAGCGGAATAATAATAAACATTATAAATGTCACTGAATAATACATCATATAAATAATTAAAAACATAGTTACTCTCCCCATACATAGTCAATCATGAGTAGATAAATACTAGGTGTAACTCCATGGGTCTAACAATGAAACCCATGAGACTCCACCATAAATACACAACCAATAAATAGCTGCTGGCTAACAATGGTCCGGACTTTCGAACATAACGTAAATATCATACTGTAAATAAAATCATAAACTTAAATCAACGTACAACTCAAAGGTATATATAAAATATAAAACTGAAGTATGAACTAAGTATGAGGGAAATCCTTGTCGGCTCCAGCTTCCTGCTATAGCTCATCATCTAAAAAGGTCTGAAATAGCGTGGGGTGAGTACTTGAAAGTAACTCAATAGGGGAGCCATTCCGGGTTTATTAAATAAATAAGTGAGCATGAATGAGTTCATTTCAGTTATTAGTTTCCAAAACAATATTTTTCCGGAACGACTACCTAAGTGCATCTTGTTCCTTTTAAAATATTTCATACCATAATATTTCAGCCCTATATCAAATATTCCTTAATCATAAACATGCTTCTTTTCATACAATTCGCTTACTATCATAATCTTTTAGTAAACACCATAACATCCTCTCAATCACATAACACAGTGTTTAATCAATCAAACATTATATGAACTACCAAATTACACGCAACTCCTAGGTAGTTTTTAAGAGCTCGCAGCCTCACCATTCTACACCCAAACCCTAGGTTCTTGGCTGTCTTGAGCTCATAGCCTCACCATACTACACCCAACTCCTAGGTTCTTGGCGGTCCTCTCGGAAATACCATAATACACCCAGCCCCTAGGTATCCGGAGGATTCATCCGGTCGTACCTTAATACACCCAACGCCTAGGTAGCCGGGATTCTACCCGTAATACCATAATACACCCATCCCCTAGGTATACGGTAGATTATTACTTTAGTATGCATAATCAATATATTTTCATAAACATCATAGCTTACATCCATTCAACATAATCTCATCTTTTCATATCAATATATCACTAACTTATTACATATAACAACCTTCACAACCTTGTTACACAATTCCATAATTTAACTCTCATCATCACATCAAGCAATCATGCATCATATTAGTAGCATCACTTTACAATGTACATATCATAACAATCACACATCATCAAAACATACTGTCAAGAATTACATCTTCATTCCATCATATCACTCAATCATTATTACTCATTCCAACCTTTACAATTTCAGGCATATTTATCGATTTCATAGTTACATGTACTTCGCAAATTCACATATAGTTCGACATATCCTTACTACTATCATGTATAGGTTATACACCTTCATAAGCTGCCCCTTATAGGTTTCATACAACAAATCGACATTTATACATGATTATGGACACATAGGTGCTGGATTTTCTCCGAAAACTCACTATTTGCTTCTTAAATGCCAAAGAAATGCACGATTCGTAATGCAACATTCAAACATGTGTATATAATCATGAATTAACTTCCCTTTTATCTTTACTAATGCATCATATCACCTTAAGGAGCTACCCTATACAAATTTCATCCTTACAACAAATTTTACATGTTTTTACAAGCATTAGTATGCAATAGTTCTCCGAAAACTTGTCCCTTGCTTCTAGACCTACCCAATGCATCAACTTACAATTCAAGCTTAATAAAATCCTCTAAAATGGCACACCACAACAACATCTTGGTCAGGTCCATCTCAATTCATTCAAAACTTCCAATTTTTTGTTCATAGTCTTTAATAAACTTTCTTTATGATTAGCATTTGAAAATCCCTTTATATTTATAAAGAATCATCAAAATATCAATATAAGATGATTGAGGGGTTTTAAAAAGCCTTCTAAAACATTTCTCAAGGTTCAAAACATTTTTCCCAATAGGAAAAACAATTTCGGAGAACACATGACAGTTTTGGAGCAATGCTGTCAAACTTCTCCACGAGCAGACAGCCCGGGCAGTAACTCACCGCTGGGGCGGTCACAACCGCCGGGGCCGTGTGAGACCTCCAAGGCGGTTCCCTTCTACAACAAAGTGTGAATTCTGCACTCTGCTCTCCCAATTTGCTCCTTTCAAATCCCAAACGGTTTTCAATGATCAAAACAAGAACATATGCACGATTAAACACATTTTATGAACTCTAGAACTCAATCACATAATTAAACACATCATTATACACAAGGACTCATACATGCATGTTCTCATTTTTCAATTTAAACACCCCAATGGCTCTCCAACCTCATTTTCAGCCAACCTCATCATCATGCATCAACAACCACGAATTTAGGGTTAAGGTTTAGCACATTTCAGAACCTTAGGAGCTCATGCATGAAGAAGAAAACAAACAAAAGGATGCAAGGGTGAGGTAACTCACTTGATGTGTTGAAGGAAATTCAATGGAGGTGTTGATAAGGGAGCTTCTTGCTCCTATTCCTTGCTGGCCGAAAATGGCAGCTTGAGGGGGGAGAGAATGGGATGGTTCTGAGCTCCCTCTCTTGAGTGTGTGTTGTGTGTTTTTTCTTTTCTTTTGCTTCTGCCAGTCGCATACGTATATGGGGTGGGGTGGGGTTTTTAATAAAATTAACAATGTGTATTGTGTTTAGGTAGTGTGTATGAGATAGTGTATGTGTGTACGAGTGGGAGTAAGTGTTTTAAATTATGTGGGGTAAGTGGTGGGGATCAAATACTCAAAATATTTTATCTTTTGAGTTGGGTTGGTTACTCACGGGTCAAACGCAACTCTCTCTTGCACCTAACTCATTTACTCACTAAACTTTAAAATATCACAATTAAAGTAACTAATGATCGTTATTAAAATTTATATAATTATATAAGACTCATAATAATTTAAAATAATCAATTCATCATATTATTAATTTCCACATTACTAGTTTATTAAAAGATAATTCAATAATTACTATTATGTGAAAAAATAATAATAATGATATCTTGAAATCTTTCAATATCCAACATTGGTTAATTTTGTTTCCAAATAAATTCTAAACACCCATTTGGACTTTCTAAATAATTATTATAGTCTCACTCAATTTTTATAACGATCATAGCCTCTCTCAGGGGTCCAATAACTCATTTTAAATAATAATACGAGGCTTGCATTGTTGCACAAACAACCTAAATTATTATCTCTAAACACAGTGTATATATATATATATATTATTCATCCAATCCTCATGTCACTAATGTACGTATATATTTGCATATATACATATATGCACCCATATACATCTATGTATATAATTATATACACATAATTAGTACATATACGTACTTTAATACATAACTTTAAGCATGTGACTCTTACTCTTTAATTACACTTGTATACACATATGTATATATATATATATATTTATTTAGGCACACTACTTACCACCTCATACCAATCACATATTCACTTAACAAAAAAATTAAATTCATAAATCAGGATTCACAAGTTATAATTCCCAATTTCAATCCACACAATACCTATAAATCACCATCACCATATAAACTTATCACATATAAATCATTATAATTCAATTCATAATTCCTAAACTCGATCCACTCAAATGCATATCAATCATCACTGCCACATATCAATTATCACAATCATGGTTCACATATTACATATAATCACATAGTATGACATCACTAGATCAAGGGCGTTACATGGATACTTCTAGATCTTACTAATGATGTACGTGGAAGGGAAAACTCTTTCTTGACTCTTAACGGTAGGAGTGTGGTGTTTAGGAGACTACTATACCTTAAGGTTCGGTAGGATTGGAACATATGTGGTAGCTTGTAGTGATAGTGTTTGTGTGGGTACGTATGTGAGTAGCCCAAGGGTTCCCTACAAGGGAGTGGGTTGCGGTTAGGGAGTGTGGTCTCTCTATAGTTGTGCATAGTGTCTTGGGAGCTCGGAGTGAAACGGGACATGACGTAGTCAAGGAATATCTTTGGTAGTTGACAGTGAAGGGAATCTTAAGGGTGTAAGGGTTCGTATGTTTCAAGGTGTGTGAGGAGAACAATGGATTTTCTAAAGAGAGGGGATCCAACTAGAAGAGCAAAACCTTCCCTCAGGGCAATCCCTTCGAGGCTTTGAAAGAAGTCGAAGCTAAAAACACTTGTGTTTACTGAAATCGATTTTTGCAAAACGTCCTTTCGAAAACATAAGAGAAAGACAAGTCTGAAAACAAATCCTTT
This sequence comes from Aeschynomene evenia, assembly GCA_013621005.1. Classification (NCBI taxonomy): domain Eukaryota; kingdom Viridiplantae; phylum Streptophyta; class Magnoliopsida; order Fabales; family Fabaceae; genus Aeschynomene; species Aeschynomene evenia. The sequence goes on from CM024265.1 coordinate 10,110,265, forward strand.
AACTCGCGTGCAAAACCTTTTCAAAAACACTTTTTATTTTCTAAACCAAACCAGGGTGCGATCAACGCACAAGAAACCATATAAAGGCCAAGGTCAACCAGAGATGTACAACCATCCGTGGCTAACTAGTTAAGACAGTCAACCCTTAACTAACCTTGACTAGGCTTCAGCAAAACTACGAGTAGTTTAACCTTGAGCCTAGACATGCATCACATAACACCCACTGTACACATGAACTAAATGGGTTCCAAACGATGATTATTAAGGCTAGTCATCACCACAAACATGATAAAACCAAACTACATATAATTCACATACTCAAAAACAAAAGGCTTACCTCTGATAAGATCGTTTGACCGCTCTGTATCCTCTACAAAGACTGTGATCACGTGTCCCTGCTGTTGTGGCCTAGAGAAGGATGACTGTAGACCTTTGCATTCTCTGGCTAGGTGACATGGCTTACCGCAACAATAACAAACACCCTTCCCAAAGAGACACTTTCCAATGTGACCCTTGCCACAAGTGGCACATCGTAGTGAGGCGGGTAACGCCCGGGGTGCTACTATGGCTGGGCACTTTTGTTGCTGCTACGATCGGGGATGAGACTTGGTCCTTGGTGACTGACCATAAGGCTGAAAGCGGGAGTGAGGCTGGCGCCTAGACTGTGAGCTCTGGCCTGGTGGGTCTGCGCTTGCTGCCACTTCTTCAGTCTCGGTGTACTTGATCACTTCTTGGACGCTCTCCATAGCACAACACCCTGCCACCAAATCGAGGAACTCCTAAATCTCCAAGGGAATCACCATGCTCTGTAACTCAAGCCTCAACCCACACAAGTACCTGCTGCATCTGGTGGCCTCAACCAAATCACTCGTTGGAAAACGAGAGAACTTAATCAACTCGTTGAACCTCTCAGTATACACTGAGATTGACATCGTACCCTGTTGTAGTGCGAGGAACTCCCTTTCCTTGGCGTGCATGATTGATTCCGGAAGATACTTCTCGTGAAAGAGGACCTTGAATTGTTCCCAACCAATGGAGGTACCGACAACCTCCAAGACCTTGCACACATATGACCACCAAACTCCAGCTTCACCTACTAGCATAAGGGCGACATGCACAACCTTCTGTTCTTCTGGATATGACATATCTGTAGCCACATCTTCCATCTTGAGGATCCAGTTGATAGTCACACTCGGATCGGGAGACCCGGCGTACATGAGGGAATTAACCTCACAGGAACCAGAGACTCGTAGGAGCTGAGAACCCTCTTCCTAACTGTAACAATCAGGTTGCCTATGATGACTCTTGCACTGCATTACGTGCTTCTTGCCATGAGATGTCCTTGCTGGAGCGCCTTGGTCTTTCATGGTGGAAGAAACGTTCCTAGTACGTCTGCTAGGTGCCATGTCACTGTGCACACAAAACAATGAACATCGAGTTGATCAGGCTCCATATCAATGCTAAGTTTGCACAATTACTCTGACAGTCTAGCAAAACGATCATGCACCTCAACACTAACTAAGACACATAAGAGGTTATATGCATGATATAACTACCGTACATGCCATAATAGCATAACAAGTCCATTACCCCAAGCCCTGTAAGGAAGGACCTTCTCTGATACCAAAATGTAACACCCTACTAGATAGCCCTTAATGCTATAGTCATTTAGGGCCACTTCATAAGGGTTACCTCCTGTTATTATACTGATACTTATATTTCAAATACATATACGCGGAAAATACATAGGAGAATTTTTCGAAAATCATTTACGGAGTGTAAACATAAGGGCCTTGTGCATAACATAACGATAATAGATACACATATAATATAGTCCTGAATAATACCTCATAAAATAAATGAAAAGAACATACATAGTCTCCCCAAACATACTACCAAGAACGTAAATAGTAATAGGTGATATCTCATGAACCTAAAACTGAGACCCATAAGACTCCACAAATACAAATCCATAAACCAAAACATAAACGCCGGCTAACATGTGTCCGGACTCAGGTGAGAATACACAAAATGCTGACATCCGAAAGAAACATAATCCATAACGTAATAATAGAAACTGATAAGTCTAGAAATAATAAAAACTCCATGAAATTAAAGTTGTGCGGGCTCCTCATCCGCTCCTGTATCCTGCTGAATCTCATCATCTAAAATGGGGGGAAAAACATGGGGTGAGTACTGGGAAGTAACTCAGTAGGGGAGCCGCTCCGGGTTTATTAAAAAAATCGGTATAGCATGAATGAATTCAATTTCAGTTATAAGTTCTAAAACCATCTTTCCCGGAACGACTTACCTAAGTGCCTCTTGTTCATTTTACATCATATATACATCATACATAATTATAACATTCGTGTGTGTGCTCTACGTGCCATCTAGTCATATAGGGAAAACTTAATCGTACATCATACTACGTTTACTTAAACTTTACTGTAATGCACTCTCTTAACATTTTATCTCTTTATATCTCTTATGGCCTATCCACCCTCCTGTAAACCTCCGTTGCACCGACCCCTAGGCATGAGCTCATCCTAACGAAATGGGGAAAAAGGGGATATTCACCAACTGCAAGTGAAGGACCTATAGCGCTGAGGATGCCAACCCCTCCAACAGCCTCTCAATCACAAGCCGAAGGCTACTATGTATTCTTGTGCCACCCAGTGACGTCTTTATTAACTACGCTCCACCCGTTGACGTCTCAAACAATGTTTATGCGTCACCCCATGACGTCTTAACAATATACATGCGCCACCCAGTGACGTCTCAATTCACAACACATAACATACACATACAACACATAATCCATATAAACATCTATTAACATCATGTACCTCATGCAATCAACACACATCAACATATCATCACCCAAACAACATCTAAACTTGCATAAAAATCATAGTTAACTCATACATATCATCTATACTGGTTGTAGAACACATTAGGGTGCATAAAGGGTCAAAATAGTTCATTTTCGAACTAACAGCACTGTCGTAATCGATTACACGGACTGGTAATCGATTACTGCAATCGATTACGCAGCTCTGTAATCGATTAACAGAGAGCAATGTCTTCTCGCGATTGGAAATTCAGACATCGTAATCGATTAAGAAGTCGTGTAATCGATTACAAAGTCATAAAATACGATTCTAGAGTTTCAAAACACGATTTTAATTAGCATTGGCCAAAATATTAACCTAGAATCGTCCTGAAAGGATGCGAAATTCCGAGCATTCTCTGCCCTTATATGTACATCTTGCATTCCTTAAGTGTGTTAATTGTAGTTGTTTGCATCATTGTTGCATAGTTTGCATTTTGGTGGTTGATTTGGAATTCCATTACTTTTTGAGGTTTTAAGTAGACTTTAGCCTTGTTATCTTTTGATGCACGTTTGGGTAGTGCTTTGGTATTTCAGGGACCTAGGCTGGAGCTACTTTGAGTCTCGGAAGCATTAGAAGCAGTGAGAGCGTCGGAGCGAGCGAAACGGGGAACCAGAGAATTTTGCAGCAATTGTGCCCCTAATGATACTGGTCGCTAGCGACCAGCATTATGCTTGCTTGGTCGCTAGCGACCAACACGTGACAACAAGTTATAGTTTTGTATTTTTGCTATTTAGTCCCTACTCCCTTTTTTGTAAAAAGGCCCCCTTTATCTGATTGGGCTGGGACATTTTTCAGAACATTCCTAGTTCATTTCTAAATGAGGCTAGGGTTTTTAGAGAGAGAAGCTCCAACTTCTCTCTAGGTTTTTCCATTTTTGTCTTGCACACTATTACACTATTCTACTCTTCTTCAAGTTTAATTCTAATTTCATTTTCATTTTCCAGCATGATTGTGGTTCCCATTTCTTTATTTCATTTTCTATCTTTGATTATGTGTGAGTAGTTTTCTCATTCTTGGTGTTGGGGTGATTGCCAAAATTATGTTTTCTCTTGAAACCCACTATTAATGTGTTTTCTTGCTTCTCATTCTCTTGGGCTTTTAAATGCTATTAAAGTTTGCTTGTGTGGATTCATATTTGCTTATTTTGATTATGCCTGGAATGCATTTTGGTTTCTTGATTAAGGGATTAAATTGTGTTTAGGGGTTTTTGAGTTTATGTGTTGATCAATGCATTGGCTCAATCATTTAGAGAGTGGGAATAATTCTAGATTAAGGATTAGGTTTGCATGTGCTTGGGGTAATTAGATTATTTTGGTTTTGATCAAAGTCAATTTGGTTTAGTAATTCTTGAGCATGTGTAAATTGCATTCTAAGTGTTTGATAAAATGCCTATGTGGGTTTAGGATAGGGAAAACGTGATTTTGTGCATAACTCAACACCAAGTCTCTTTTTGCATTATCAATACTTCTTGCTTTCATTACTTGCATTACCTCTTACACAATCCCAACACTAAATATACTATACATACTTAATCAACGATTTAAGACCTCTTTGGGAAACGACTTGGGGTTGACGAGCTATACTACTATAGCTAATTAATTCTATACTTTTGGGAACCTGTCTTAAACTCTAAATTGGTTGTAGCTAAAAGAGTTAACGACGCTTTTAGCAACATCAATTTTTGGCGCCGTTGCCGGGGAGGCTTAAGAGTTGATTATTGTGCATAGTTATAGTATTTTCTTTTACTTGCATATCTATTACTAGTTTTTTCTTACACTTACTCAAAAACACAAAAATACAATAAATTTCTGCACTTTTTCTATTTAGTGCAGAATTTTTCTACACTATTTAGTTTTATAGGTTGTTTTTACTTCATTTGCTCTCTATGAATGACTCGATCGCACACCGATCCATCCTTTGAACGTTTTGATCCCGAGATCGAAAGGACCTTGAGAAACTTAAGGCGTTCTAGGAGGATTGGCGGTGTTGAGGACATAGAGTTTGATCCCGCTGTACCTACTCAATCATATAGTGAAGGTGCTAGTGTTAATAGTGATCTAGATAGTTTTTTCGGTCCGGAACCTTTTGATTTTTCCGCTAGTGTTTCAGGTGAAAGCTCTACCATGGGTGATCACGAGCTCACACTCCGGGAGATGGCGGCTCCCGATCTCACTCAACAACACCTCGGCATCATTTACCCCCAAGCGGAGGCCGATTTCGAACTCAAGGGGGCTTTAATCCATTGGCTCCCTAAGTTCCATGGGCTAGCCGGAGAGGATCCCAACCAACACCTCAAGGAGTTCCACAGTGCCACCCTCCGACCTCAAGGAGTGGATGCGGATTTGGTGAAACTCCGTGCTTTCCCATTCTCCTTGGAAGGAGCCTCCAAGCAATGGTTGCTCAACTTACCCAACGGGGCGGTTAACTCATGGCTCACAATGAAGCGGGTATTTTTGGAGAAATACTTTCTCGCCTCAAGAACTAGCTCCATCCGGAAGGAAATATGTGGAATCCAGAAAATGCATGGGGAGACACTCTATGAGTATTGGGAACGCTTCAACAAATTGGTAGCTAGTTGTCCATTCCACCAAATTCAAGAAAACCACTTGATCCAATACTTCTATGAGGGACTCAACCCGGCGGATAGAGGCACCATTGATTCATCAAGTGGGGGTGCTCTAATGAACAAGACTCCAACTCAAGCTAGGGAGTTGATTGAGACCATAGCGGCGAACTACCAACAATTTGGAGCAAGGGATGCTCGTAGTTCGAAAGGGGTCAATGAAGTGGTTGCTATGGAGTCCAATGGGGTTTACAAGAAGTTGGATGAGATCTCGGTGTTCATGAAGCAACTTGCACTCAACCATCACAAGCCACCTTCCATTCCACCCATTGACATCCAACAAGTGTGTGGCATTTGTGCAAGTGACCACCCTACCGACACTTGCCCCCAACTCATGGATGATCCAACCATGGTGGCCGCTACACACCAATTCAACAATAGACCCCCTTTCAACCTAAATAATCCACCCATGGGGAACACATACAACCCCTCTTGGAGAAACCATCCTAACCTTAGGTGGGGGAACAACCAACAAAACCAATACTCCCAACCCACCTATGGCCAAGCTTCTAACTCCCAACCATACCACCAACAACCTCCAAAATACCAAGCTCCACACCAAAGACCAAACCCCCAACCTCAACTTACCGGCAATAAATCCCCTCTTCAAATTCTAGCCCCTCCACCCACCACTCCAAACCCTCAACCTCCTCCAACCAATGATGCGGAGAACCCCGCCATGCAACAAATCATCAAGTTGCTTATGGAGCAAAAGCAACAAAACGAGTTGCAAAGGAAGATCCTCCAATTGGAGAGTGCTCAAGCATCTTCCTCAAATGCCCAAGGAGGGCAACTTCCCGCTCAACCGTTCCCAAACCCAAAGGGGGACGTCAATGCCATCACCCTCCGCTCCGGAACCACTCTACCGGAAAGGGAAATTTTGGAAGAGGATGGCAAGAAGAAGGAAAAAGGGAAGGAGAAGGTAGTGGTTGAAGAAGGCAGAGAGGAGGACAAGAAGGAAAAGGAGGAAGAGGGCAAAAAGGAAGAGGAGGCCCAACCAAGGTGCTTGCCTTTCCCCCAACTCATTAGGGGAAGCAAGAAAAAGCAAGCGGAAGTGGACCCGGATCTCTTGGAGACATTCAAGAAGGTGGAAGTCAATATTCCCCTCTTGGATGCTATCCAACAAGTTCCGAAATATGCCAAGTTCCTCAAGGAACTTTGCACTCACAAGCGGAGGATCAAGGAGGCAAAGTCTCAAGTTGAAGTTGCCATGCTATCACCCTCCTTGCCCCGTAAGTTCCAAGATCCGGGGAAATTCTCTATACCTTGCGTGGTGGGCAAAATGGTCATCAAGGACGCGCTTGCGGACTTGGGAGCGGGGATTAATGTGATGCCCAAGGCCATCTATCAAGCCCTTAACTTTGGCGAAATCAAGCCAACCGGTTTGCTTCTTCAATTTGCAAACCGAAGTGTCCAAAAATCGGAGGGAATTCTTGAAGATGTACTTGTCAAGGTAAATGAATTAATTTTCCCCGTTGATTTCTATGTGTTGGACACCAATGATGAGGTACCATTGGACCAACATACACTTATACTTGGCCGACCTTTTCTAAAAACTGCTAAGGCCAAGGTGGATGTGTATGCGTGTACTTTGGACCTAGAATGTGGTGATCTCAAGGCTCGTTTTTGTCTTAAAGAAGCTATGAAACACCCATCTGAGTCTCATTCTATTTTTTCTGTTGATATTATTGATGAATTGGTTGAGGATGAGGTAGAAAGGTGGTTTCAAGGCTTAAATCCCTCTAGTGTCATTGACAATGACTTGAGCCTTGAAACTTGTGAAAATTGTTTTGAAAAAGGTGAATTGTGCACAAAATGTGCGAATGAGGATTTTGAGCTTTTTGGAACAAATGAGAAAACAATTGATTTGGGTAAAGAATTGATTTCAAGTGAAATTTCTGGATATGATGCTTGTTCTTGTGCCAAAGCATTTGCTGTTTCAGGTGATCCTCCTGAGGGAGCTCAAGCACCACCCACTGAAGAACTAAAGCCTCTTCCTCCACATCTCAAATACATTTTCTTGGGGGAAGGAGAAGCTCAACCAGTAATCATAGCCAGTGATCTCTCCACCACTCAAGAAGACAAGCTTACGCAAGTCTTGAGGGATCACAAGGCGGCTATTGGGTGGACCTTGGGAGATCTCACTAGGATTAGCCCCTCCACATGCACACACCGCATTTTCTTGGAGGAGGGTGCAAAACCGGTGAGGCAACCTCAAAGAAGGATGAATCCCTTGATTTTAGAGGTGGTCAAGAAGGAAGTGACCAAACTCTTGGCGGCGGGCATCATCTACCCCATTTCTGATAGCCAATGGGTGAGCCCCGTTCAAGTTGTTCCCAAGAAGTTCGGCATCACCGTCATCCGTAATGAAGAGAATGAGTTGGTCCCAACGAGAGTCCAGAATAGTTGGCGGGTTTGCATAGACTACCGCCGACTCAACCAAGCAACCCGGAAGGACCACTTCCCCTTGCCCTTCATTGACCAAATGCTTGAGAGGTTGGCCGGACAATCCCACTACTGCTTCTTGGATGGATTTTCGGGGTATTTCCAGATTCACATAGCCCCGGAGGATCAAGAGAAGACGACTTTCACATGCCCTTTCGGCACTTTTGCTTACCGGCGCATGCCATTTGGGCTATGCAACGCCCCAGGCACCTTTCAGAGGTGTATGGTAAGCATTTTTTCTGATTTTCTGGAAAGTTGCTTGGAAGTTTTTATAGATGACTTTACTGTTTTTGGTTCCTCGTTTGATGCATGCCTAGATAGTTTGACCAAGGTCCTAAAGAGATGCATTTCCTCTCACTTGGTGCTAAATTTTGAAAAATGCCATTTCATGGTTCAAAAAGGTGTGGTCCTTGATCATATTATCTCTAGGGAAGGCATTTGTGTTGATAAGGCTAAGATAGATGTGATTACTTCTTTGCCTTACCCCGCATGCGTGCGGGAAGTTCGTTCTTTTTTGGGCCATGCAGGGTTTTACCGGCGGTTCATTAAAGACTTCAGCAAGACGGCCCTCCCTCTCACAAAACTGCTGCAAAAGGACGTGGATTTCTGCTTTGATGAGGCTTGCAAGAAGGCGTTTGACGCGCTCAAAGGGCACTTGACCACCGCACCTGTGATCCAACCTCCGGATTGGACACTCCCTTTCGAGTTGATGTGCGATGCCTCCAACCATGCGTTGGGTGCCGTTTTGGCACAATCGGTGGGTAAGGTTCCTCATGCTATTTACTATGCCTCTCGTACATTGGATTCGGCGCAATCCAACTATACTACTACCGAGAAAGAGCTCCTAGCCATTGTTTTTGCACTTGAGAAGTTTCGCTCTTACTTGCTAGGCTCCAAGGTAGTAGTATATTCGGATCATGCCGCCCTCAAATATCTTTTGAAGAAACCCGAGGCCAAGCCTCGTCTCATCAGATGGATGCTACTCTTGCAAGAGTTTGACATTGAGATTAGGGATCAGAGTGGTGCTCAAAATTTGGTTGCATACCATTTAAGTAGACTTGAGCACCTTCTTGATGATCCCCATCCATTGATGACTCTTTTCCTGATGAGCGATTGCTAAAAGTTGATTTGGTACCATGGTACGCACCTATCGCCAATTACTTGGCAGCCAAGGTTCTCCCCCCAAACTTTTCAAAATCCCAAGTAGATAAATTCAAAAGTGATTGTAAATACTACTTGTGGGATGAACCATTTTTGTGGAGAATTGGCGCCGATCAAGTGATTAGGCGATGTGTGGAGGACCATGAGACACATTCCATTCTTCGTTTCTGTCATTCTGGCGCGAGTGGAGGTCACTTTGGACCACACCGCACCTCCCGGAAAGTTCTTGACTGTGGATTCTATTGCCTTCTCTTAAGAAGATGCTTTTGAGTTTTGTAAGGCATGTGAACAATGCCAAAGAGCCGGAAACAACTCTTGGAAAAATGAGATGCCTCAACAACCCTTACTCTTCTGTGAAATCTTCGACGTTTGGGGCATCGATTTTATGGACCATTTCCGTTTCTCATGGTTATGTTTACATCCTACTTGCTGTGGATTATGTTTCAAAATGGGTGGAAGCTATAGCCACCAGGACTAATGATGCTTCTGTTGTAGTTTTTTTGTGCGGTCTAATATTTTCTGTAGGTTTGGCACTCCGAGAGCTATCATAAGCGACCGTGGACTCATTTCTGCAATAGGAGTATGGACGCTTTGTTCCGTAAATACGGGGTTGTTCATAGGGCTTCAACATCCTTCCATCCCCAAACCAACGGACAGGCGGAAGTCTCCAACCAGGAGATCAAGCGGATTTTGGAGAAGGTAGTGCATCCCAATCGGAAGGATTGGAGTTTGAGATTGGAGGATGCACTATGGGCTTATCGCACAGCATACAAGACTCCCATTGGAATGAGCCCGTTCCGGTTGGTTTTCGGGAAAGCATGCCACCTACCGGTTGAGATGGAGCATAGAGCCTACTGGGCTATCAAGAAATGCAACATGGATCTCCAAAAAGCCGGAGAAGAAAGGAAACTTCAACTCCTTGAGTTAGAGGAATTGCGCATGGAAGCCTATGAGAGTTCAAGGCTCTACAAGGAAAAGACTAAGGGCTTTCCATGACCGCAATATTTTGAGGAAGGAACTCAAGGAAGGCCAAGAGGTGCTACTCTACAATTCCCGGCTGAAATTGATGGCCGGGAAGCTGAGGTCTAAGTGGGACGGACCTTTCTTGGTGAAGAAAGTGCACCCGTATGGAGCGGTGGAAGTCTTGTGCCCGAGAACAAACTCTTTATTCAAGGTCAATGGGCACCGACTAAAGATCTTCCACCGAGAGGAAGTGGAGACCGCTGAGGAAATGGAAGTCCTCCTTTTGGAAGGAGTTGAGCCCCCCTGAGGGGCCAAAACATCCAACTTAAGGACGTTAAACAAAAGTGCTTGGTGGGAGACAACCCACCGGTAAGTTTTCTTTTTCTAGAACTTATATTTGCATTTCCATAGGTTAGGAATCACATTTTGGTAGTTTAGGGCCATATTTTGGTAGTTTAGGGTAATTGGGGCTTCAAAATTGAGAATTTTGCACTAATTTGCTGCACTATGCAGTACTGGTCGCTAGCCACCAAGTGCTTGTCGCTAGCGACCAGCAGCCCCGTCGCCCAGCGACCTCATTTTCGTCGCACGTGCTTCATTCTACACTGCCAAATTTAGTTTTCTGCCTTTGTCGCTAGCGACCAGTAGGTCCGTCACCAGCGACCACCCCTGTCGCGCGCGATGGACATTGTTGCGTGCGACCCTTAAAAAAAAAAATTCAAATTCAAATAATTTCAGAATATGCAACACGATGTCGTTTGGACATCTGAGCATTTTAATTTTTCTTACACTCTTCTTAATATTTCTTCTCACAACACTCTCACACACATCACACAAACCCTAACCTATCCTAACCCTAGCCGCCGCCGCCGCCTGCTCCGGCCCAAACCACCACGGCTCCGGCCCAAACCACCACCACCACCTGCAACCCTTTCCCTCTCTCCCTCTCTCTCTCGCCCTCTGTCTCTCTCTCTAACCCACCCGAGCCACCACTCCACCTTCTCTCTCGCACTCTCGCCGCCGCCAAGAACAGCGCGCTGCTCCCTTCTCTGTTCCGCCGCGACCCACCGCGCCGGCACCACAACCACTCTCTCCCCTCTCGCGACTCGCGGCCTCTGCGTGCTGCTTCCTACACCTCTTGCGGCTCTGTTCCGCACTGCTCCGGCTAGGAACGAGGCTGCCGCCGCGTGCTGAGCCGCCACACGAGGCCGCTGCTGCTCCCTTCTGCTCTCAGCCGCGAGACCGCTGCAGCTTTCCTCTACTGCTGCTACTTGCTCCGGTTCTATTCTGCCTCTGCTTTCCTGCTACCGCCGCGCGCCGCCTTTGCTCCGGCCGCCGCGGCTCAGCCTCTCCGCTCATCCCTCATCACTATTCTCATCAACCACAATATGTGTTCATGTTGTTAATTATTTTCTAATTCATTTTGTTAAATTGTTTCAATTATTGCATCATTAGAATTGCTTATTGTTGAGATTATTGTTGACTGATATTGGTAGTTCTCCTGATGTTATTGTGCATTTAGTTGTTAGGATGTAATTGTGTTGTCATTATCAAATTGTCAAGAATATCATGCATATAGTTTAGGTTCATGCATATAGTGTTCATTGTATTTTATTTTAATTAAAGCTATGCATTTAGTTATGTTAATATTAGTTGCTGAAAATCATTGTGGAGCATATTGTGTTCATAGTGTTCATTGCATTTAGGCGTCTTTGTGTTCATTGCATTCAGGATTGTTACATTTAGTGATGTTTCATTTCATTTTGTGTGTCAGTCCGTGTGTGGTGGACAATTCGTCTCTTCTCTCTAGCGCTAATGTGTGTGCTTCCTTTTTTGGTATGACTTTTACTCTATTTTGCAGATGGCTTCGAAACAATCAACAGGGAAAAGACCTGTCACGGCACCCTTCTCCGAAGAGGAATTAGCTGCGGAGTCAGACGACCCATTCCGACTCACCTGCCTAGAGGCTGAATGGGTTCATCGGGAACAAATGGAAGACAGAGCGGTGATTGCGGAGGCGGTACTGAATTACCGCAATTCGCCGAAGCATGTTCTCGATGGAGTGTTGGCCGCAATTGAAAGCCGCCAATGGGGGTTCGTATTTGAGAAACAAGTTTCCCCCAATGCCTCACTCGTCCGAGAATTCTACGCCAACATGCTCTTGGACGAGCAACCGCACGTCCATGTCAGAGGGAAGCAAGTCCCGGTATCTCCTCGAGCAATTGCCACTTTCCTCCGAGTACCTTTTGCTGGCAGGGACGACTACCAGAGACTCTCTGAGCGCCCGACTCCCGCATTCTTGGATGAGGTCAACTAGATTGCGCATAGCCTCCTCCATGTTGACTATAGAGGCCCGCGCTTGGTTCCGGTTGGTCTGTTCATTCCTTCTGCCGACTGGCCACTTCTCGGACGTACCGATCAACCGGATGATTCTGGTCTACTGCTTGCTCAAGGGGAAATCGGTTTGTGTGGGGACTCTAATACGCAACACGATGAATGAGATCCGCCGCAAGGCTAGGAAGGATGCTCTACCATTTGCATGCCTCATCACTAGGGCATGCCGGGCTACATATGTGGAGGAGCTCCCCACTGATGACTTGGCGGTGCGGATGGATATGGTGGAAGCCGCCGCTTTGGTCAAGGCGGATTTCCGCCTCAACCCTAATCTCGACCTTCACTCCCGCCCTACTCAGAAAAGGGCAAGGAAGACTGCTGAGCCGATTGATGCCCCCGACATTGGAGGTAGCTCCCACATCCCATCACCGCCACCCTCATCGCCTCCGGCAGTATCCGGGGAGATCCTTCAGGCGATTGAGGACATGGGCACACGGTTGAGAGAGGAGGGAGCAACTTCTCACGCCGCCCTCAAAAAGGAACTCAAGGCTCATGTCACTCAGACAGTGGCAAACTCGAAAAAGAGGATCATGAGCAAGCTCACTCAGATCTTCTCGTGCTTGGGAGGCGGGAAAAAGGCAGCCGCGAAGGGGAAGGGGAAGAAGCCGATTGAAGACTCGGATGAGGAGGACTCCGACTGAACTACCACCACACCGCTGTTTGTATTTCATTTCATTTTCTTCTATCCTGTGTTTTTGTGTTGTTTATATTGTGTTCTTTGCATTTTGTTAAGTGTTTAGTTTGTGTAAGCATGCTTGATGTTTTATTTGGTTTTCTTACGTTTATTATGTGGATTTGGTCAACAGTTAGTGAATTGCTTGATTGAAAAAAAAAAACAAAGAGAATACATACCATGAGTTTTCTGTTGATTTTGGTGATTGATTGTTTGACTTAAAATGAGTTTGTGGCATACCCTTGTAAGCTTTTGAGCTTTAATTGGTGGCCCCATTACATGTCACCTATCTTTCTTGTGTGTACTTCTCATTTGTGCTTGCTAGAACTTGCTTGAATTCTTGTCTAAAACATTGGATTGGTGCATGCATCTCTGGACATGATTAAGGCATTGTTTTTGTTTTAGCTACTAACCCATATAGTCACCCTTGTACATCACTCCCTTGCTAGTCACTTTGAGCCTTTTATCCCGTTTCTTTGTTATCACCCTAACATCATAGCCTAATAAAGTGTAAAACAATTTCACATCCTTAACTTAGGCTTAGGAGAGCAATTTCATTTGTTCTTTGTGGTGCTTTACTTTGGGATTGGGATTTTGGTTTAAGTGTGGGGGGGGGGGGGGGGTATGAGCTATAGTTACCTTTGGGTTTACTCATCTTTGTTTTTATTTCAAAAATAATCTTATAAATGTCCTTTGGTTTTCGGTATACCTTGGGGCTGTTTATATTGATGTTCTGTTTTCCTTTGAGTCTTTCGTTCATTAATAAAAGGGGGGGTCATTTGGGAAATTGGATTATCTTGCACTAGGTTCGGGTTATGGGGTTTGCTTTGGGGTTGGGTAGAGTTAGTTGCTCTCCGGCACCTGAGTTTTAGCTCTGCTAGTTTTGAATTTCCCCTGCCCTAAACCTGGCCTCATTACAACCCTCCTAAGCCCATCTTGATCCTTGATGCATGTGATCTTTCTTGTGGAGGAATGAGAATTCTTGCAAGCCTATGGTCATGCATGTCTACCGGTGGTGAGTGTGAAGTAATATAGCCCATACACGTTGGTGAGTTGTGTGATGATACACCTACCTTTGAGTGGCCACTTGCTTGATTTTTGTTGAATGATTAATTCACCTTGTGCATGTTGGAAAATGGATTCTCTAGCTTTCTCTCTTGCAATTCATGAACTTGAAACCAAACCTTGTGTTGTCCATTGGAAATTGGTTGCCTTTTGATTCATCAAGCATGTTTGTTGTAGGATAGATTCTTGTGTTGCTTAGCTTTAGGATGTATTGCATGAGGACATGCAAGTCGTTAAGTGTGGGGGTATTTGATAGGATGCGAAATTCTGAGCATTCTCTGCCCTTATATGTACATCTTGCATTCCTTAAGTGTGTTAATTGTAGTTGTTTGCATCATTGTTGCATAGTTTGCATTTTGGTGGTTGATTTGGAATTCCATTACTTTTTGAGGTTTTAAGTAGACTTTAGCCTTGTTATCTTTTGATGCACGTTTGGGTAGTGCTTTGGTATTTCAGGGACCTAGGCTGGAGCTACTTTGAGTCTCCGAAGCATCGGAAGCAGCGAGAGCGTCGGAGCGAGCGAAACGGGGAACCGGAGAATTTTGCAGCAATTGTGCCCCTACTGATACTGGTCGCTAGCGACCATCATTATGCTTGCTTGGTCGCTAGCGACCAACACATGACAGCAAGTTATAGTTTTGTATTTTTGCTATTTAGTCCCTACTCCCTTTTTTGTAAAAAGGCCCCCTTTATCTGATTGGGCTGGGACATTTTTCAGAACATTCCTAGTTCATTTCTAAATGAGGCTAGGGTTTTTAGAGAGAGAAGTTCCAACTTCTCTCTAGGTTTTTTCATTTTTGTCTTGCACACTATTACACTATTCTACTCTTCTTCAAGTTTAATTCTAATTTCATTTTCATTTTCCAGCATGATTGTGGTTCCCATTTCTTTATTTCATTTTCTATCTTTGATTATGTGTGAGTAGTTTTCTCATTCTTGGTGTTGGGGTGATTGCCAAAATTATGTTTTCTCTTGAAACCCACTATTAATGTGTTTTCTTGCTTCTCATTCTCTTGGGCTTTTAAATGCTATTAAAGTTTGCTTGTGTGGATTCATATTTGCTTATTTTGATTATGCCTGGAATGCATTTTGGTTTCTTGATTAAGGGATTAAATTGTGTTTAGGGGTTTTTGAGTTTATGTGTTGATCAATGCATTGGCTCAATCATTTAGAGAGTGGGAATAATTCTAGATTAAGGATTAGGTTTGCATGTGCTTGGGGTAATTAGATTATTTTGGTTTTGATCAAAGTCAATTTGGTTTAGTAATTCTTGAGCATGTGTAAATTGCATTCTAAGTGTTTGATAAAATGCCTATGTGGGTTTAGGATAGGGAAAACGTGATTTTGTGCATAACTCAACACCAAGTCTCTTTTTGCATTATCAATACTTCTTGCTTTCATTGCTTGCATTACCTCTTACACAATCCCAACACTAAATATACTATACATACTTAATCAACGATTTAAGACCTCTTTGGGAAACGACTTGGGGTTGACGAGCTATACTACTATAGCTAATTAATTCAATACTTTTGGGAACTTGTCTTAAACTCTAAATTGGTTGTAGCTAAAAGAGTTAACGACGCTTTTAGCAACATCACGTCCCAATTGATAGAAAACATTGCCATACGAATATCAAACATGAAAATACGTTTAAAACACTTTTCAATTTGTAAAAACCCTTTCTCTTTCAAAATCAATTTCATAATTGAAACCCTTTCATGAACCCTAATGTGAAAACCAACGAACAACATTCAAAACTTCATCAATTCATCAATATACATGAAATTACATGACATTTAAAATGCCTAACCCCTACCTCATGAAGACAACACTTGTTCTAGATGAAACCCTAGCTTCACGAACAGCCCGACACCAACGATGACCCTTATCGGAGAAACGCAATCAGTAGAAATGTCCGGCTCGATGAGAGGATTAAGAATATGTGAATGTTTTTGTGATTGGGTGAGTATTTGTGGGTGTTTCTTGGTGTGGAGTGGCTATGGCTATGAGAGCTCTTGAGAGAAAAGCTATGGAGGTTTAGAGGTGAAGAATAAAGTGTTTCTCAGTGCTAATAAGGGTTTACCTTCGTATTGGCTGAGCTAATAGGGTTTAAGAGTCATTGTGGGGCCCGCACGTCACTTAAAACATATAAAAATGCGTTCTGCGTACGTGGTAATCGATTACACGAACCTGTAATCGATTACTGTAATCGATTACAGACTACTGAATTGCCCAAAGATGAAACTCGACTGGGCTGTAATCGATTACAGGGCCTGAAAAATGCCCCAAAACACTTCTAAAGCATCTCAACTCATACTATAACATCCATACTTCCTTTCTAATCTGATGCATCATCTAATCATCAGTTAAAACTCATATATGCATCCAACATACTCTATAAGCTCCAGAACCCTTCTGAAAGAATTAGGCATAATTCTCTTAGAGTTATGAAAGTTTTAATGATAACAAGGTAAGCCATAAGTATAAAAATTTTACTTAAGGTTTTGCTAATATGTGCACTAAGTGTCTGAGAAAGCTTTAAATTATTGCAATACCATGAGTAAAGACCAAGACAAAACATCAAGTAGCCTCGAGATCAATTGATAAAATCATAGCGCCAAAGATATCAGAAAGGATGTCTCAGAAGCGCAGAAGGTGAAAACATGTTTCTGAGGAAAGAACACTGTCGCCTCAGAAGGGTCTCAGAAGACCTTGTGACTAGTAGTTCTCAGAAGGGTCTTCCCTCAGAAGGTTCGCCTCAGAAGTCCGTACAACTCTCAGAAAGTTGGACTCAGAAGCAACCAAGTGTCTGGACTCAAGGGAGCGCAAGCAGTCTCAGAAAGCTCGCTACAACTAGCCAAGGAAGTGGGAACACGCGCACTGTGCAGTTCTGAAAAGTTCCTCATTTCGCGCTGACTGTAGCAGGGAGCCGTTCTGAAAAGGACACAGCCACATAAGCAAAGTGAAAGCTTCTAAATTTCGCGGCTCTTTGATGCCTATATATATGAGTTCAATTCCAGAGCATTGTGACGAAATTCTTGCGCTAAAAACTCTTTATTAAACGTGCAAAAACTCTGCTGAATTGAAAATCATCTGCGAAAACTTAGAACTTTCTCAGAAAGACAATTTTACAAAATTGTTCTTCTAACTTTGCGAAAATCTTCTAGTTCTGTACTGGTGCAAATTCTTACATTTGTAAGTTAAATCTAGAAGTCTACTAAGGGTCAAATTAAGTTTGTAACTTAATCTTAGTAGTTGGTTTTCGAAGCAAAAACTACTTTCCGAAAAACGCTAAGTCCTTCTTTGTGTGAAGGCAGGTTTAAGTCCTCTGGTGTTTGAGGCAAAGTTCAAAGTCCTTAATTGATTAAGGCAAGGAAGTCCTCGGTTGTGAGGCAAGGAAGTCCTTAAGTGATTAAGGCAAGGAAGTCCTCTAGTGTTGGAGGCAAGGAAATCCACTTCGGGTTGTGAAGTGGTGGAAGTCCTTTACTTGGTAAAGGCATTGTTGTCTGGGAAGGCACTTTAAGAAGAATATCCAAGAACTCTCAACTGAAGGTTGGGGACTGGAGTAGGTTGGTTATAACCGAACCAGTATAAAATTCTCTGTGTTAAGCTTTTCTCCCTTACTCCTTACTTGTACAAATCTTTGAGAAAAACTCTATCACAACTTTAATTAAGAGGTCTCGTGAAAACTTCATTAATTAAAATCAGAAAGCGTTTAAGAAACTCTAACTCAAAGTCATTTTCTTAAAACTGCTCAGAAAAGAACTTTCTCAGAAAGACTAAGTTCTCAGAAACTTAATCTTCTTAGAAAGCAATTTCCGCTGCAAACTTTAAAATCTACCTTCTGAGTAAAAACAGCTTTCTAAGTAAAAGTTTTAAGAAGTAATTTTTAAAACTTGCACGATTCAACCCTCCCCCCCTTCTCGTGCACACATACACTTTCATACTCTACATATGATGAACAATCACATAGATACACATAATTAGCATAAGACATACCAAACACGCGTAATTCACATAGCACATAGCAATCACATATAGTTGCACTTAGATCACATAACACATGGAGGCCACTAGAAGAAACTTATCCACCCAAACCTAATCAAATCCTAACCAAGGTCAATTGCCCTTAATCTCACTGAATTAGGAATTAATAAAAGTCGGGGTGTTACACTGAGATTAGGAGTTTTCTTGGATTAGCAGGGTAGTACAGAAGATTCATTACGGGTTTTTCTCAACTAGCCTTACCTTTGACTAGATTAACCAGGAAAAATCAACCATTTGAATGGAATTCATAGTGTGAAGGTAGTTTTCAAGAGTTGAAACATAGACTTACCTCTACCCCAGTCTGGATAATCCTTGATCCTCAATGTGAACACCGTATTTTAACCGGTCCAATTTATTTCAATTGTAAATTAAAAGTAAAAAAAAATATTACAACCCAATTTCATTAAAAAAAGGATATAAAATAGAGTTTCAGCCCATTTCTTTTTAGTCCATTTTGTTAAAAAACAAAAATCATTTCTTTTTGGCCCGTGAGTTTTATATTCTGGCCCAAAATTTAGCTCATAAAAAAATAAAAAAAATAAAAAAAATAAAAACAATGAAATACGAGATGTCTGCATCCTTGTCTATGGAGACAAAAGTTTCATGGCTCAAGATTCCTACTTTCAAAACAAACAAGAGTTTCTCAAGAATTTTGTTGAACAGACAGTTTTATCTGTTTTCAATGTTCCTGCTAGTTTTGATCAATTAACAGACAAAATCTGAATATGATAAATAGAAGTAAAGCATAACAAAGGGGGGGGGGGGATCGAAACACCAATTCATTCAACAAAAAACACAGAAAAAAGAAATCCAACATAATCCCAATCAATTCTAGACCACTTTCATTTCCAATCCAGCAAAAATAAACCAAAAGATACAGAGCAAAGGTAGAATCATCACTACACTTATTATTCTCATCATCATCATCTTGTTAATAAAAAATTTACAAAAAAATTAGTAACCATGAGAGGCAAATAGAATAGCAGAGGAACCATTGTCACCTACATCATTGCCACCATTAGAGATAGCAGGAGGAGGCGGTAGGACGACCGCGACAGCCATGGCAGTTGGGAAGTCCGCGGTGCCCTCCCTCTGGTCCTCGCCTCACCTGGCACCTGGAAACACCGCGACAGCGCTTCGCCTTCCCTCGAGTCCCCGACAACCTCGAACTCAGTGGGGCCTCCGACTCCGCTGTCCGGCTGCTCGCGGTCCGCAGCAGCGTCGTTCATCCTGGACATTGCGACAGCGGCGCCCTTCTCGCCCTTCTCGGTTCGCTCACCTACTGGAGGTACCTGTGGCTCGATCTGACTCTAAAACAAATAGTGGTGGAATTGGGGTGAGCTCCACGGACTCAACAGAGGGATCACTCCGGTTTATTTAAAAAATAGGTGATACATGCATAGTTCATATTAATGTCATTTTCATAAATATATCTCAATCTTCGGAGTGTCATACCTATATGCGTCTTGACATTTATATGAATGAATGCAACAAATATGTAACCAACGTCAAAATATAAACAAAAGTATAACATAATATGTATGACTTTGGGTTTATGTCATGTGTCATGATCTTTTACTGTAGGTGGCACAACCCTCTTTTCTCTCTACCTCCGCATCACCTAGCCCCTAGGCTATGAGCTCATACCTCTCTAGTTTCTACTAGGAATCTGTGGGGAAGAGGGGTTTATTCACTTCCTCTCACAAAATGGTATTGGGGACCGAGGATGCCAACCTCCCTTGCCAATTCCATTTGTAGAGGAAGCTACTCATAAACTCATGTCTCACTTCACATGACATTTTACAACAGTTCTCATTGTTCAGTATACACATTTAATGCATATACACATTTCATTCACATTGTTCACATTTGGAATTCAATCATAAACACATAGAGACATTTAATTGCATTCCTTTTCATAAATCTTTAAATAAATCCCATTTTAAATTACTTGGTACTGATATATATATGTATGCTTACTATGTTGACACTTTAAAAATATAGTTATGAAGTTAAAATCATTAAAACACCAAAATACCAGAAAAATGCAATTCTGCAGAAAATCCTGCGAATTGGTCGCTAGCGCGCTCCTTGTGGCCGCTAGCACCCATCGTGGCGCAACCACTCACTAGCGCCTAGACTTTGGTCGCTAGCGCGTGTATGTTCGCTAGCGGCTGTGATCTGGCCGCTAGCGCGTGCCTCGACTCTGCACTCATACCATTTTCAGAATAGCAACCATATTCATGCACATAATGATTTTTAATCGATCCTTATGCATGGAAACACACAATTGTTAGCTCCAAGAACCCTTTACCTCATCATTGAAGGTTTTGAATGATAAAATTCTTAATTAAAATAAAAGATTTAATTTGGTTAGACTAATGGTTTGTTAAGTGTGTTTTAGGATTTAATTTATTTGATAAAATAAAAAGACACATCTTGACCACCATGGACCATCAAAGGTGGCGCAACATACAAGGCTTGGAAGACAAGCAATTCTAATTTTTGAAGACCAAGTCAAAGCTTTTCTAATTAAGGAAAGTTTGGTTGGAAGACTCCATGATTTCCCAAAAATCTATTTATGGAAAGTGCATGGATTTAAATAGAAAATCTCTATTTAATCATCAATGTATCTTAATATATATAATATATATATTTTCGAAATATAAGAATTAAAATAGGGAATCAATATCAAATCTCTATTTTACATTCTCTCTCCTCAAAATTCGAAAATTATATATATATATATTTCGAAAATCACATTAAAATAGGGAATCAAAATCAAATCTCTATTTTACAAAATATTGTTTAAAGATTTCGAAATTATATATATATGGGGGAAATCTAGAAAGATCTTGTGTGGAGAATTAAATGAAATTAATTTAAAAATAATTAACTAGAATTTATTCTAGAATATATTTTGCATTTAAGTAACAGAATATTTTTACGGACACTTTAAAAAGATTCTGTGAGCCTCCTAAAGATTCTATAAGAATCTACAAGATTCCCAGAAGATTCCTTGCGGGACCAGAAGATTTTACACGAAGTTAGAAGACCTTAGAAGATTCTGTCAAGAATTTCAAGCCTAGAAGATTCCCGAAGATTCTGTGAAGATTCCCGAAGATTCTATCAAGATCCCGAAGA
Organism: Aeschynomene evenia; assembly: GCA_013621005.1. Taxonomy (NCBI): domain Eukaryota; kingdom Viridiplantae; phylum Streptophyta; class Magnoliopsida; order Fabales; family Fabaceae; genus Aeschynomene; species Aeschynomene evenia. The sequence continues at coordinate 10,131,677 of CM024265.1, forward strand.
ATCTCAAGATTCCAGAAGAATCTCAAGCCTCAAGATTCAAGAATATTCAAGATTCAAGAATCAACCTTCAGAAGATTCCCTGGAAGACCATGTTTAGTGTTTTAAGATTTTCAGAAAATGAGAAATTGTGAAATCCTAATTCGTACCAACATGGAGGCACACTTGTGGAGCAAGAAAAGGTAAAAACCCTAGCCTTTCTCTCTCCTAAAGTGGCGCAAAAAGCTTGCATTATTTTGCAAGATTTTGTGAAAAAATGTTGAAGCAATGCACACCACAAGATCAAGGCACAATTCAAATTCAAGGGCCAAGATGAAGTTTCCTTATTTCAAATGCTTGGTTATAAACTTTCTATATTTCAAGATCAAATATGGACCTTTGGATCAAAGGGAATTATTTGAATCAAGAGCCAAGATGAAACTTCCTCTTATTTGATTTTTCTATTTTTGGAAGATCAATTTCAAATCAAATCAAGGAGCTCTCACCATTGGATCAAAAGATTACAAATTCAAATCAAGGGTGGAGATCAACCTATGATTTTCGAATTTGAGCTTGTATTTTCCCTATAAATACAAGACCTCAATGCCCAAGAATTCAAGAGACTTCCCAAGCTTACAAGTTCCAAAACGCTGTCAAAATCAGTCCTTATTTCTATTCATCTTCAACCTCTAGACCTCAAGTTCTTATTTTTATTTGGGTAAATGTTGTAATTCTTAAAAGAGTGAGCTTTATTGTTTATCCTAGCTTTGCTAGTTTTTCTTTGAGAGAAAAATCCATCAAGGTTCAAACTTAGTTGCATCTAAGTTCTTGATTGGTAAAAATCACATCTTTTATACAAAGTCCTTATTTTTGTAAGGCAAGAAGTCCTTAGTGAGACTAAGGCAAGGGTAGAAAGTCCTTCAGTGTTGAAGGCAAGGTTGAAGTCCTTTGTAGTTGTCAAAGGCAGTGAGTCATCTAGTTGTTGGTGCAAGGGAAGTCTTTTGTTGTTTGCAAGGGCATTGAGTCACCTTAGTTGGTGGTGCAACGGAAGTCCTTAGTGGTTTTCAAAGGCAGTGAGTCACCTTGATAAAGGTGCAGGTTGAAGTCCTTTGTGGTGTAGCAGATGCAGGAAATTCCACCTAGTTGTGGTGGTGATAGTGAAATCTCAGGTGAATCCTGGGGACTGGAGTAGGTGTAACGCCCATGACCCAGCAACCCCAGGTTTATAGTAATTCCGGTCACGAGCATGAACTTTTATGACGGGTGACTAGACCTATATATGTAATGATGGTATTTGATGATGATAATTATATATGTATGTATGTGTGATTGAGTTTCTGGTGTGTGTTATGTGTGTGGTCCATTGGTATTTGCTTTGTGATGATTTGAAGTTGTTTTGATAAAAAAATGGGAACTCAAGGGGAGAGTGCAGAGTGCAGAATTCGCACTCTGTAGCAGCAGGTCACCGCCCAGGCGCCCTTACCTTCGCCCAGGCGGTTGTAACCGCCCCAGCGGTGGGCACAATCGCCCAGGCGGCCTGCTTACTGTCAGATTGGACAGTATCGCCTCTTATGGTCTTGTTCCCTCCGAAATTAAATTACTTCATTGTGAAATTGTATGGAACTTAAAGAAATTGAATTATGAGGCACATGCTTAGAATTATATATTAGGAGTATATATATATATGTACTAATTATGTATATACTTTTATTTACATATATGATTTTATTTATATATATATATATATATATATATATGTATATGTATATGGGTGCATTTATATATATATATGTAGAATAAATAATCATATATATTAGTGACATGAGATTGGATGGTATGTATATATGTATGTGTACATGTATTTGTGTTATATGAGTAAATGTTGTGAATATGCTCTAAGTTGTGACATAATAATTTAAGTTTGCTTGAGAAGCAAGACAAACTTAATATTATTAGTGTGCGAGCTAAAAGACTCCCTGAGAGAGGCGATGATCGTTATAAAATTTTGTTGAGACCTTAATATTTACCTGAGAATCCCAAATTGGTGTTTAGAAAATAATTAGAAAATAATCCCACAATATTGGAGAGTTATGATTCTAGAGCTATTATTATTGAATTTCACATTTTCATGATTTCGGCAAAATTCTTTTAATATATATATATATATATATATATATATATATATAATGTGAAATTGATAATATAGCGAAATAATTATTTTAGACTTATTGAGAGTCTCAAAATATTGAGGAAATTTTCATAACGATCATATGTCATTTTTGTATTTTATATATTGGATGTTTAGTGAGAAATTGAGTAACCTGAGAGAGAGTCCGAGCTTGATCCTAAACACAACCGGAACCACTTTTAAGAACCCTGAGCTTTCCAAATTATTAAACACTCACCACAAAATTTTGGTTGCAATTTCTTACTCACTATCATACTCATACGTACTACCTAGACACATTGAACACTACAACAAAACAAAAATTAAAACAAAAACACCCACCCCTTGGCTTATAACTCCTCGGCCACCCCACTTACACTCATTCCCCTCATTCTTTCTTTCACTCTCATTTCACACAAGGAAAAAGAAAACTTCAGAAGCTCTTCTCCCCCTTCTTCTCACCATTTTCGGCCATCACCATTGGTGGCTCAAGGAAAGCCACCACCACCTCTTCTTCTTGCATTTTCTCAAGAACACTTGGTGAGTTACTCATACTACCTCTTGATGCATTGATTTTTCGTTTTGCATGTGACGATTTTTGCTGTTTGGTCTGAGAATTTGAGCTCCATTTTCGATCTTGCTGAGCTTCCATGTCCATGGTTGATGGTAGTGTGGAGAGATGATGTTGCATGTTTGAATATTGTATAAGTTTGTATGTGTGTGATTGAATATGATATCATGTGGCTGTTGCATGTGTGTGCGGGTGATTGATTTTCGCGTTTCTGATGTGTAAAGATGGAAAGGGGTGAGGTTAGGGATGATTTGAGAGAGCTGAAGCTCGGTTTCTGCAGATTCTGCAGTATCGGGCCGCCCAGGCGGTGGCGCGACTGTAACACCCGTGATTCGGGACTTTCTTGCTTTTGTGTATTCTCAGTCGCCGGTGCGGATTTTGGTGCCCAGAGCCTAGAGCTATATATATATATATGTGTGTGTGTTAATATTTCATTATGTGTTTTCTATGGCTGATATATGTGTATATACATGTGTAGTGCGCACATGGGTAACGTGGTGCCAAGAGTAATTATTTGATTTGATGATGGTTGATATTTAATGTTGAAACAAGCCTTATGGTGTTGCCTGAGATAGATGTATTTTACGGAACCAAGGTGAGTGGTGTGTGTGTTTTGATTTAAGTGAATTTCCTCACTCAGGAAAGAGACTGGTACTAAGTTTATTATATATATATATATTGAAGTAGTAACATACATATAATTATGCTTGATATATTAAAGTACAAGAGGTGCTTATGTGAGTATAAATAAATTGCATATATGTAAGGGTACATATTTTATGCCTTATGAATAAAATAATTTGTATATATATATATATATATATATGTATATGGGTGCATAAATATATATATATATATATATATATGCATATACATATGTGTGTACATGTATTTGTTTCATGTGGCTAAATTTTGTGAATGTGCTATAAGTTATTACATAATAATTTAAGTTGCTGAGAAGCAAGACAGACTTAATATTATTATTGTATGAGCTAGAGAACCCCTAAGAGGGGTAATGATCGTTATAAAAATTTTGTTGAGACCTTAATATTTAAAATTTAGAGTCTCAAATTGGTGTTTGGAAAATATTTGGAAAATATTCTCACCAATATTGGAAAATTATGATTTTAAAGCTATTATTATTAAATTTCGCATTTTTACGATTTTCAGGAAAAATCCTTTTTATATATAAATAATGTGAAATTAATAATAATATGAGATAATTATTTTAGACTTATTGAGAGTCTCATAATATTAAGGAAATTTTCATAACGATCATATGTCATTTTCTTATTTTAAAAATTGAGTGTTTAGTGAGTTTTTGAGTAACCTGAGAGCGAGCCTGAGCTAGATCCTAAACACAACAGGAGCAACTTTTTAGGACCCTGAGCTCTCCAAAAATTTATTTAACTCTCACCATAGAACCTAGTTGCAATTTCTTACTCAAAATCATACTCAAACACATACTCATACTCACCACCTAAACACATTAACACTACAACAACTCAAAAATTAAACAAAACACAACACCCTTGGCCTTAAGTTCTCGGCCACACCCTCCCCCTCAAACACATTGCATTTTCTTTCATCAAACACACCCACATCAGAAGCTTTCTCTCCTCCTTTCCCTCTCATTTTCGGCCAGCACCCCAGGAGGCTTAGGGAAGCCATTGTTGACCTCACTTCCTCACCTTCAAGCTCAAGAAAAAGGTGAGTTACCAACCCCTTCCTCCTTCCTCTGATTCCTCTTTATTCCAGAGCTTCTTGCTCCTTGTTTTGTTGAAATACTCCTCTGATTTTCGAGTTTGAGTTGCATGTGGTCATACCTCAAGAGTGGTGATGAATGGACCTTGTTTGAGTGCTTGCATGTTAAGTTTTGATGCTTGCGTGTGTGCGGTTTTGTATTTTCTTTGTGTTAGGGTCTGAGATATTGAGCTTAGGTGCTGATTATACGTGTATGTATGTTGGATGGATGATTTTTAAGTGATTTGGATGAGTGGGTATGAGTTTTGGGGTGAGAGGGGAGCAAAAACGCGATTTCTGCATTTTCTGTAGAATCTGTACTGTGGGGATCGATCCCCAAGTAAAAATGTTGTTGTTTTTGGAAAAATTTAAGTGGGGATCGATCCCCACTATAAGAGGATAGATCCCCATGCTGCAAAAATGAGTTTTCTGTACAATTTAATGGGGGATCGATCCCAGACCCCTGAGGATCGATCCCCTGGGCAAAATTTCACCCGGGAAGAAATGTTTTAATGCAGGATCGATCCCGGACCCCTGAGGATCGATCCCCGGCACCAGAAAAGTAAAATTTCACTTGTTGTCACCCTATTTCAAGTATAAGTTTTCAAATAATGATTATAGGATTAACATGCTAGTTTAAGGTGATGAAAATAAGTATGTTATGATGCTTTCAATCATAAAAAGAGAAATGGGATATATATATATATATATATATATATATAAGTTTATGTGTGAAGATTGGAGATCTAAGGTGTGACATGAGAGATTTTGTGAAATTTGACAAAGATAAATATATGATTAAGCTATGTGTATGATGAGAGCTTTAATACTTTAGTTCAAAGTAAGAATGGGGTATTCGGAGAACCCAAACCCGTTTTATGAAAATGTTATGAAATGGAAATGATTGATTTATGTGGATGAAGCTATATGTGACTATGTAATTGTGAAGATAATGATGTGCAAGCATGCTATGTTAATGTGGGTAGTAGAATCCCTTAAGTGAGGCTAAAGTAAATTATGAGATGCTCTTGTGAAGTGATTGTGGATTATGTGATAATGTGATTGAATTGTAAATTATGAATGATGAGCCACTTAGTTGTGAATTTTGAAAGTGCATGCTATGACATTGAAAAATTTATTATTAAGCTGAATATGTAGAGACTTGTACATGTTTCGTATGGTTGTGTTGAGTTGGAGGATTGAAGTGTTAAATGGCTACTTAGGAGTTTTGGTAGATTCGAGTACGCCTTTCCCAGCTACTTAGGAGTTTGGGTGGATTCGAGTACGCCTTTCCCAGCTACTTAGGAGATGGGTGGATTCGAGTACGCTGATGCCAGCTACTTAGGAGTTTGGGTGGATTCGTGTACGCTGATGCCAGCTACTTAGGAGTTTGGGTGGATTCGAGTACGCTGTTGCCAGCTACTTAGGAGTTTGGGTGGATTCGAGTACGCCGTGTTTGGCTATTTAGGAGGTGGGTGTATTCGAATATGCCATTAGAGGGTATCTAGGAGGTGGGTGTAATCGGATACGCCTCAAAGTTGATATGTTAATTGAAGTGCTCTCATGCATGTTTTATTAATATGAATAATGCGAAAGTGCTGGCTTGTTGCATAATAATGTATTTTGCTGCTAGAATTGGTGTGGTGATCACCACGAGTATGAAACTGTTATGGTCGGCTGTAATGATATATGAGAGGGGTGAGCATTATTTGTGTATTGAGGGAACCGCGAGAACTTAGAAAGACTCATAGGTTTCCCTTTTAAAAACGGATCGTTAAGTTGTTTGATCTAGTCAAAGTAAGTACTTGAGTTTTTGAGAAAATTAAAGTTATGTTTGATACAAGTATTACTTTTGACTAGCTAGAATCGATAACATCGAGCACGTAGATCCGTGTGCTCAAGGTAACTCACTAAGACGACCTCGTCTTACGCTCTCTTTTCTTGATGACTAGATTCTAGATGGACCAGCCGCCGCCGCCCCTGCCGCGCCACGAGACCTATGATTTCGCTTGGTCCAGCTACACGCCGGCCACCGGTGCGGTGACTATCGCGTCCACCATCTCAAGGGTACATCGCTTCTTCATCCCCGAGCTTATGGCGAGGTACCCTGCTCCTGCTCCTGGTCCCGTTCCTGTCCCTGCTCCTGCCCCAGCTCCAGTGCCGGCCCGTTCGCCTGCCTCTCCACCGCCACCTCCGCCACCTTCTCCTGCCTCGGAGTCGGTCGAGTCGGACCCAGAGGAGGACGGAGGCTACTAGAGCGACGATTCGGCGGACTCCTAGCCAGATGTTGACTACATTGTGGTGGAGTCAGAGGTGTCCTCTCTTGCAGCAGGCTCAGACATGGGCGAGGACGCCGGGAGTGCTAGTCGATGAGACGCCGACCGTGACCCCCCTCAACCGATGTGCAGCTGACCTTTGACATCTTTATCTTTTGTTTATAAGTTATATTGTGGAGCCTTTTTGTACCCCTACGTGGGATTTAACTCTTTATTGGCATGTATATGTATCTGACGAACTACAGTTTTACCTGAGTCCTTTTTGTATATTCGGACCAGGATTTTAGACTTGTCATTTGACCATGTCAGCTCCTCTATATCGGCATGTACTAAACAGGTTCCTAATACACTCGACCCTTTATATTTTCCACTCTGAAGCATATGTTATATATTAATATCATGGCCATTTGTTGCATGGGCCTTTATTATATTATTGGCATTTTCTATGGTTATTCTAGACACTTTTCCAGGTTATCTATTCGTGCTATTAATCTGATTGGTCATGGCTTTGAGTCTCGCTATCGATTTATTGTATACAGGGGTTTGCGAAAATATATTTTTACTTACAAAAAAAAACATGGGGTTTTTGGGTGTTGTGTAACATTTCAAATTGTTAATTGTGTCCATGGCATAGTTAATAAATTTGGGATGTTACAGCGACCGCCCCAGCGGTCTGCTCCTCGCACTGGGCAAGAAGACGCTGCTAAGACCGCTCAGCCGGCCATCAGTCCGGCCAGGCAGTCATGACCGCCCCAACGGTGGCAGGACCGCCCAGGCAATCAACACTGTGACAGGGGACAGTTTTGTAGCCCCAAGTTTTTCCGTTTTTCCGAAATTAATTTCTACTTGTATATATGAGTTGAATCTTGAGAAAAATATGTTATGTGAGGTTTAAATCTTTCCCCAGTCCTGAGAATATAAATATATATGTAATTGTATGATTTTGTGTTATTAAAGATTGTAAGAACTCTTTGGAAAATGCTTTGCTGGAAGGATCATATGTTTTGAAAATAAAGTGTCACCATGAGTAGTACTCATAAGGGAAATAGATTTGAAATAACCTTGATTCGGTGTTTAAGTTAAAGATAAGAAATGAACCTTGGAAAAAGTATTTCATATACTTTAAAATCAAAGGTGCTGAGGTTTGTGAAAAATTGCATGTAGTAGCCCCTAAATCAATGGAATGCATAAACAAATAGAGAAGGGAAATTTAATGATGTTGAATACCCGTATTATGTGCTAAATGCTGAGTAGGTGAATTTTGATGCTGGTAGAGCAATTATTAAAGGGTTGTAATGAAGGTTTAACTCTTATATGTTCATGAGCATGCATAAATGATTATATTGACGTAAGAAGTCTGTATGGGCTATTTTAGGGGAATGTAATACATAACTACGATAGCAGTGAGAGTATGCTAAATTATATGGGAATTTGTGAAGTACATGCAATTATGAAATCGATATACATGCTTAAGACTGTAAAAGTGCGAAGTTAAGAATGATTGAACTGTAAATCAGGATTGATGAGATACTTAGTCGTGAATTTTGAAAGTATATGCTATGATGTTGAAAGTTAGTTGATTATTAAGCTGAATAAGTAGAGACTAGTACATTTGCATATGGTTGTACTGAGTTGGAAGACTGAAGTGTTTAATGGCTGCCCGGGAAGTTGGGTGAGTTCGGGTATGCCGTTCTCGGCTATTCAGGAATTGGGTGAATTCGAATATGCCGTTCTTGGCTATTCAGGAGTTGGGTGAATTCGAATATGCCGTTCTCGGCTATTCAGGAGTTGGGTGCATTCGAATACGCCATTAGAGGGTATCTAGGAGCTGGGTGTATTCGGATACACCTCAAGGTTGTAATGGTTATCCGGGAAGTTAAGTGAGATCGGATATGCCAATTTGAAGTGTTTTTGTGCATGTTTCACTAGTATGAATGATGTTAAGAAATTATGACATGTTGCATAATAATTTATATTGCTGCTAGATTTTGATTTTGTGATTACTATAAGTATGAGATTGACATGGTCGGCTGTGATGATATACGAAAGGGGTGAGCATTATTGTACTTTGAGGGAACCGCGTGAACTTAGAAAGACTCTTAGGTTTCCCTAGAGACGGATCATTCAGTTGTTTGGTCTAGTCAAAGTAAGCACTTGAGTTTTTCAGAAAATTTAAGTTCTGTTTGGTGCAAGTATTACTTTGACTAGCTAGAATCGATAACATCGAGCACGTAGATCTGTGTGCTCAAAGTAACTCACTAAGACATCCCTATCTTACGCTCTCTTTGCGATGATTCAATTCTAGATGGAGCAGCCGCCGCCGCCGTCCCTGCTGCGCCACGAGACATATGATTTCGATTGGGCCAGCTACACGCCGGCCACCGGTGCGGTGAAAGTTGCGTCCACCATCTCCAGGGTACATCGTTTCTTCATCCCAGAGTTAGTTGCGAGGTACCCTACTCCTGTCCCAGCTCCCGCTCCGGCACCTGTGCCTGCTTCTCCACCGCCACCTTCTCCCGCTTCGGAGTCGGTCGAGTCGGACCTAGAGGAGGATGAGGGCTACCAGAGTGACGATTCGGTAGATTCCTAGCCAGATGTCGACTACATCCTAGTGGAGTCCGAGGTGTCCTCCCCTGCCGCTGGCTCACACATGAGCGAAGATGCCGGGAGTGCTAGTAGATGATGCACTGACTGTAACCCCCCTGACTGATGTGCAGCTGACCCTTATTTCTTCCCCTTTTGTTTATAAGTTATGTTATGGAGCTTTTGTACCCCTGCGTGGGATTTGACTCTTTATTGACATGTATATGTATTGACAACACTACAGTTTTACCTAAGTCCTCTTTTGTATATTCAGACCAGGTTTTTAGATTTGTCTATTTTGATCATGTCAGCTCCTTTATTTTCTCAGTATGTATTAAACAGGATTCAGATACACTTGAACCTTTTACAATTTCTTTCTGATGCTTATGTTATATGGTAATATCATGGCCATGGTTGTATGGGCCTTTATTATATTATTGGCATTTTCCATTATTATTCTATACGCTTATCCAGGATATCTATTCGTGCTATTGAATCTGATTGGTCATGGCTTTTGAGTCTCGATATCGATTTATATGTTACACCGGGTTGTGAAAATATATTTTTACTTATACGTTTCAAAAAAAATATGGGGTTTTTGGGTGTTTTGTAACGTTGCAAATTGTTAATTATGTCCATGACATAGTTAATAAATTGGGATGTTACATTTTTGGTATCAGAGAAGTTCGGTCCAATTGAGCCTGAGGACTGAGCTTGCTTCCTTCATTTAGTTTGTCATTCTTTGAGCCATGTTTTCCTTGAATCTATCTGTTGTGTGTGCCATTACATCTCCAATGATCTGCATTGACAAGAGCCTGATCAACTCATTGGGTGTGCAGGTATTGACTGAACGTGATGCCTCCACGACGACGCTGGGATGCACCTGACCTCCAAGAGGCCATACAAGCTATGAGAGTCCAAGCCGAAGTGTCGGTGAGGATGGCACAAGCTATGGAAGCCGGGCGCGGACCACAGCAGGCGGGGAACGAGGAATCCCGTCGGTACATGGAGTTCAGGCAGAGGACTCCCCCTGTCTTCCGCGGGGAGCTGGACCCCGATTTAGCTGACGGATGGGTCCGAGGCATCGAGCGCATCTTCGAGGACATCACTCTGACCGAGGCGCATAAGTCGATGTTCGCCACTCGGGAGCTGAAGGACCAGGCTGAATCTTGGTGGGAGGCCGTGCAGCCAGTGCTGTAGCCCGCAGGGGCTGAACTATCCTGGGAAGGCTTCAAAGCAGCCTTTTATTAGAAGTACTTCCCAGGACAGTGCGGGATGCCAAAGACAAGGAGTTCCTCGAGCTGGTGCAAGGGGATATGACGATTCTGGAGTACACAACAAAGTTTGACCGGCTGTGCTGCTACTCTCACACCTACCGGCTGAACCCGGATGAGGAATGGAATTGCATAAGATAAGAGCAAGGGCTGAGGGAGGACCTGAACGAGCGGATGGTGAACCGCAACCTCCGAAGCTATGCCGATCTAGTGAACATGTGCATAGCCCAAGAGCAGAGCTCCCAGAGGAGAGTAGAGGCCGAGCGGGAGGCCGGGAATAGGAGGAGGTTTGACGAGGCGGGTCCCAGCCAAGTACAAAGGGCCCTGCCTCTCGTTAGGTATGGCGGACACCCCCAAAGGCGCCACCCTCATTTCCACCACCACCAGAGAAGGCTCAGAGTGCCAGTGCCGCCGAGGCAACCCCAATTGCGCCCTCAACCGCCTCAGCAGCACTTCCCACCACAGCAGAAGCAGCAACAAGAACACAGGAGGCCGCCGCCGCCCCCGCCGAGACCTAACGCGGCTAGGCGACCTTAACATACTCGCCCTGCCGAGCTTGCAGCTAGACCTCCAGCGCCATTCATGCAGCAACAGAACCGCTATGGTCGATGCAGATTGATGCATTTTGGGGACTGCCCAGCTTGTTTCACGTGCGGACAGAGAGGACATTATGCAAGGTTCTGCCCCCAGGGAGGAAACCAGTAGCAGCCGCGTCAAGCTCGTGTGTTCACGGTTACGGCAGAGTAGGCCCGGGCAGTGGGAGAACTGATCCAAGATGAGTGTAGGTTGTCTGGTGATATTTTAACGGTTTTTTATGATTCTTGCGCATCGCATTCTTTTATAGCTAATACATGCGTTGAGAGACTTAGGTTGCCAGTTACTACCCTACCATACACTTTGCATGTATCCACCCCGACTTCTTCACATTTAATACCTCATCATGCATTTTTGGGTGCACTTTTGTTTTGTTACGGAGAACCTTTAGGGCTGATTTGATATGCATACCCCTAACTGGGCTAGACATTATCCTATGGATGGATTGTCTGAGATTAAACCGGGTTATGTTAGTTTGTGACTCTAAGACTGTCCTTTTCCCCGATGACCTAGAGAAACTTTGCCAAAGTAGAGTGCATAACTTAGAAGGTTCCTCTAGTTCCAAAACGTCCCTATACCGTTGTAGAGTGGATACCCGGGAATTCGCCACGTTCGCCTCAGCTACGATTGGTAAAGAGCGGAGGATTGAGGACATCCGAGTGGTTTGCGATTTCCTAGAGGTATTTCCCGAAGAGATACCGGAGTTTCCGCCCGAGCGGGAGGTAGAGTTCTCCATTGACCTCGTCCCTGGAGCGGGTCCCATCTCCATTGCCCCGTATCGGATGGCCCCGGCCGAGCTTAAGGAGCTAAATGCACAGTTGGAGGAATTGCTAGAGAAACGGTTGATACGACCGAGCGCGTCACCATGGGGAGCACCGGTATTGTTCGTGAGGAAGAAGGATGGATCGATGCGGTTGTGTATTGATGTAGCTAAAAGCGTCGTTAATTCTTTTAGCTACAACCAACTTAGAGTTTAAGAGAAGTTCCCAAAAAAGTATTGAATTAATTAGCTATAGTAGTATAGCTAGTCAACCCAAGTCGTTTCCCAAAGAAGACTTAAATCGTTGATTAGGTATGTATAGTATATTTAGTGTTGGGATTGTGTAACAGGTAATGCAAGCAATGAAATCAAGAAGTATTAATAATGCAAAAAGAGTCTTGGTGTTGAGTTATGCACAAAATCACGTTTTCCCTATCCTAAACCCACATAGGCATTTTATCAAACACTTAGAATGCAATCTACACATGCTCAAGAATTACTAAACCAAATTGACTTTGATCAAAACCAAAATAATCTAATCACCCCAAGCACATGCAAACCTAATTCTTAATCAAGAATTATTCACACTCTCTCAATGATTGAGCCAATGCATTGATCAACACATAGACCCATAAACCCCTAAATGCACTTTAATCCCTTAATTAAGAAATTAATCTACATTCATGGCAAGATAAAAATCAGCAAGCATGAATCCACACAAGCTAACTTAATAACATTTAAAAGCCCAAGAGAATGAGAAGCAAGAAGACAAATTAATAGTGGGTTTCAAGAGAAAACATAATTTTGGCAATCCCCCAACACCAAGAATGAGAGAACTACTCACACATAATCAAAGATAACAAATGAAATAAAGAAATGAGAACCATAATCATGCTGGAAAATGAGAATGAAATTGTATTTAAACTTGGAGAAGAGTAGAATAGTGTAATAGTGTGAAAGACAAAAATGGAAAAACCTAGAGAGAAGTTGGAGCTTCTCTCTCTAAATGCCCTAGCCTAATTTGGAAATGAACTAGGAATCATCTGAAAAGTGTCAGCCCAATCAGATAAAGGGGCCTTTTTACAAAAAGGGGAGTAGGGACTAAATAGCAAAAACAGCAAAATTACAAGTTGCTGTCACGAGGTGGTCGCTAGCGACCACAACAAGCATAATGCTAGTCGCTAGCGACCAGTATCAGTAAGGGGCAGATTTTGCTGCTCTTTCTCCGGTTCTCCGTTTCGTCCGCTCGTTCGCTCCGATGCTCCCGATGTTCTCGAGACTTGAAGTAGCTCCAGCCTAGGTCCCTGAAATACCAAAGCACTACCCAAACGTGAATCAAAAGATAACAAGGCTAAAGTCTAATTAAAACCTCAAAAAGTAACGGAATTCCACATCAACCACCAAAATGCAAAATATGCAAAAACAATGCAAACAACTACAATTAACACACTTAAGGAATGCAAGATGTACATATAAGGGCAGAGGATGCTCAGAATTTTGCATCCTATCATGTATAGACTACCGGCAATTAAACAAGGTAACCATCAAGAATAAGTACCTATTGCCGCGGATCGACGACCTCATGGACTAACTACGGGGAGCAACCGTGTTTTCGAAGATAGATCTAGGGTTCGGATACCATCAGATCCGAGTTCGGGAAGCAGACATCCCGAAGACAGCCTTTAGATCGCGGTATGGCCATTTTGAGTTCACAGTGATGTCTTTTGGACTCACAAATGCGCCTGCTGTTTTTATGGACTATATGAACCGGGTGTTCAGGGAATACTTGGATCAGTTTGTGGTGGTCTTCATCGACGACATTCTGGTCTACTCAAAGTTGGAAGAAGGACATGTCGAGCACTTGAAGACGGTTCTGAACATTTTGGCCGATTGGAGATTGTATGCCAAACTCTCAAAGTGCGAGTTTTGGCTGAGAGATGTTCAATTCTTGGGACATGTGGTGTCTCAAGAAGGCATAGCAGTGGACCCAGCAAAGGTTAAAGCGGTAATATAATGGGAGCGACCGACCACGGCAACCGAGATCCGGAGTTTCTTAGGACTTGCGGGGTATTACCGGAGATTTATTCAAGGGTTTTCTCAGATTTCAGCCCCGATGACAAAGCTTACCAAGAAGAATGCTCCGTTCGTATGGAATGAAGCTTGTGAGCAAAGTTTTCAGGAATTGAAGAAGAGACTGACTTCAACCCCGGTATTGACGCTTCCGGATCCCGAACAACCGTTCGAAGTGTACTGTGATGCTTCCGGACGAGGGCTAGGTTTCATTTTGATGCAACAAGGTAGGCTGGTGGCCTACAGATCACGGCAACTCCGACCGCACGAACTTTACTATCCAACACACGACCTGGAATTGGCAGCGGTGGTATCGGCTCTAAAGATGTGGAGACACCAACTCTTCGGAACAAAGTTTGAAGTGTTCTCAGATCACAAGAGTCTCAAGTACCTATTTGATCAAAAGGAGCTCAACATGAGGCAACACCGCTAGATGGAGTTCCTTAAGGACTTCGACTTCACGCTCCACTACGACCCTGGAAAAGCTAACGTGGTAGCCGACGCGTTAAGTCGAAAGACATTGCATGCGACTTGGATGATGATAAAGGAGTTGGAGTTAGTACGACAAATGGAGAACATGGATCTCAGCATGGACTTGACCCCGAAGAGTATAAAGTTTCATCATTTGGTCATCGCGAGTGAATTCAAGCAATGGATCGAACAAGCCCAGAAGGAACAGCAAGACCGGGAATTTCAAGAGATGCTCGAAGCGGTACGACAAGGCAAGATATATGGGTTTGAGCAGGGATCAGACGACCTTTGGAGATTCAACGGACGAATTTGCGTGCCTAAGGGCCAGGGTTTGCACGAGGATATACTCCAGGAGTCGCACCGGAGCCAGTTCACTATACATCCGGGGATGACAAAGATGTATAATGACCTGAAGGAGCGATTTTGGTGGCCTGGATTGAAGAGGGATGTGGCACAATTTGTGAGTAAGTGCTTGACTTGCCAGAGGATAAAGGCCGAACATCAGAAGCCAGCAGGAGTTTTAAACCCCCTCCCTATTCCAGAGTGGAAATGGGAACACATCACGATGGATTTCGTGACGGGGTTACCCCTGACTCAGAGGAAAGTCGACGCAATTTGGGTCATTGTGTTACCCACTTTTTACTGGTAAGGATGAGTTACCCATTGGAGAAACTGGCCCAAATGTACATCGACTGGATCATCCGCCTACACGGAGTGCCTACATCGATCGTCTCCGACAGAGATTCAAGGTTTACCTCGAGGTTTTGGGGAGCATTGCAACGTGCATTCGGTACTAAGCTGAGCTTGAGCACCGCGTATCACCCCCAGACGGACGGCCAGTCGGAGCGGACGATACAGACTCTTAAGGATATGTTGAGGGCCATTATTCTGGAGATGCCAGGCAGTTGGGATACCCACCTGCCTCTGGTGGAGTTTGCATACAACAATAGTCACCATGTCAGTATCGGAATGGCACCTTATGAGGCTCTTTATGGCCAGAAGTGCCAGTCTCCGCTTTGTTGGAACAAATATGGAGAGGAACGTTCACTAGGACCCGACTTGGTGCAACAAACTACTAAGAAGATCAAGATGGTTAAGGACAAAATGAAGGCTGCTCAGGATAGACAGAAGTGTTATGTGGATAAAAGGCGACGTGAGCTGGAATTCCAAGAGGGCGACCATGTGCTTTTGCAGGCCATACCTACAACTGGGATAGGGCGAACCTTAAAAACCCGAAAACTCAACCCTAGATTTATTGGGCCTTTCCAAATCCTAAAAAGGGTAGGACCCTCAGCCTATCAGATAGCCCTTCCACCAAACTTGGCCAACCTCCATGATGTGTTTCATGTCTCTCAACTACGCAAGTATCAGGATTCGCCTGAGCATGTATTAGAGCCAGAGATCGTTGAGTTAAAGGACAACCTAACACTAGACCTTCCTGCGACCAAGATTGTGGATCGCAAGGTAAAACAAACCCGCCGGAGTGATATTCCCTTGGTTAAGGTTGCTTAGGGAGAAGCATCCTTGGAGGACCATACATGGGAACTGGAGTCCGAGATGCGAGACAAGTACCCCCACCTCTATGATGTTACGGTTTGAAATTTCGAGACGAAATTTCTTTTAAGGGGGGTAGAATTGTAACGCCCATGACCCAACAACCCCAGGTTTATAGTAATTCCGATCACGTGCATGAACTTTTATGACGGGTGACTAGACCTATATATGTAATGATGGTATTTGATAATGAGAATTATATATGTATGTATGTGTGATTGAGTTTCTGGTGTGTGTTATGTGTGTGGTTCATTGGTATTTGCTTTGTGATGATTTGGAGTTGTTTTGATAAAAAAATGGGAACTCAAGGGGAGAGTGCAGAGTGCAGAATTCGCACTCTGCTGCAGCAGGTCACTGCCCAGGCGCCCTTACCTCCGCCCAGGCGGTTGTAACCGCCCCAACGGTGGGCACAATCGCCCAGGCGGCCTGCTTACTGTCAGATTGGACAATATCGCCTCTTGTGGTCCTGTTCCCTCCGAAAATAAAATACTTCATTGTGAAATTGTATGGAACTTAAAGAAATTGAATTATGAGGCACATTCTTAGAATTATATATTAGGAGTATATATATATATATGTACTAATTATGTATATACTTTTATTTACATATATGATTTTATTTATATATATATATGTATATGTATATGGGTGCATTGATATATATATATGTAGAATAAATAATCACATATTAGTGACATGAGATTGGATGGTATGTATATATGTATGTGTACATGTATTTGTGTTATATGAGTAAATGTTGTGAATATGCTCAAAGTTGTGACATAATAATTTAAGTTTGCTTGAGAAGCAAGGCAAACTTAATATTATTAGTGTGCGAGCTAAAAGAGTCCCTGAGAGAGGCGACGATCGTTATAAAATTTTGTTGAGACCTTAATATTTACCTGAGAGTCCAAAATTGGTGTATAGAAAATAATTAGAAAATAATCCCACTAATATTGGAGAGTTATGATTCTAGAGCTATTATTATTGAATTTCACATTTACATGATTTCGGCAAAATTCTTTTAATATATATATATATATATATAATATGTGAAATTGATAATATAGCGAAATAATTATTTTAGACTTATTGAGAGTCTCAGAATATTGAGGAAATTTTCATAACGATCATATGTCATTTTCTTATTTTATATATTCGATGTTTAGTGAGAAATTGAGTAACCTGAGAGAGAGCTCGAGCTTGATCCTAAACACAACCGGAACCACTTTTAAGAATCCTGAGCTTTCCAAATTATTAAACTCTCACCACAAAATTTTGGTTGCAATTTCTTACTCACTATCATACTCATACTCACTACCTAGACACATTTAACACTACAACAACACAAAAATTAAAACAAAAACACCCACCCCTTGGCTTATAACTCCTTGGCTCCCCTACTTACACCCATTCCCCTCATTCTTTCTTTCACTCTCATTTCACACAAGGAAAAAGAAAACTTCAGAAGCTCTTCTCCATCTTCTTCTCACCATTTTCGGCCATCACCATTGGAGGCTCAAGGAAAGCCACCACCACCTCTTCTTCTTACATTTTCTCAAGAACACTTGGTGAGTTACTCATACTACCTCTTGATGCATTGATTTTTCATTTTGCATGTGACGATTGTTGCTGTTTGGTCTGAGAATCTGAGCTCCATTTTCGTTCTTGCTGAGCTTCCATGTCCATGGTTGATGGGGGTGTGGAGAGATGATGTTGCATATTTGAATATTGCAAATGTGTGTGTGTGTGATTTAATCTGATATCATGTGGCTGTTGCATGTGTGTGTGGGTGAGTGGTTTTCGTGTTTTTGATGTGTAAAGATGGAGAGGGGTGAGGTTAGGGATGATTTGAGAGAGCTGAAGTTCGGTTTCTGCAGATTCTGCAGTATCGGGCCGCCCAGGCGGTGGCGCGACCGCCCTAGCGGTCTGCTCCTCGCATTAGGCAAGAAGACGCTGCTAAGACCGCTCAGGCGACCATCAGTCCGCCCAGCCAGTCATGACCGCCCCATCGGTGGCAAGGCGGTCAACTCTATGACAGGGGACAGTTTTGCAGCCCTACGTTTTCCCGTTTTTCCGAAATTAATTTCTATTTGTATATATGAGTTGAATCTTGAGAAAAATATGTTATGTGAGGTTTAAATATTTTCCTAGTCTTGAGAATATAAATATATATGTAATTGTATGATTTTGTGTTATTAAAGATTGTGAGAACTCTTTGGAAAATGCTTTTGTGGAAGGATCATATGTTTTGAAAATAAAGTGTCACCATGAGTAGTACTCATAAGGGAAATAGATTTGAAATAACCTTGATTCGGTGTTTAAGTTAAAGATAAGAAATGAACCTTGGAAAAAGTATTTCATATACTTTAAAATCAAAGGTGCTGAGGTTTGTGAAAAATTGCATGTAGTAGCCCCTAAATCAATGGAATGCATAAACAAATAGAGAAGAGAAATTTAATGATGTTGAATACCCGTATTATGTGCTAAATGCTGAGTTGGTGAATTTTGATGCTCGTAGAGCAATTATTAAAGGGTTGTAATGAAGGTTTAACTCTTATATGTTCATGAGCATGCATAAATGATTATATTGACGTAAGAAGTCTGTATGGGCTGTTTTAGGGGAATGTAATACATAACTACGATAGCAGTGAGAGTATGCTAAATTATATGTGAATTTGTGAAGTACATGCAATTATGAAATCGATATACATGCTTAAGACTGTAAAAGTGCGAAGTTAAGAATGATTGAACTGTGAATCAGGATTGATGAGATACTTAGTCGAGAATTTTGAAAGTATATGCTATGATGTTGAAATTCAATTGATTATTAAGTTGAATAAGTAGAGACTTGTACATTTGCATATGGTTGTACTGAGTTGGAAGATTGAAGTGTTTAACGGATGCCCGGGAAGTTGGGTGAGTTCGGGTATGCTGTTCTCGGCTATTCAGGAATTGGGTGAATTCGAATATGATGTTCTTGGCTATTCAGGAGTTGGGTGAATTCGAATATGCCGTTCTCGGCTATTCAGGAGTTGGGTGCATTCGAATACGCCATTAAAGGGTATCTAAGAGCTGTGTGTATTCGGATACACCTCAAGGTTATAATGGATATCCGGGAAGTTGGGTAAGATCGGATATGCCAATTTGAAGTGTTTTTGTGCATGTTTCACTAGTATGAATGATGTTAAGAAATTATGACATGTTGCATAATAATTTATATTGCTGGTAGATTTTGATTATGTGATTACTATAAGTGTAAGACCCCAAATTCTAATTATATCTTAATTAAAGGGATTTGATTATACTTACCTTGATCAAGGCATAATTGGAATATGTGGGTCACGGGAATGCATTTTGATGTGTATGTATTACCTGATATGTGTTATGTGTATTACGATGATAGGTGCATTGCATGTGGGTTAAAATATGATAAAATAGACTAAGAACCTAGGGAAGGAAGTTAAGAAGCAATCATGAGAGATTTTAGGTATTAATAGTTATGTATAAGTTTATAGAGGTGTTAAAAGGATGATTAGGGTGTTAGAAATTGTTAAGAGGGTGTTAGATGCATTTTGGAGTTTTAGATGTTTGAAAATGTTGCTGCTGCTGTCATGTATCAGCAGCTGCTCGCTAGCGACAAGTTCTAGTCGCTAGCGGGTGAGGCGGCAGAAGTTAGTCGCTAGCGGCCGAGAAAAGGCGCTAGCGGGTAATGCGGTGTTGTTGGTCGCTAGCGGCCGCATGTCCCTCGCTAGCGACCAGTATCGTGACAGAACAGAATTTCTGTCATTTTGCATTTTAGGCCAAGCCCTCCAACTTTTTAATATTGCCTAGATGCCCCTCCGTTCAGAACCACCTTATAACCCCAGAAGAGGTTTCTACAACCTTACTTCACCCTTAAGAACACTCGCATACCCTCTCAAGCTTCCAAAACTTATAGCAAACACTCAAACCTCACCTCTATATCACCTAAACTCATCACATCAAAGAACAAACACTACCCTCAGATCCTTCTCATCAATTCCTTTCATTCCAACCGATCAGAAACCATCAGAAATCATAGAGACATCATCATCATCATTAAGGAAGCTTAGGTAGAGAACTAAGTAAGGAGTTCAAGAAGAGAAAGTGATTTCTAGCTTGAGTAGAGAGAAACTACAAGAGGTAGGGGTTTAGATTTATGTTAAGTCATGTATTAATGTGTTTTCATGTATCAGATACGAGTACATGCCTTTATTTTCATCAAATGGTTGTTGTTCTGTAAACTGACATGAGTGCAAGGTCGATATGCACGCTAGCGGCCAAATCACAGCCGCTAGCGAGCATACACGCGCTAGCGACCAGGTTACAGGCGCTAGCGGCCACAGAGGACGCGCTAGCGACCAGATCGCAGAACTTTCTGCAGAATTGTGTTTTCTGCTATTTTTGCTTTTATAATGATTCTAATCTTACATATGGTCTTTTAAATAGTACAGTATAAAGAATATGTATATAGATATATATATCAGAACCATATTTTGATTAATGGTAATGAATGGTTTAATGAAAAGAATAATAAATGAGACTAATTATATTATGTGATTTCATGCATATGGTGAAGATTATGACACATGTAATATGATGAGTATGTATATGCATATAACTGTATATATATATATATATCAGAAACATATATTTTGATCATTGAGAATAATTGATATGATGAAAAGATGATATGTGAGGTCATCTATGTTTTTATGATTACATGTATATGATATATGTGATACGATGAGCATATAATGTATGATATGCATGCTGATATGTTAAAGAAGCTGTGAAAGGTCATGTGAATCAGAAAATAAGATTTATGAGTAGCTTTCGGTACAAACGGAATTGGCAAGGGAGGTTGGCACCCTCGATCCCCAATACCGATTTGTAAAGAAAGTGAATAAAAAACCCTCTTCCCCACAGAGATCTAGTAGAAAACTAGATAGGTATGAGCTCATAGCCTAGGGTCCAGGTGTATGCGGAGGTAGAAAGAGAGAGGGTAGTGTCATTGATTTACGAAAATTATAACACATGACACACATAACTGTATGCATGATGTTGATCATGCAACTGTTGTATGAACGATTATATTTAAAACTTGTGACCGTATGTATAGTGTTGACTATGCAACCGTTGCATGTTAATGAACATATTTTCAAGTAATCAGTATTAGTCTAATATCAACTCTTTATTGTTGCATAGCATTTATATAATTAACAAGAAGCATATAGGTAAGACACTCCGGAAATAAATATATATTTGTGAAAATATTAATAATATGGTCTTTGTATATTTCACTTATTTCACAACAAACCGGAGTGATCCCCCTACTGAGTCCGTGGAGCTCACCTCAATTCCACCACCTTTTTTTTTAGATACAGGTATCCCGGTAGGTGAACGAACCCGGATTTACAGAAGGATCGAGGCTCGGATATCCAAAGAATTTAGGACATTAGAAATTTATATTTTTCCGTATATGATATTATGTTATGTTATGTACCATATTTTACTCAGAAGGAATTATAAGGGAAGTATAAGTGTCTGTACAAGCTTATAGTTCTCTTAGAAATTCTAGTACACAAATATTGTAATATGTATTTTGAATATTACGTTATATGTGTTTTCTTATGTATGTGAGACTACATGTATGTATTGGGCCACTTATGTGTTTAATGGTAATTTGGTTTTATGTAACCTGTAGATTCATTGTTTGGTGTATCAGTTTATACCTCATCACGCACAAGCCGAGATTTTTAAATTACGTTCTCTTACGAAAATAATTGGCCCTATTTTCCGCGTATCCTTAATTTCAAAATTAAACTCTGAAACAAGATGATAATTTCCGGTAATTAACTCTATGTGACTTAAGCATAAAGAGGTAATTATTGGGGTGTTACAATAAGTATGAGATTGACATGGTCGGCTGTGATGATATACGAGAGGGGTGAGCATTATTTTACTTTGAGGGAACCGCGAGAACTTAGAAAGACTCTTAGGTTTCCCTAGAGACGGATCATTAAGTTGTTTGGTCTAGTCAAAGTAAGCACTTAAGTTTTTGAGAAAATTTAAGTTCTGTTTGGTGCAAGTTTTACTTTGACTAGCTAGAATCGATAACATCAAGCACGTAGATCCGTGTGCTCAAAGTAACTCACTAAGACATCCCTGTCTTACGCTCTCTTTACGATGATTCGATTCTAGATGGAGCAGCCGCCGCCGCCCTCGCCGCGCCACGAGACATATGATTTCGCTTGGGCCAGCTACACGCCGGCCACCGGTGCGGTGACAGTTGCGTCCACCATCTCCGGGGTACATCGTTTCTTCATCCCAGAGTTAGTTGCGAGGTACCCTGCTCCTGCCCCTGCTTCTGTCCCAGCTCCAGCGCCGGCACCTGTGCCTGCTTCTCCACCACCAACTCCGCCACCTTCTCCTGCTTCGGAGTCGATCGAGTCGGACCCAGAGGAGGATGAGGGCTACCAGAGTGACGATTCGGCAGATTCCTGGCCAAATGTCGACTACATCCTAGTGGAGTCCGAGGTGTCTTCCCCTGCCACTGGCTTAGACATGAGCGAGGATGCCGGGAGTGCTAGTAGATGATGCGCTAACCGTGACCCCCCTGACTGATGTGCAGCTGACCCTTATTTCTTCCCCTTTTGTTTATAAGTTATGTTATGGAGCTTTTGTACCCCTGCGTGGCATTTGACTCTTTATTGACATGTACATGTATTGACAACACTACAGTTTTACCTGAGTCCTCTTTTGTATATTCGGACTAGGATTTTTAGACTTGTCTATTTTGATCATGTCAACTCCTTTATTTTCTCAGTATGTATTAAACAGGATTCAGATACACTTGAACCTTTTACAATTTCTTTCTGATGCTTATGTTATATGGTAATATCATGGCCATGGTTGTATTGCCTTTATTATATTATTGGCATTTTCCATTATTATTCTAGATGCTTATCCAGGATATTTATTTGTGCTATTGAATCTGATTGGTCATGGCTTTTGAGTCTCGATATCGATTTATCTGTTACACCGGGTTGCGAAAATATATTTTTACTTATACGTTTCAAAAAAAAACATGGGGTTTTTGGGTGTTTTGTAACGTTGCAAATTGTTAATTATGACCATGGCATAGTTAATAAATTGGGATGTTACAGTAGGCACGTTGCTGAACCAGTATAAAAATTTTGTATGTGCTCTCTCTCTTCCCTATCTCTTTATTTAGTTGTTTTTACAATTTATCATTGCATACACAACATATAGCATTTGCGAAATCATCATCATATTTTATCTAAGTGTTGAAGGTTAATGTTTTAACCTTTATCATTTAGAAAAGCTTGAAACTAAATATATTTTCAAGATCTACAATAGCCTTGTCTATAGGCTAAGTTTCTGTTTATTTACTAAAAATCGTTTCCGCTGTGCAAGATAAGTCCAAGACTTGATCTTTATTTTTTAGTAATTTTCAGAAACAGGATTTGTTGGTGTAACGTGATTCAACCCCCCTTCTCACGTTTCACTACCTTCAACAAATACATGTTATAACATAAATCTAAACCCCTACCTCTTGTAGTTTTTTCCCTCTAGAGCTAAGAACCACTAGATTCCTCTTTGAGCTACTTGCTTATCAAGTTTTCTTGTTCTTGATGATGTGGTTGAAGTTTTCAAAGCTTTCTGATGATTTTTGTTCGGTTGAAATGAAAGGAAATGATGTAGGGATCCTAGATGTGGGTTTAGTTTCGGATTTGGGTGAGTTTTGGTAGCTTGGTGATCAAATTGGTGTGTTTGGTGAGTTTGGAGATTATGGAGGTTATGAGGTTGTGTTCTTGGAGTGTTTTGGAGATGGAGTTAAGTTATTTCTGAGGTAGAGCACTACTAGAAACACGGAGATTTCTGACGGGCATTTCCGACACGAAGTCATATGTCTCGTGGCGCGGCGGGGGCGGTGGCGGCTGGTCCATCTAGAATCGAAGAATCAAGAAAGAGAGCGTAAGACGAAGTCGTCTACATAACCTCCACTTTTATCTCAACAATTCATCATTCATTCATTTTAACGCTTTAACATGCATAATTAAGATCTCTCCATACTCATCACAACACTTCTATCATCATTCATTTCTAGCATTATCATATCTTTCGTGAGCATGTATTAATTCACTTTAAATTTCAATTTAAGGGAAAGCACTTCTTCTCATTAACATAACATACTTTAACAACATCACTTCAAGGTATACATATACATAACCTCCACTTTTATCTCAACAATTCATCATTTCAATTTGACAACATTTACAAAAAGGGGTTTCAGTTCTCCGCATACCATATCCCTACTTTGAACCAAAGCATTTAAACTCTCATCATGCACATAACTCAGTCTTATACACAAAACTTCTCATTTCTCTTTTCATGAGTACAAGCATTACAACATACTTATTTTCATCACGTTAAAATAGCATGTTAACCCCGTCATTATTATTTGAAAACTTGTACTCGAAATAGGGTGAAAATAAGTGAAATTATACTTTTCAGGTGCAGGGGATCGATCCTCAGGGGTCTGGGATCGATCCTGCCTCAAAATCTTGCAGAAAACCCAGTTTTGCAGCCTGGGGATCGATCCTCTCATAGTGGGGATCGATCCCCACTTAAATTTTTACAAAATCAGCAAATTTTCACTTGGGGATCAATCCTCATATGGTGGGGATCGATCCCCACTGCTCAGTTTCTGCAGAAAACGCAGAACTCGCGTTTTTGCTCCACTCTTACATCAAAACTCATTCCCACTCATCCAATACACTTAAAAATCATCATCCACACTCACATACACACACTACAACCTCAGAACTCCAAATTTAACTCACCATCAAAGGGAAAAATCAAAATCACACACATGCAAGAGCAACACTCAACATGCAACCTCATCATTCCACACCACCATCACTCACAACCATAGAAGCTTAATAAGAACGAAAATGAAGCTCAAGAAACTCACCACACAACCATCAAACAACACATGCAAGGGCAGAAACTCAAGTAGGATGTGAGGGTATAAGTAACTCACTTGATTCTTGAAGAGAAAACACAAAAGAAGGTGGTTGATGGTGGCTCCTCTAGTGCTCAAAGGGCTAGCCGAAAATGGAGCTTGGAGGGAGGGAGAAAGCTTCTGATATGTTTTGTGTTTGAGTGAAAATGAGTAAAATGCTTAAGGGAGTGTGGTGGCCGAGACTTATAGGAGAATGGGTGTTTGTTTTAATTTTGAGTTGTTGTAGTGTTAAATGTCTCTAGGTAGTGAGTATGAGTATGTGTTTGAGTATAATTTGAGCGAGAAATTATAACTAAGATTTATGGTGAGAGCTAAATAAATTTTGGAGAGCTCAGGGTCCTAAAAGTTGCTCCGGTTGTGTTTAGGATCAAGCTCAGGCTCGCTCTCAGGTTACTCAAAAACTCACTAAACACTCAAATTTTTAAATAAGAAAATGATATATGATCGTTATGAAAATTTCCTTAATATTATGAGACTCTCAATGAGTCTAAAATAATTATCTCATATTATTATTAATTTCACATTATTTATATATATAAATAGGATTTTTCCTGAAAATCGTAAAAATGTGAAATATAATAATAATAGCCTTAAAATCATAATTTTCCAATATTGGTGGGAATATTTTCTAAATATTTTCCAAACACCAATTTGGGACTTAAATTTTAAATATTAAGGTCTCAACA
Organism: Aeschynomene evenia; assembly: GCA_013621005.1. NCBI lineage: Eukaryota > Viridiplantae > Streptophyta > Magnoliopsida > Fabales > Fabaceae > Aeschynomene > Aeschynomene evenia. The sequence continues at coordinate 10,157,475 of CM024265.1, forward strand.
AAATTTTTATAACGATCATTACCCCTCTCAGGGGTTCTCTGACTCATCCAATAATAATATTAAGTCTGCCTTGCTTCTCAGCAACTTAAATTATTATTATAATAAATTATAGCACATTCACAAAACTTAGTCACATAAAACAAATGCATATTGTATATATATATATGCACCCATATACATATATATATATACATATATACAACTTATTTTATTCGCAAGACATAAAATATGTACTCTTACATATATGCAATTTATTTGTTCACATGTCACCAAGAAAATATATATTCACATATATATATGCGCCCATATACATATATATTTATATACACTTCACGTACATATTCTTACCTTAACACATAATCTTAAATACATATCCCTTATTTTTCAAATACGCACATAAATCACCATCACCATATAAGCTCTTCACATACAAATCATTATAATTCAATTCATAATTCATAACTCGATTCACTCAAATGCACATCAATCATCACCGCCACATATAAATCTTCAAAATCATGGCTTACATATTACATATGATCGCATAGTATTGCACTACTAGCTCAAGGGCGCTACACGACATCAGATTTAAGACATCCCGTCGGAAATCCCTCGCAAAATAGCTCGGGAATGCGCGCCATCTTTCCCGCCATAATATACCGTTGGACTTCCGATCGCAGGCCTAAACTCCGTCGGAAGCCCCCCGGAGGTAGTAATATGTTCCGGAGGGTGCCCTCTGAAACGTGTTGGGGGCTGAGCCCTCGGAGCTTGGCTCGGCCCGGCCTCCTCTGACCTTTTTCTCTTTCCCGCCTCTCTTTCCGCAGCTTCCCTCCTCTGGGAGCTCTGCTCTTGTGCTATAAACGTGCTTACCAGAGCGGCGTAGTTCCGAAGGTTATGAGTGATGACTCTTTCATTGAGATCGGGCCTTAAACCCCGCTCGTATCTCCTGCACTTCCATTCTTCGTCTGGGTTGAGCTTGTAAGTGGTGGAGTATCTGCACAGCCTATCAAACTCAGCGGTGTACTCCAGGATGCTCATGTGTCCTTGAACAAGTTGAAGAAACTCCTCGTCCTTAGCTCCGCAGACCGGCTTCGGGAAGTATTTCTCAAAGAAAGCAACTTTGAATCCTTCCCAGTTAATGGCATCTTCTGTCGGTTGCACAACAGGTTTCATAGTCTCCCACCATGACTCTGCATGACTCTTGAGCTCCCGAGTCGCGAACTTTATCTTCTGAGCCTCGATGAGATGGATGTCTTCGAAAATGCGTTCGATCCCCCGGATCCAACCATCTGCGAGATCGGCGTTCAGCTCCCCTCTGAAGGTAGGTGGGTTCCTCTGCCTGAATTCCAAGTACCTGCTGGACTCCTCGCTCACTAGAGGTTGTTGCACGCGTCCTGCCTCCATAGCCTGCGCCATCCTAACTGACGCCTCGGCTTGGGCTCTAATGGCTTCAGCGACATCTCGGAGGTCGCGATTTTGAGCAGCATCCCGAGCTCGTCGTGGCGGCATCACGTTCTATCAATTCCTGCACAGTTAATGAGTTGATCAGGCTCATTCTCGATGCAGAGCATTGGAGATGTAATGGCACACACGACAGATACATATACAAGAAGAAAACCAAGGACATAGAACAAACAAGATTGCGGAAGGAATAGAAAGCTCAGTCCTCAGGCTCAATTGGACCGAACTTCTCTGATACCAAAAATGTAACATCCCAATTTATTAACTATGCCATGGAAATAATTAACAATTTGCAACGTTACATAACACCCAAAAACCCCATGTTTTTTTTTTTTTGAAACGTATATATAAAATATATTTTCGCAAACCCCTGTGTACAATAAATCAGTATCGAGACTCGAAGCCATGACCAATCAGATTAGTAGCACGAATAGATAACCTGGATAAGCGTCTAGAATATCAATAGGAAATGCCAAGATATAAATAAGACCCATACAACAAATGGCCATAATATTAACATATAACATATGCTTCAGAGCGAAATGTAGCAGAGTTCAAATGTGTCAAGATCCTGTTTAATACATGCCGAAATATAAATATGGGGAGCTGACATGATAAAAAGGCAAATCCAAATCCTGGTCCGAATATACAAAGGACACAGGTAAAACTGTAGTTCGTTAGATACATATACATGTCAAAAGAGTCAATTCCCACGCAGGGGTACAAAGGCTCCACAAGATAACTTATAAACAGAAAAGATAAAGGTGTCAATAGTCAGCTACACATCGGTCAGGTTGGTCACGATCCGCGCCTCACCTACTGGCGCTCCCGGTATCCTCGCTCATAGCTGAACCTGTGGCAGAAGAAGACGCCTCAGACTTTACCATGATGTAGTCAACGTCCGTCCAGAAGTCCGCCGAATCCTCACTCGAGTAGCCCTCATCCTCCACTGGGTCCGACTCTGTCGACTCCGAGACCGGAGAAGGCGGTGGAGGTGGTGGCGGGACGCAGGCGCCTGAGCTGGGACTGGAGCTGGAGCAGGAGCTGGGACATGGATGGGACCAGGAACAGGAGCAGGGTACCGCGCTAGAAGCTCCGGGATGAAGAAGCGGTGTACCCCTGAGACGGTGGACGCGACGGTCACCGCACCGGTGGCCGGAGTGTAGCTGAACCAGGCGAAGTCATATGTCTCGTGGCGTGGCGGGGGCGGCGGCGGCTGGTCCATCTAGAAATCGAAGAATCAAGAAAGAGAGCGTAAGACGAAGTCGTCTTAGTGAGTCACACTGAGCACGGGGGCCTACGTGCTCGATTACATCGATTCCAGCCGGTCAAAGTAATACTCAAGTAAAAACAACATTTCTTTTCTCAAAACGGCGAGTCCTTACTTTGACCGGGACAAAACATCTTAATGGCCCGTTTCTAAGGGAACCTAAGGTTTTATGCTATGTTCTCGTAGGTCCCTCGCAATATATATAGAACTCACTCTCCCAAATATCACAATACGATCAGACGTTCCCTAATCAAAACATGCCTCTATTCATAACCATTCGTTTACTACTAGAGTTTCTTAGCAAACCACAACATTCTCTTAGTCACATAACAAAGTACTTAATTAATTAAACACCGTTTGAACTACCGAGTTACACTCAACTCCTAGGTAGTTCTCAAGAGCTCGGAACCTCACCATACTACACCCAACCCCTAGGTTCTTGGCTGTCCTCACGGGAATACCATAATTCACCCGACCCCTAGGTATCCGGAGGATTCATCCAGTCGTACCATAATACACCCATCCCCTAGGTAGCCGGGATTCTATCCGTAATACCATAAAACACCCATCCCCTAGGTACACGGTAGATTAACGCTTTAACATGCATAATTAAGATCTCTCCATACTCATCACAACACTTCTATCATCATTCATTTCTAGCATTATCATATCTTTCGTGAGCATGTATTAATTCACTTTAAATTTCAATTTAAGGGAAACCACTTCTTCTCATTAACATAACATACTTTAACAACATCACTTCAAGGTATACATATACATAACCTCCACTTTTATCTCAACAATTCATCATTTCAATTTGACAACATTTACAAAAAGGGGTTTGAGTTCTCCGCATACCATATCCCTACTTTGAACCAAAGCATTTAAACTCTCATCATGCACATAACTCAGTCTTATACACAAAACTTCTCATTTCTCTTTTCATGAGTACAAGCATTACAACATACTTATTTTCATCACGTTAAAATAGCATGTTAACCCCGTCATTATTATTTGAAAACTCGTACTCGAAATAGGGTGAAAATAAGTGAAATTATACTTTTCAGGTGCAGGGGATCGATCCTCAGGGGTCTGGGATCGATCCTGCCTCAAAATCTTGCAGAAAACCCATTTTTGCAGCCTGGGGATCGATCCTCTCATAGTGGGGATCGATCCCCACTTAAATTTTTACAAAATCAGCAAATTTTCACTTGGTGATCGATCCTCATATGGTGGGGATCGATCCCCACTGCTCAGTTTCTGCAGAAAACGCAGAACTCGCGTTTTTGCTCCACTCTCACATCAAAACTCATTCCCACTCATCCAATACACTTAAAAATCATCATCCACACTCACATACAATACACTTAAAAATCATCATCCACACTCACATACACACACTACAACCTCAGAACTCCAAATTTAACTCACCATCAAAGGGAAAAATCAAAATCACACACATGCAAGAGCAACACTCAACATGCAACCTCATCATTCCACACCACCATCACTCACAACCATAGAAGCTTAATAAGAACGAAAATGAAGCTCAAGAAACTCACCACACAACCATCAAACAACACATGCAAGGGCAGAAACTCAAGTAGGGATGTGAGGGTATAAGTAACTCACTTGATTCTTGAAGAGAAAACACAAAAGAAGGTGGTTGATGGTGGCTCCTCTAGTGCTCAAAGGGGCTAGCCGAAAATGGAGCTTGGAGGGAGGGGAGAAAGCTTCTGATATGTTTTGTGTTTGAGTGAAAATGAGTAAAATGCTTAAGGGGAGTGGTGGTGGCCGAGACTTATAGGGAGAATGGGGTGTTTGTTTTAATTTTTGAGTTGTTGTAGTGTTAAATGTCTCTAGGTAGTGAGTATGAGTATGTGTTTGAGTATAATTTTGAGCGAGAAATTATAACTAAGATTTATGGTGAGAGCTAAATAAATTTTGGAGAGCTCAGGGTCCTAAAAGTTGCTCCGGTTGTGTTTAGGATCAAGCTCAGGCTCGCTCTCAGGTTACTCAAAAACTCACTAAACACTCAAATTTTTAAATAAGAAAATGATATATGATCGTTATGAAAATTTCCTTAATATTATGAGACTCTCAATGAGTCTAAAATAATTATCTCATATTATTATTAATTTCACATTATTTATATATATAAATAGGATTTTTCCTGAAAATCGTAAAAATGTGAAATATAATAATAATAGCCTTAAAATCATAATTTTCCAATATTGGTGGGAATATTTTCTAAATATTTTCCAAACACCAATTTGGGACTTAAATTTTAAATATTAAGGTCTCAACAAAATTTTTATAACGATCATTACCCCTCTCAGGGGTTCTCTGACTCATCCAATAATAATATTAAGTATGTCTTGCTAATCAGCAACTTAAATTATTATTATAATAAATTATAGCACATTCACAAAACTTAGTCACATAAAACAAATGCATATTGTATATATATATATATATATATGCACCCATATACATATATATGTATACTTATATACAACTTATTTTATTCGCAAGACATAAAATATGTACTCTTACATATATGCAATTTATTTGTTCACATGTCACCAAGAAAATATATATTCACATATATATATGCGCCCATATACATATATATTTATATACACTTCACGTACATATTCTTACCTTAACACATAATCTTAAATACATATCCCTTATTTTTCAAATACGCACATAAATCACCATCACCATATAAGCTCTTCACATACAAATCATTATAATTCAATTCATAATTCATAACTCGATTCACTCAAATGCACATCAATCATCACCGCCACATATAAATCTTCAAAATCATGGCTTACATATTACATATGATCGCATAGTATTGCACTACTAGCTTAAGGGCGCTACACGACATCAGATTTAAGACATCCCGTCAGAAATCCCTCGCAAAATAGCGCGGGAATGCGCGCCATCTTTCCCGCCATAATATACCGTTGGACTTCCGATCGCAGGCCTAAACTCCGTCGGAAGCCCCCCGGAGGTAGTAATATGTTCCGGCGGACTTCCGAGGGTACTCGACAGGGTTAGGGTTAGGGTATGGGGTTTGTAGTAACCGTCGGAAAACCCTCGGAGGTAATAATAATATCCGGCGGTCTTCCGAGGGTTTTGTACAAGGTTAGGGTTAGGGTATGGGGTTTTTGCAAACCGTCGGAAGCCCACCGGAAAATAATATAATGTTCAGGCGGGCTTCCGAGGGTCCTCGACAGGGTTAGGGTTAGGGTATGGGGTTTATGCAAACCGTCGGAAGCCCCCCGGAAAGTAATATAATGTTCAGGCGGGCTTCCGAGGGTCCTCGATAAGGTTAGTGTTAGGGTATGGGGTTTGTAGTAACCGTCGGAAGACCCTCGGAAGTAATAGTGATTTCCGGCGGGTTTTCGAGGGTTCTGAATGCATAGCATACTTAACTTTAATTATTGGATTTAAGGTGGTATTAAACGGATTTAAATGTCCGGATTGTTTCTATTAGTAAAAAAATAGTAATAAATGATATTTCGTCCAATAAAATCTTTAATTAGTTGAACGTAGTATTCGAAGTTGCCAACAACATTGACGACTGACTTGAGAGCCAGGGAGACTCCCAAGTACTTATATATAAGAGAACACCAAGATAACTTATCAATTGAGTTCATCAGGACAATACACCTCATGACAATAACAATATATGATGGATCGTTTGTTATATATTAACAATTGAACTGATTATATTAACTTATTAGTATAAATTAATCTAATTTAGTTCCGACGGGTTCCCGAGGGCATTCAGGCACAATTTGGAGTGAGATTTCCTACGCGTGTGACTGAAACGCTGCGTTTCATGGCTTCCCGTCGGAAGACCCTCGGAAGTAATAGTTCTTTCCGGCGGGTTTTCGAGGGTTCTGGATGCATATCATACTTAACTTTAATTATTGGATTTAAGGTGATATTAAACGGATTTAAATGTCCGGATTGTTTCTATTAGTAAAAAATAGTAATAAATGATATTCCGTCCAATAAAATCTTTAATTAGTTGAACGGTGTGTTCGAAGTAACCAACAACATTGACGATTGACTTGAGAGCCAGGGAGACTCTCAAGTACTTATATATAAGAGAACACCAAGATAACTCATCAATTGAGTTCATCAGGACAATACACCTCATGACAATACACCTCATGACAACAACAATATATGAGGGATCGTTTGTTATATATTAACAATTGAACTGATTATATTGAATTGAATGGACACCCGTCGGAAAACCGTCTGAATATGAATAGTTCCGGCGGGTTTTCGAGGGCTTTCAAGCACTGTTTGGATTGAGATTCCCTCCGCTCATGACTGAAACGCTGCGTTTCATGGCATCTCGTCGGAAAACCATCGGACATTTAAATTTTGAATCACCGAGGGTTTACCGACGGAAGTAGGCCTATTAGGGTTTGGGCGCCATTAGACCGTTTAATGAAACGATGCGTATCAAGTAGCCGTCGGAAACCCCCCGGTAACGTTAAACTTAAACAAGAGACCGCGTCTCCTTCCTCACTCAGCGCCGTAACTCCTCTCTCTCTCTCTCTCTCTCTCGCTCTCTCTCGTCCGCCACCCTTCACCCCGCCGTTGCGCCGCGGTCGACGGTGGTTTCCAAAAAAGGAGACCATCATCTTGCTCACGGTGAGTAGACCTACCTTTCTAACCGATTGGTTTTTTTGTTTGGTATATGTTTTGAAATTTTTTTTTCTCCCAATAGAGCCGCCGCGAACCACCCCGCCGCCGCCTAGTCTGCATCATTGTCGCCTCCTCTGCCCCACTGCTGCCTCCTATGCCCGACCGCCGCCGCTGCGCTGCCCAGTCGCGGTTCGCTGCCCACCTCAACAGCGGCCGCTGCCCACCGCCGCCGCTATCACCACCACTGCCGCCTCTGACTGGACCTCCGCCGCTACCGCTGCCCCTACCTTTACTACTCTGTCAAGGTAAGTGTTGTTAATTTTTCAATTTGTTAAATTTTTTAAGTTATAATTGATAAATTGAAAATTTTTATGAAATTAAATTTTGATAAATTAAAATTGATAATTAAAATTAAAATTGAAAAATATTTATTTGATAAAATATAATTGAGTGAGTTTTGGTAAACTAATTTCATAAACTATATTCCATACAGTACATCATAATCATCATCATTGAGAAGATGAGAATGTTTTATAACTCACCCATTAGTACATCATAATCATCATTGATAAATTAAAATTGATAAATTAAAATTAAAATTGATAAATTAAAATATAATTGAGTGAGTTTTGGTAAAATAAGTAGATCAGAGCAACGAGAAAAATTAAGAAAGTTAAATCAATTAATTAAGCAAAGATCAATTAAAATTTGTACAAGAGGGGCATACACAATTTCCCGTCTCTTGTTAGATTGGAACATGTCGCGTCCCTAGTTTGAGCCAGTGATCAGACTTGTTCCAATCTGGAAGAGACGGGAAAAGTGTTAGGTCTTCATCAATCAACATATATAGTGGTATAATAAGAATTGTTATTTGTTGGAAAATTTGACCAAAATTTTGATATTTGTTGATTGTTATGTTTGATGATACTATGTTCATATATTAAATCAATCTCACGATGATATATGATTGTTTTATAATATGATTGGTATATGTTATGATATTGATGTTCAAATTACATATGTTGCTAAGAACCTTAGGGTAGATGACTTTGACTGAGACCGGTCCTTATCTCCGGCAATTGATATTTATTGGTTGACTTTGTCTGAGACCGTTCCTTATCTCCGGCAATTGATGAGTTATTGGTTATATATAGGTGCACTTTGACGAAATTAGGTTAACTGAAAATGTGTTTAATAAAAACTTATATAATAAAGAGATATTAATGTAAAATATGTTTAATGAAATTTCCAACAATGCATTAGGTTGCTACATTGTAAAACACACTATAATGTCTCGTGCGGATCGATCGTGGATGAACGATAGGCTTCATCATAATAGAGGCGGAATTAAACCATCGTTCATTAGAGGTCTCGATGTGTTTATGGATGTTGCATGTAGAACTGAAGAGTACATTGCAGAGGGTAAGATAAGGTGTCCATGTGCCAAGTGTAGGTGTCGGAAACTTGCAGAGGTTGATAATGTAAAGGTTCACCTTATGCAGCATGGTTTTAAAGCAGACTATTATGTGTGGACCCAACATGGGGAGGAAATTACGGTAGAGGAACATGGTGGATCGGGAGTGGGTGAAAGTAGTAATCCTGTTGCATGGCAAGAAAATTTGAATTGTTATGAGTAGATGATTTTTTACGGATACTTCCTTGAGACAAGAGGAATTCCTGAACCGGTTGAGGAAGTCCCTAATGAAGATGCACAAAACTTTTTTAGACTACTGGATGCTGCACATCAACCTTTATGGGAAGGTTGTGCTCATTCAGAACTATCCTTAGCGGTCCGAATGCTTAGTATTAAGTCTGAGGGTAACCATAGTCAGAGTTCATTTGACCAGTGGGCAGATTTGATACGTGAGATTAGTGTTCAACCAGATTGTATCCCATGAGACTTTTATCAAGCTAAGAAGTTGGTTAGTAAATTAGGATTGTGCGATGTGAAGATTGATTGTTGCGTCAATGGGTGTATGTTGTACTACAAAGATGATTCAGAGCTTACACAATGCAAGTTTTGTGAAGAACCTAGGTATAAACCCAAAAGTCGTGGCAGTCATAGGTCTAAGGAGGTTCCTCAAAAAAGAATGCATTATTTGCCTCTTATACCTAGGCTAAAGCGATTGTATGCCTCCATGAGTTCTGCTCCGCACATGAGATGGCATTTTGATAATCAAAGGTTTGATGGTGTGATGACTCATCCGTCGCATGGGAAAACATGACGACATTTTGATCAAACGCATCCTGAATTTGCCGCGGAGCCTCGAAATGTGCGCTTAGGTTTGTGTTCTGACGGATTTACTCCCAACTGACAGTTTGGTAAGCCTTACTTTTGTTGGCCGGTTGTGATAACACCGTATAACCTACCTCCTGAAATGTGTATGAAAGACCCATACTTGTTCTTAACATGTATAATCCCCGGTCCAAATAACCCAAAAGCAAAAATTGATGTGTACCTTCAACCGTTGATTGATGAGTTGATTGAGTTATGGAATGAGGGTGTTATGGTGTACGATATTTCCTCCAAGCAAAACTTTCTGATGAGAGCAGCATTAATGTGGACTATCAACGACTTCCCCGCATATGGGATGTTGTCTGGGTGGATGACACAAGGAAAATTAGTGTGCCCGGTTTGCATGGCTGACACCAAGGCATTTACCTTGAAGTATGGCAGAAAGAACTTGTGGTTTGATTGTCACCGGAGATTTTTACCAAATGATCATCGATATCGGCGTAACAGGTACGATTTTAAAAAGAACACAATCGAAAGAGATCCACCACCGGTAAGAATTACTGGTGAAGATTTATGGGAGGAGGTAAAATATATACCCAAGATCACAGAAGTTGGGCAGCAAGTGAAACCACAGGGGTATGGGAGAGATCATAACTGGACCAAACAAAGCATATTTTGGGAGCTTCCATATTGGAAGGATCTATTGGTTCGTCATTGTTTAGATGTGAAGCACATAGAAAAGAACGTATGGGACAACATAATGCACACAGTCATGGATACTAATCAGACCAAAGACAATATAAAGGCAAGATTGGATGTGGCTGAGTACTGCAGACGACCTGAGTTAAATTTGCAGGATCTAAGGGATGGACGTGTTTGTAAACCGAAGGCGTCGTATTCATTAACCAAGACTCAAAGAGAATCAGTTTGTAAATGGGTGACGGAGCTCAAAATGCCTGAGAGTTATGCCACTAACTTGGGGAGATGTGTCAACCTTTATCAAAGTAAGTTTGTCGGCCTTAAGAGTCACGATTGCCATGTCCTCCTGGAGAGCTTGCTTCCTATAATGTTTAGGGAGCTGCCCGACCATGTTTGGAAGTCATTGACAGAGTTGAGTGAATATTTCAGAGACTTATGTGCGACAACACTCAAGGTAGATGATCTTATCACCATGGAGGCGAATATCCCCATGATTCTGTGCAAATTAGAGAGGATTTTTCTGCCTGGGTTCTTTAACTCGATGGAACATCTACCAATTCACCTGGCATATGAAGCGAGGGTTTGTGGGCCGGTGCAATATAGGTGGATGTACCCATTTGAAAGAGAAATGGGAGTCTATAAGCGGACTGTCAAGAATAGAGCACAGGTGGAGGGTTCAATTTGTCAGACATACTTGGCAAAAGAGACATCAAATTTCTGCTCATATTACTTCCAGGATAATGTCCAATCTCGCAGAACAAGGGTTCCCCGCAACGATGACGGAGGAGAGAGTGAAATGTACCCACCTCTGTCAGTATTCAATCAACCAGGCCGAGCAACTGGTCAATCTATGGATCGATGGTTGACGGTTGAGGAGTGGACTTCTGCACACCTCCACGTGTTGCTAAATTGTGACGCGGTCGCACCGTATCGAAGGTAAAATATCAATCTTTACAACCTAATTCTAAAACAATGTAAATAAAAGTTCATCTAATCTAGTGTTATTAATAAATGACAGGTACTATATATGAACAAATTCATGGGGAGGATTCTCTTCAACAATTTCCGGCATGGTTCAAGGGCTATGTACGTACCGTAATAAAACATTTAATTGTATTGAAATTTTCTTCATCACCTTGGGTAACAAATCATTTGTTTTTGTGAACAATACACGTAGGTACAAGATCCATCACATAGGGTAACTGACCAATTTTTGCAAGATATAGCTTGGGGACCAAAAAATAAAGTGCACAGTTGGTCAATATACTATGTGAATGGATTCAAATTCCACACTGTAGATTGGGGAAGGGAGAGGAACTCATATAATTGTGAGGTTTGTGTCAAAGGAGATGCTGGAGAAGGGGAACGAGATTGGTATGGTACAATTAAAGAGATCTTAGAGTTTGAATATGTTGGGTTACCAATTAAAAGAATTACGTTATTCTATTGTGATTGGTATGACCCACAACGCCCAACTGGAACTCGATCTCACACTCAGTACAAAATAACTGAGATTAATAGTACACGACGAGAGCAGCGATTTGATCCCTTTATCATTGCTCAAAATGCTCGTCAAGTGTAGTACTTATCTTACCCTGGAAAGTGTAAGTCGAAATGGAGGGTCGTAAGAAGGACAAAACCAAGAGGGCGAGTTGAATATGATAACGAATCCGTTTTCGACGACCAAGTTTATCAAGTGGATGACCAGTTCCCACAAAGGTTGATTACTGACACTACCATGCCTCCCAACCTTTTATCCGATACAAGTGAAGTTGATATTGTTGAGAGTCCATCACATACAGTACGAAGCGAACCCCACAATAGTGAGAGTGAGGATGAAAGTGAAGAAACGGAAGGATCCGAGGATAAAGATGAAAATGAAGAAGATAACGACCGATGAAGTCTTCAAGTATATATATATATATATATATATATATATAATCATATAATAACTGTCTAGGAGATAACAAGAAATGTTTACAATTAACAAGTTTACAAAATATTATTTTACAGATACATATGGCATCACGTGGACGAGGTCGTTCCAAGAAGGACAACCCGCTGAGGATTCGAGGTTCCTCGTCCTCAGACGCAGCACAGACTACTCCCACCGATCCTCCAGAGACTGTCGTCACCCCACCCGCGTCGGTACCTGGCCCACACTCTGGGGTTATTGGAGGTGCTCTAGACCACCATGTAGTCACTACTGATAGGAGCCACCCCGTTACTGGTGATGGGAGTCAGCCCACCGATACATCTGATCGTTACCCCGTGGGACATGAGCCTACTCGGATCAGATGGGATGGCAAGAATGGGTAAGTTTTAAAAATTAATTTCACTATCATGGATAAACGATATTTTTACTAATTTGTAATTTAAAAAATAATGTTTTATATTTTGTAGTTGGATCCCGTTTAAGGATGGAGCTCACAAGATTACGGAGATCATACAGAGCCATTTTGATGCTCCGTATCTCAAGTTCTCCAAGATCCCTATGCCCACGAGAGACATGTGGTATAGGGAGTGGAAGGTAAACTTTAATTTATTCACTTTTTAATAACCCAACTTATTATGATCTTTTCTGTACATTCTATTGGACACTAACTTTTTTTCCTGTAAACTTTGCAGAAAGATTTTCTAATATTCCCTGAGGAGGAGCCAGCCATCAGACGGGCTTGGAACTTCAGGGCCGGGAAGAGGTTCCGGGAGATGCTCAGGGATATTCGAGACGGGACTTCACGCTTTCAGTGGATCCCTGAGCGTCACCTCCAGGTGCTGCGGGAGCACTGGGCCACCGATGCCTTCAAGGCTGAGCAGACTCGCAACAAGCTGAATCTGGCCTCACTTAAGGGTGGTTCCCTCCACACCGGCGGCTCTACCACTGTTGAGGGCACACGAGCACGATTGGTATGTACATAATGTTTAATATCAATTAACTATGTTATTAAACCTATTGTTTTAGCACAAAATACTAACATAAACTCACTTCAACACAGGACCGAGAGTTGAGGCGCACCCCCACTCATAGTGAGGTCTTCGAGCAGACCCACATGAAGAAGACTGAGAGGGGGAAGGAATGGGTGGATGAGCGCTCCAGGAACACCTATGTGAGTATACATATAAAATTTGTCTCTGTATAATTTTGTGAGTAAACAGTTAATCTTTATTTACAATAGCACTTACATTTTTTTAAATTGTTTTGATACGTTGCAGGCAGAGTTTAGGCAGAAGTTTGATGAGGCAACATAGGCCTATCAGACTCAGCTTGATGCAGGAGAGACAGCCGAATCTCCTAGTGAGGATAATATTTGGCTGGAGACTGTTGGTGGGCCATATAAGGGCCGTGTTTATGGTACCGGCATAGCTGGGTTCACCGACACTCCATCTCCTGCATCGGCCTCTGCATGTGGTTCTGCTGTTTGAGATAACGCTCTTAGGGACCGTGTGCATGCCATGAATGCAGAGCGGCAGGCGCAGACCATCTAGGAGCTACAGCAGAGGCTGCAGAACCAGGAGTCGGACAAGAAGAAGAGCAAGAGCAAGATGTCGAAGTTGAAGAAGAATATGAAGATGTTATTCAAGATGTTTGCGTCTTCTAGCTCTTCTGGAGCCAACCTGCCATCGGGTCTGATCGATGATGATGATGGTGATGATACCAGTGGTGATGAAGGCCACCCGGACTATGACTAGTCCCTTTCTTTATACTATTTTATTGTTATGTTTCTCTGCTACATTCTCATACATTTAATTTCTTTGTTATTGTTATATATTGTTATACTATTTTACTGTAATTTAATTTTTCATAATATTCGTTTACATAATATATATAAATATATCGATAAAACAATTCGATTATTTCGTACTAATGATAGCAGATTTTATTATTCAATTTTATATATTAATCAAGTCATACAGAATAAATTTCACAATAAGAATATAAATTTTTTTTTATTATTTGTAATATCCGTCGGAAAACCGTCGGAAACCCTCCGGTATCGGCTAAAAATTACTGAAATTATCATGTTGCTGCTTAACCATAAACCATCGGAAATCCATCGGTAATTTCTACCCCAAGCCGTCGGGAGCCGACCGGAAATGTTCGACGGCAGTTTCTAACCCTAACCGTCGAAAACCTATCGGAAACTTCCGACGATTTCCCTAACCCTAACCGTCGGAGATCCATCAGAAACTTCCGACGAATTTGCTAACCCTAACCGTCAGAATTCTATCGGAAGCTTCCGACAGTTTTTCCGAAACTAAACCGTCGGAAGCTCCTCGAAGAAACTCCGACGGGTTTTCTTAATTTGGCCGTCGATAGTTTTTTCCGACGAGCCGTACTCCGACCGGTCATTTTATAAAAAAAACCGTCGGGAACCCATCGGAAATTATTTTCACCGTCGGAAATCCCCTCAAAATTTTCCGTGTTTCTGGTAGTGGAGAGGTTACTTCAGGGCTGGGAAAGGTTTTAGGGACGGAGGGGACCTATATGCAAATATTACAAGATGAAGGGCTGAAGAAAAATATGGAAATGCAGAAATCCTGTTCTATCATCGAGCTGGTCGCTAGCGCGCATATCATGACTGCTAGCGACCGTCTCCACCGCATCTACCCGTTAGCGCCCTATCATGGCCGCTAGTGACGAACCTTCACCGCCTCACCCGCTAGCGAGCTTAATTTGGCCGCTATCGAGGAAAGGTTGTCCATAATGCTGATACATAACAACAGCAACAGTTTTTCATGCTCTAAACCCCCAATTGCTACCTGAAACCCCAGAACCAAAACCACTACTCTAAACAACATTAATATACCTATATAAACTTGTACATGATCCTAAATGCCTAAAACCTCTCATGATCTCTACTTAGGTTGTTCCTTTAAACTCATTTTCCCATATCATTATACACTTTAAATCATGATACAATGCAAATGTCATTTTATCATACACATATGTCACATAGCACACATAATACATATTCAATAATGCATATACATCTAAACATGTCCCAAATACACATACATCCTAATTATTCCTTAATCAATGCGATTCACTTCAAATCCCCTTAATTAAGGTATAATTAAGCACTCGGGGCCTTACACCGTGGTCCTCTCCCCTCACAGCGCTGCCTCCCGTCTCCCTCTCACCCTCTCGGTTCCCGGCCGGAGCCGCGACTGCCGCGAGGGTTGCGACCTCCATCTTCTTTGTTCCCTCTCCCTCTCTCTCCCAAAACACAAAAAAAAAAACTAGATATATGTGTGTCTATGTATGTGAATGTGTTAGGTTAGGTTTTATTAATTATTATTATTATTATTATTATTATTATAATTACATTCTAACACACCTCTTTTGTTTTTTTTAAAACAACACAATATCTTTTATTTCATTTTTATTTTACTCTTATTATTATCATTATATTCCTTTCAAATATTCATAAAACCCTTTTTTACAATTTCTATTTTGTTTTATGAGATAATCATCCTCAGAATTTCAAATTGTGGGGTACTTGTGCGAGGTGATCGTCCTGTACCCTAATTTTTCTTTCTTAAAATAACAGATTATTTCCTTTTCAAAAGCAATGTTTTTCTTTTAACCAAAATCAAAACAAAATTCACAAAATTTGTAATTTATTATTTCGTAGTATGAGACAATCATCCTCGGAATTTCAAATTACAGGGTACTTGTGCGACTCATAACTCGCCCTGTACTCCACATTCTCTAAAAGATATCTAACACACAACTATTTTCTACAAGAATAACGTGGGTTTGAGTTCCTCATTACACCGGGGGATACGTCGGTGCAGGCTACAATCTGTCAACCCAAAATTAATTTTAAACTTATTTTGTTTCTTTTCATATTGTTTTTACGTGCTTATATCTTAAAGGGAAAAATAAATATGTAACACCTGTGGTTCAAGAATTTCTTGTTTTTGAGTAATTTCGGTCGCCGGTACGGATTTCGGTACTCGGCGACTAGATTTATATATATATAGTGATAATCTATGATGTGTTTTTCTATGATTGATATGCATATATGTAATGCGCACATAAGATAACGTGGTGCATATGATTAATTAATTATATCTTATGACGATTGATATATGATGATGAGAAAAGTTATATGGTGTTCTCTGAGATAGATATATTCTCCTGAACCAAAGTGAATGGTATGTATATATGGATTTAAGTGAATTTCTTTACTCAGGAGAAAGACCAGTATTATATATATATATATATATATTTTGAAGTAATACATATAATTATGTGTGACATATTAAATGTAACATCCCAATTTATTAACTAAGCCATGGACATAACTAACAAATTGATATGTTACAACCACCCAAAAACCCTGTTTTTTTTTTCTGTATATATAGTATAAACCCTTATCATGAATAAATAAAAGTGCCGAAACTCAAGAGCCATGACCTTTGGAATCATGCACGAATGGATATCCTGGATAATCGTCTAAAAGTATATGAAGAATAGCATAAGTAATAGAGGCCCGAACATCAATGGCCATAATATTAAATACATAATATATGTGTAGGAGTGCAATATAAAAATATTTAAGTATATTGGAGGTTCTGTTTAAAGCATCAATTTTTAATGTTGTCTATTCAATTAAATTTATTATAACAACAATATTAATATTGAATTTAATTTAATAAAACCACAATAATTATATTTGAAATCTTATCTACTAAAGTCATAACATCTATATATACATTAAGAATCTAACAAGTAATATCCAAGTCATATTTAGTATCAAATACAACTTTCAAGTTACCTAACAAAGGATCAAGATAGAGTTTGATAATATCTAACTACAAAATATTGTGTAAAACCAAAAAGTTAATATATGTTTCATTAAAAAACATCAACATCTTCAACACTTCAACTATTTCACTACTCTTCAACTATTTGATCATTTTGCTCTTTGTGGTTCGTTTCTTTCATTCCTTCAACTTGAGGTTCCTGTAAGGATAAAAAATTCAAATAGGAAAAACTTGCACAATTTACTAAAAACCCATAAGAACAAAATTGACCAAATAAAAAGAAAATGCATCCTAATTAACCATCAATTGTAAGTGCTCATATGATATTTTTTATTCCTTCCCCTAAACACAAAGAAACACACATCTCCTATATGTAAAAACTAACACAAGAAACAACTTGATTTCCCTAAGAAAGGTCAAAATTGTAAGTGTGTGTATGATTCTATTCTAAAGTGGAGAATTAAGTGAGCCGCATCTTCTAAGAAAATCAACCAACAAATATAGCAAATATGGACATCAATTAGCATAAAAGCAAAATGCGATACCAAGTTACACTAACTAACCACATCGCAAATAACATCACTTCACAACAATTGAACAAAATGAAATATACATTAGTCGAATGGAAGACATACCACACTAGTTAATGAAAGCCTTTTTTTTTCTAAAGCTTCAAATTTTCACCCACTTCAAATTCCATATTTAAAATGAAGGATAAGTGGATAATAGTTTAAATATTCAAGAAACTAGTTAGAAGCAAGGAAAACTAGTGATGACACCTACGAAGAACAACATTTGCAACTCAAAATGGAAAAAGCCCCAAAGAAAACAAATCACTATAACATCAAGATAAAGAGAAAATCTTCACTCACAATCAATGACAAAGTAGCAACCCCCAATACCAAAAATAATAATACTAGGCTAATGTTGAAAAACACAATATAGACTACAGCAGCAGAAGCAAGTACAAGACATACACCATTGGGAAGGTGTATTATAGTTCAAGACAAGAAGTGCACAATGATAGTGAAGGAAGAAGCATATATATAATGGTTACTTACAAAGATCGAAAAGAAAACAATGCTTTGGTGAAGGAATTGAGTGCTAAGTTTCACTTAGGTATAATAGAATATTTGTCTAAATAGTCAGGAAATGACATATAAAACTAAAGCAAAATAGCCAATATTGTGCACATCCAGAAGCACTTCCCTAATATTAACAAAAAAATATATAACTAATAACTTTCAAGTTTCAACTTAAGTTTCATCACAAAATCCATATCACAATCATCGATCAAAAGGAAAATTAAAATCTAATAAAAGAGCATAATATTATCTTTCATTCCCTAATATTCTTGTGAAACAAAATTCTTATAAAAACATAACCAGAAGCACATATTATATATAAGTCATTAATTCAAATTACTATAAATTCTAACTTTTTCATTGTTACATCCCAAGTGAGCAGCCAAGGCCTCCATATCAATTCCTGAGCTATTTTGTCGCAACCAGATTTTTGACAAGTGACTTTAGTTCATCCACTTCTTGTTGCATCATGTCAACCTTACCTTCTAATGAAGCTTTTTCATCGGCATGTTGTTGCTTAATGGCCGCTATTTTTTCACTTCTCTTTAACATAGTCGGCGTGGTAGTTCTCCCATAGCAACGCACTCTTCCAGGCTTTTCCTTTCCAAATAAGTCTTGGAAGGCTTTAATGGCAGACTCTCTAGACTTTTGATTCTCATTATGAAGATGTGCCTAAGTTGAACAAGTATAGTTAGAAATATAATTAAAATCGCACAAACATATTTATGATAATATATAAGATGAAAATGAAAAACTCACAATCACATCGAAAGTATCTTCATCTAATTGTTTGCCCTTGTTGCTTTGACGTGTTTCAATAAACATTTCTGCTTGACTTGGTGGTTCATTATTTTCCTTCTTAGCACACTAGAATTGAATCAAATTTTGTTAAAAAAAGGACTTAGCACATGTAAAAATAAGCATATTCATACATACATACATACACACACACACACACACATATATATATATATATATAGCTGCAAAAATATTATACCAATCTTGCACGTATTCTTGCAAAATTTATTGGTCCCTTTCGGTGCCTATACTTTTGTTGAGCCCTATTTTGCGCATTTTGGAGGCACATTTTCTACATTTCAAAAGAGCTTAATATTATTGAACAAAACATCAGATTTAAATGAAGAATATATGCATGATGTAAGTAGTTATTGCACTCTAGTTGAAATACTTACTTTGACGTCCTCATTTCTCCAGTAAGCAATTAATTGTCGGAAATGTGTTTTCGGTATGCTTTTGGGACGATTTTTAAGCATCTGACTTATATTTTTGTAAATTAGAAAATGATTCTTGCGGATATTAGTCTTATGCCGTCTCCAAGCATCATTGATACGAGCTAGCTAGTACCACTTTTTTCCCTTTATCCGGAATGATGAACTTAGACTACAAAATACAAAATAACAATATTAGTAGCAACAATGTTGGCTAAAGTTTCAAATTATCTAAATAAAACCTTAAAAAGGATGATAACTAATAGAAATAAGCTTAAAAGAATAGAGAAAGTTTTAATGTTCTTACAGTAACAAATTCCCAAATAGAATCCTTGTTTGGAATAGCTTTCCAATTTGACTAAATCAAAGGACAAAAAAATCTGAATTCCTAGCCACCGTCCCAAAAAGTAGCTTAAATCAGATACTACTTTGTCAGTAGGCCCAAGACATTGCGCAAGACATAAGATTTCTCCTCCCTGGGGTCTTCCTTGGGAGAATGCAAAATCCAAAATGACTCAACACCAAGAATGTACTCCTCACTATATCTTGGCAAATTAGTCACTCCTTGTCCATAACTTTTTTGTCTACTAAGATAAAAATATATATAGTACAACGTTTGAATTAGACTAAGATACACAATTGTTACACATTGCGCAAGGACATAAGATTTCTCCTCCCTGGGGTCTTCCTTGGGAGAATGCAAAATCCAAAAATGACTCAACACCAAGAATGTACTCCTCACTATATCTTGGCAAATTAGTCCACTCCTTGTCCATAACTTTTTTGTCTACTAAGATAAAAAATATATATAGTACAACGTTTGAATTAGACTAAGATACACAAGGTTTCCTAAACTACAAGCTTAGAAGAAATCCATCATCATACATAGGTTTACATCACACTCCAAAAGATACACTACAAAAAATTGATCTTTTTGGTATGAGTTTTTTCGTGACGCGTATATAGTCCACTTCTTGTTTGTGATTTGAATTGAGCACTTGTTAATTATATGCTTATTTTCTTGTTTTAACTGCATTATGTATTCACACTTAGTCTTTGTGATCTGAACTTATTAGATTAAATATATTACTTTAATGCTAGATTCTACCTTAATTTTTTGCTTGAACTTCTATGTTTTAATTATGTGTTATTGGATTGTTTCAGTATGATTACAGAGGTTAGTTATATTTAATAGTAAATTTACAATGTTTTTTGTTTGTAGTATCTTCATCTAGGCAACAATGCACATTATTCCACAAGTTGTCATAGGAGAGAATCAAACACTACGGATTGAGATCAAGAACTTATCTTACAATTTCTTTTGTTCTTTTGAATAGAAAGCAAGTATCAGCTCAAAATATATTGTTTGAGCAACTTTTTGGGAAGTTTAAATTTTTTCAGCATTTTTTAATATTTGTTTATTGCTAAAACTATATCTCCATGGTAAAAAATTAATACTATGACAAAATTCATGCATGCGTGCATATAGAAAATCAAAATAAAAAATCTACATTAACGCATTTTAACGTATTCCCATCAATTAAAAGTATTTATACTAAGGAATTTCAATCAATTGAACAATAAAAGCAAAACTCACGATAATATGCCAAGAGTGTCAACACTTCTTTTATGATATGAAACAGTTAAATCTAAAGCATTACAGAGATAAAAACTTATAAGGTTACCTCTCAATTCTTGGGAACAAGTGAAGATAATGGTCAACTCCTATTTTATTCCCTTACTGCTAAACTTCCATACCTGAAAAAGTCACAAAGATATATTGAATTTCATGTGTACACAAATCTCCATAGTTCATCAAGAAATTAAACATACATAAAGATATGATAGTATGATTAGAAACGATAAAAGAAGAGAGGCTCATTACAATGTAGGAATATAGTAATTGAGGGGAAAATGAAGAATGATTTTCATGTTTCCGGTAGAAATGCAATCGCACTACACTAGACTAGTATTGTATCTCATTGATGGCTCATATATGATATTTTGCATTATATCAAATCCAAAAAGTTCTGGAAAAAAAGTATGCATATAGTATTTCTATGTTAAGTTAATATAATAATAGTTAAGAAGATAGGAATAACAAATGTTAAAGAATAGAATCCTTAGAGAAGAAAAAATATGGTGGAACCTAGGAATTAGAAAGTCAAATATAAATCATTCCTTCCACACACAACACAAACAAACAAACATATCTTAAATCATTGAGGATTTTAAAATCAAATGTACCATATCATTGCACTATGAATATGATAAAGTGTATTAAGTAAATGAAGTAATTCATCATAGCAGTAATATGAGATTGATTTAACATTTTAACAAGGAACTAACTAGATGCATATATGAAGTTAACTTGGACTCCATTGACAATATTGCCAAGAATCCCATCCGAGAGGACAATGACAGTACACATATATTATTGGTCACATGAAAAATCACTTTAATTCAGCCTCTTCCAAGATCCCACCTATGTAAAACTTGTGCTCATAGTAGTAAGAAAAGTAGTAACAATGAGGATACTCTTCCAACATCGACATTTCTTTGTCTCTACTTTACCAAATATTCTAGATCACGACCACAAAGTATTTACTATCTCTAATCACTTTTTAATAAGACTATTTGTGCCAAATTAAAAGAGCTTTAATCTGGTTAATAACTATTTTTTTCTGCGTAACACCTATTCTTTAATTTGAACATTGCAATGTCCACTAAAATCAACTTTATGCAGGTCTTCATCCTTCACTAATTATCAAAAGATGAATATGCTAATAATCACTACTCTAAGAAGGCCTTGCATTCCATAATATGTTTCAGCACCCCCACCCAAAAATAAGGATAGCTCACCCACAATAGTAAACTTCAAAGTAATCAAGATGGTTCCAAGAAGTCAAAAAATCTATCCAGTTACAACATATCAGCCAAAGTTTCATTGTGTCTATCTACAATATCTCAATACTAATGAATCTTTACTTAAATCTCTTAGAACTAACTCTCTCTATGTGTTGCATCATATACTATAACCATTCCCTGTCAACGTTTTCTTTTAGGCTATATATTAAATTTTTGCACTATATATTATGCAATCAAAAATATAACTAATAATAAATTTATCTTGCAAGATATATTTATATATATCCATTTGGATAGATCAAAGACATGCATTGAACACATTCAGCCCTTAACATTTCTAATCAGAACTTTATTACTATTTTCAGCATAATAATATATTGAATTCCCTGCAACCCTTCAAGTTTCTTTTTCATTTGTCTACCCTTTATCCCAAATTTTATTAAATCACCACCAAACACCATTAGCACTTATAGAATATGGCAGACCCTCACAAATCATCTACATCTTTATCATTACCTCTTTCATATTTGGCCTTACACCACACAAAAAATGCACTCAAATTCTCCTTAGTAATCATCTCTCTAATATATATATATATATATATATGGTTTATTTTCTCTCAGTAGTGTGCCAAGTTTTGATAGTACACTTCTTTTAACTAGAAATAAATACTACATCAATAATTTTAGCCTATGAATGAATTGAATGATTAGTAATCCAAAGAATAATAATTTCTACCACCATCTAAGGATTCTAATCTAAGGATACTTAGAAAAATATCAAAACACAAACAAGAAGCATTTTTACCATTATCATCACCCTTGTGAAGATTGTCTTTTTTTATGAGTGAGACACGAAAAATAGCAGCACCTCAGGGAAGAGCTGAGCAAGACGATCAGAGATAACACGACCTTGAACGGACCAAACACAAGTAGAGGAGCGTCCACGAGAAACCCATACAGCAGAGAGAGAAGCGTTACCGTCGCAGCGAGTGGAGCATGGAGTGTTGTCTTCACAAAGAATCGAGCATCGCAGAGATATAGAGTGTCTCCATCGTGAGGAGAAAGGAGAATCGTCGTCGTCGTGGAGAGTGGAGGGCTCGGAGGTGGCCTCAGTGCTTGCTTCACGGACAGGGGAAATCGCAAAAATTATGCGGAGAAGATGAAAGTTCCAGAACAAGGGTTTTTAGGTTTTGGGTTTAATCTTAGAAAAAACAATCTTGGTTTTATTTGAGAAGATAAATGTAGTACACAGCACCACCAGTTGTCTTGAAAGGAAATAATAAAAATTTTAATTTTTTGGGATATTGTTAAAATTTAGAAGTGTTATATGAGAAAATAAACTAATGTGATGGTGGGAAAAAAATCTTTATTGCCGCCATCTTATTTCCTTAGTTATACAGTAGGAGATTTCTTGCTATTTTCTTTTATGCCTTATTTTTTTTATATTTAAGTAGTTAACCAAAAATTTAAGTAGAATATTAGTAATAATGATATATATATAGTGTCCCAAAAAAAAAATATTAGATATATGTCATGGGTTATTAGTGACCTTTAGTATTTAGTAATGTAACTATACACATTTTGCAGGAATATAAGTATTTAATTTTCATTTTAAAATTAAATATGTTTATTATAATTTATCTAGTTATAACATTTTAGCGAACGGTTTTTAAGTGTTGTACTAGTTAAAAATATAATAGCAACGGTTTTGAACTGTAGCATTTGTAAAATAAAAAAAATAACACTTAAAATACCGTTGTCTAATATTAAAACAATACCACGATTACAAAACCGTTGCATATATGGTAAAAGAGTACGGTTTTTCACTGTTGCGATAAAATAACTCAAAAATTCATTACAATAAGCAACATTTTCGGAAACCGTTGTCTAAGATGCTTTGATGCAACGGTTTTCTGGGCGTTGCAAAATTTGGCGTTGTCGTAGCTTTAATTTGTTGAAGTAGGTATTGATGGTGTGATGAAAGTGATGATGAATATTAGGAAAATGATGAATGACTGTTTATAATACCTCTACTTCTGTATGTCTTTCAATTGACAGATTGGAAATGAAAATGATTTGGAATTATTGAGGTTGTGATGATGGATTGTTTTTGGGATGTATTTTTTCAATAAGGGTTGGATGTGAATGTATTTTTTTTTTTATGTGTGATTGGATGCTGATGGTTTTCTCTTGTCAATCTTCGTCCCCTTTTCTCTGTAGTATGTTCTCTCTATTTATCCTCTATGGATCCAAAATTTTTATTTAATTTTTTTGGTGTTTATCATTTTTTAGTTTATCCTCCCCTTAGTGTTGTTTATCATCTGCTGATTATTATTCTTTAGTTTATCTTCTCTGTAGTGCTGTTTATCATCTGCTTATGTATGGATCTAATAGGCAAAATGCTTATGGTTGTGAAAGAGAGTATGGAGGGTTGAGAAAGGGAGTATGGAGCTCTGATAAGTGGAAGGCAATGAGGAATGGAGACAGCTAAGCTGGAGATAGTAAGGCTGACAGATCATATCTATTATGCATTTTTGTTTTATTATTATTATTATTATTTTTGTATATTTTGTCATCTGAATGTTTTTTCTTTTTTTGTATTTATGGATTGTAACAAAAGGTTGGGCCAAGAGACCATTGACCCAAGATACAATTTTTGTTTTTCTGTTCTTCTTGTTCATTCAAATTTATTTTATTAATTGGGTTGTTCTAGAATAAAAATGGGCCTAGTACCTCTTTTTTTCAATATATTTGGAATGGGCTCTAAAAGAAGCAACAACAACAAAAATTAAAAAAAAATGAAAGGAAACAATTTTTATTTTTATTTTTAAGAACATGAAAATGTGTCAGACAAAATACGGTGTTCACAATTGCCCCTCTTTACTTGGTTTTTATTAAGAGTATGAAAATTGTCAATTTTCATCTCTTATGATAAATAACAAGTAAAGATATGAATTCGTATTTTGTACGGAAATGACAAAAAGATGAATTTGAATCAAAGTGATGTGTGATATGACATTGTCCATTTTGTGACCTATTGATGCATGTCCCAAACTCATGTGAATGAATGTTATAACAAATGATATGGAATGTCTGATTTGCTGAAAAGTAAATGCTAATTTGCTGAAAGTTAAATGCTAATTTGCTGAAAGTAAATGCCAGTTTGCTGCAATGTAAATGCCAGTTTGCTGAAAGTAAATGCCTGTTTGCCTAAATGTAAATGCTTGTTTGCTGAAATGTAAATGCCTGTTTGCTGAAAGTAAACGCCATTTTGCTGAAATGTAAATGCCTGTTTGCTGAAATGTAAATGTCTGTTTTCTGAAAGTAAATGCCTGTTTGACGAAATGTAAATTCCTGTTTGCTGAAAGTAAATGTCAATTTGCTGAAAGTAAATGTCAGTTTGCTGAAAGTAAATGCCAGTTTGCTGAAAGTAAATGCCAGTTTGCTGAAAGTAAATGCCAGTTTGCTGAAAGTAAATGCCAATTTGCTGAAAGTAAATGCCAGTTTGCTGAAATGTAAATGCTAGTTTGCTGAAAGTAAATGCCAGTTTGCTGAAAGTAAATGCCAATTTGCTGAAAGTAAATGCCAATTTGCTGAAAGTAAATGTCTGTTTGCTTAAAATGTAAATGCTTGTTTGCTTAAATGTAAATGCATGTTTGCTGAAAGTAAGTGCCAGTTTGCTGAAAGTAAATGCCAGTTTGCTAAAAATAAATGTCGATTTGCTGAAAGATAAAAATCTCTTCACACTGGTATGTGAGGGGTGTTGGTTGCTAACGCGAACAAGTTTACATGATTTGAAGAAGTATCTCTAAAGTGATGTATGATTAATGGAAGGTGCATGAGGTGATTTTAATCGAGAGATAAATGTCCCTTGATGTGCGTAATTTTCGAACTATATCTCATTTGCCCCAATATAAGATGTTTGTCACATTGTTCCTCCAAGAAAACTTCGATCTGATCCCAGTCCGAGTGTTGTTACGATAACCTAGAAATCTAGAATGATGAATCTGCCAGTTGTTCTTTGACTGTGAATCACGTTAATCATCTTCAAGGTTTTTTCTTTTTCTTTGAAGATACTGGTTTCACGGGTCTGCCATCCATTTTGAATCTTGAACCTTTATTTGTTTTACTATCCTTTTAAGTGATGTTAGCTGTTAAACTTTCGACTATACTTAAAATAATGCTATGATTACGCACGCACTGATATAGGGTATTGCGAAGAAGAAAGAGGGAAGAAAAGAATGAAAGAAAAGAATTTGGACATGAAATGAACATCAAAGGCTATAGATGAAAGTGAACAAACAGCAAAAAACCACTTCATTGAGTAACAATTACATTGGACTTGAAATTCTGAAAATTAGACCCATTATCGTGTCTTGTTCAAATTGCCCCAGTTTAGCTGTTTAGGTAGGATAAGTTGCAACTTCAAGGGAAGTATCTTGCTCTTACTTTTGCCTAGATTGCACTTTCGGGTTTTCAATCTAGCGAGCTTCCCACTTTTGCCTAGGTCGTGCTTTCAGGTTTTCAACCTAGAGTTTCTTTTTTTTTATTTTTAGGCAAAGTATTTTTTCACGACGTCTGAATTAATTGGCTTCAGAAGTATTTGTCCTTCCATATCAGTCAAGATCAAAGCCCCTCCTGAAAAGGCATCTTTTACAATGTAAGGGCCATCATGTGTTGGTGCCCATTTGCCTCTATTGTCCTCTTGATTCGGTAATATTCTTTTTAGGACGAGATCCCCAGGTTGAAATATTCGGGTTGCACCTTTTTATTAAATGCACGGGTCATCCTTCTCTGGTACAATTGTCCATGACAAAGTGCATTCACCCGCCTTTCTTCGATCAAATTTAACTGTTCATATCTGGACTTAATCCATTCAGATTCGTTTAAATCTGTCTCTATTAGGATTCTCAAAGATGGAATTTCCACTTCCACAGGTGTTACCGCCTCCATCCCATACACTAATTAGTAGGGAGTTGCCCCTGTTGAGGATCTAACTGACCTGCGGTATGCATGCAGCGCATATGGCAGCATGTCACTCCAGTCTTTGTAGGTGACTACTATTTTACTCAAAATCTTCTTGATATTTTTGTTTGCAACTTCGACTGCCCCATTCATCTTAGGCCGATAGGGGGACGAGTTGTGATGTTTAATCTCGAATTTTTCACAAAACCATTTAACATCTGAATTGTTGAAATTTGTTGCATTATCTGTGATGAGTCTCTCTAGCAAACCGTATCTACAAATGATGTTGTTTCTTAAGAATTTCACCACCACTTTTCGTGTTACATTAGCGTAGGAGGTTGCTTCTACCCATTTGGTGAAATAATCTATAGCTACTAGAATGAACCTGTGTCCATTTGAGGCTTTGGGATTAATCGACCCTATGACATCCATGCCCCACATGGCGAATGGCCATGGTGATGAAAGGGTATATAGTGGTAATGGCGGGGAGTGAACTTTGTCAGAGTAGATTTGGCACTTGTGGCATTTCTTCACGAACTCAATGCAATCCTTTTCCATTGTGAGTCAGTAGTACCCCTGTCTGAGGACCTGTCGAGATAGTGTGTGCCCATTAACATAGGTCCCACAAATACCCTCATGCACTTATGAGATGATTGAATTATCTTCTACGCATCCATGCATCTCAATAGAACACCATCATGATTTCTTTTGTACAACACGTCTCCTAAGAGGAAGAAAGACATGGATAGCCGCCTGAGTGTTTTCTTATCATTCTCGTTTTCCCTTATTTGATATTTCCTCTGCTTTATGAACTTCTTAATGTCATGAAACCACGGTTGGCCATCTAATTCTTCTTCAACATTGGAGCAATATGCAGGTTCCTTCTCAATCATGACTTGCTGAGGTCGAATATCTACCTCCAGATCAAGCTTAGTCATGGCAGCTAATGTAGCTAATGCATCTACGAATTGATTCTGATCATGAGGCAGGTAATGGAATGTAATATCTTCGAACTCTTCCTTTAGACCGGTGAGACATTGGTAATATGATAACAACCAGTGCTCTTTAACTCTCCATTCTCCATTGACTTGGCAAATAACCAGTGCTGAATCCCCATAGACTTCCAAGTGTTGCACACCGAGAGATATTGCGGCCTTCTGACCCGCTATGCAAGCCTCATATTCCGCAGCATTATTAGTGCAATCAAAGGCAAGTTTAATAGCGATTGGAAATTGCTTTCCATCCGGGGAGATTATAACTGCTCCAATCCCATTGCCATGTATATTAGTTGCCCCATCGAAGTACATTGTCCACATAAGCTCTCATTCCGCTTCATTTTCACCTTCTTCTTCAATGACAGATACTATACTCTCATCAGGGAATTCGAATTCCATGGATTGATATTATACGAGAGGGTTTTCAACGAGATGATCAGCGATAACACTTCCCTTTACGGCCTTTCTAGTCACATACTTTATATCAAATTCTGCCAGAGCGACTTGCCAGTTGGACATCCTCATGGAGATATGTGGACATTCAAAAATGTACTTGAGGGGGTCCATGCGTGATATTAACAAGGTCGTATAGTATAACATGTACTGACGCAACCTCTTTGCCGTCCATATTAGCGCGCAACATATTTTCTCAATGGCCATGTATCTCGACTCACAATCGTTGAACTTCTTGCTCAAATAGTACACTGCTTGTTCCTTCCTTCCAGACTCATCATGTTGTCCCAAAACCGCGCCCGTAGAATCATGTAAGACTGTTAGGTACAAAATAAGGGGTTTCCCTTGTGATAGGGGAACCAAAAGCGGTGGATTTACCAAATAGTTTTTTATTTTCTCGAAGGCTTCTTGGCACTTATCATTCCAAGGTGTTGGATTGTCCTTCTTCAATAGTTTGAATATCGGCTCACATGTATGTGTCATGTTGGAAATAAACCTTGCAATGTAATTCAAACGTCCCATAAAGCTTCGAATCTCTTTCTCTGTTTTGGGAGCTGGCATCTCCTGGATAGCCTTAATCTTGTTTGGATCGACTTCGATGCCTCTTCTACTGACAATAAACCCCAACAATTTTCGTGTAGATGCTCCGAAAGTACATTTTGCGGGATTCAGACGTAGTTTGTACATTCTGAGTCGTTCGAACAACTTTCTAAGAACTGCAACATGGCTTTCTCCTTCTTGTGATTTTGCGACCATGTCATCTACATATACTTCCAATTCCTTATGAATCATATCATGGAAAAGCATTACCATGGCTCGTTGGTAAGTTGCACCGGCATTCTTTAGTCTAAATGGTATAACTCGATAGCAAAACACCCCCACTGTGTGATAAATGATGTATTTTCCTTGTCTTCTTCTGCCATAATGATCTGGTTATAACCAGAGTACCTATCCATAAAGGAAGAACGATGACTCCTTGCTGTATTGTCGACGAGGACATCGATGTGAGGTAGAGGGAAATTGTCTTTTGGGTTTGCTTTGTTTAAATCCCTATAGTCTTCACAC
This sequence comes from Aeschynomene evenia, assembly GCA_013621005.1. Lineage (NCBI taxonomy): Eukaryota > Viridiplantae > Streptophyta > Magnoliopsida > Fabales > Fabaceae > Aeschynomene > Aeschynomene evenia. The sequence goes on from CM024265.1 coordinate 10,187,260, forward strand.
ATGCGGACTTTCCCATCCTTTTTCGGTACAGGGACAATGTTTGCTACCCACTTAGGCTAGAGGGGTACTTCTAAAAAGCTAGCATCGAATTGTTTCTTAACCTCCTCTTTGATTTTAAGAGACATCTCTGCACTCATTCGTCGTAGCTTTTGTCATTTGAGCTCAATCCCTCAATTAATGGGATTTTATGAGAGACAATTTCAGGATCTAGCCCTGGCATGTCCTCGTAAGACCAAGCAAAGACATCCAAGTACTCCTTAAACAACGCGACCATTTCTTCTCTTTTCGGGTTGTCAACAATTTTAACTTCCCTTTTGTTTTCGCCGTTCCCTAAATTAATACTTTCGACAACCTCATGATGTGGATTTATACCCTCTTCCATTGAGTTTATTATTTTAGCAAATTGTTGACACAATTCAGGGTCTTCTTCTTGTTCCCGTTCATTTAAGTCTGTTGTAACGCAATAATCAATTAACGGGTTTTCGCAATTGTTCGTAATGGAAAGAGATCTCATCGAAGAGGAATCCCTGGAATAAAATAAGGGATGAATAAACACGGAAGACAATAAAAGAAAATGGATTGTCAAATGAAATCACGCGTAATCATAACATTAATCAAAAGTACAAGTCAAAATGTAAAAGCGTTCATTACTCAAAGCAAAGTAAATAATTTAATGGTTCAGATTCCCAATTGTCTATTGCCTCTGAATCTTGGCTGGGGTGGATCTGTCGAGCAGAATTTGAAGCCTTTTGTATGACATTGACAATATCTTCTTCTCCTACCATCGACGGTGGTAGGAATGTCTCGCTAATGTGCGAGATCTTTCTGATTTCCAATGGCGACTTTTCCTTTCCATCAAACCCTAACCCAAGTTTTCCTGGATTTTCAGGCAATGAAATTGCATGCTTGATCCCTTGCAGACGACTCCCCAACCCTTTTCCTTCTTTGAAGCCATTTTTCTACATCATTTTGATGACCACATCATTTATCTTCATCTTGTCATGTTCCACTATCTCAAGGTTTTGTAATGAGCTATCAGGAGCATCTTCTGCACAATCAATGTAAGGGATTGCCACAGGTTTAGCAAGAAGCATCGCTTCTTCCCCTTTTACGGTTACTAGTCTTCCGTTGTTTATATACTTCAGCCTCTGATGCACTGTAGATGGGATTGCACCAGCTTCATGAATCCAAGGTCTCCCCAGTATCATCGTGTAGTCTGGCTCAATATCCATTACATCGAACTGAGTATTGAAGATAGTAGGACCTATCTCCAATTGAAGATGAATGTCGCCCATGAATTCTCTAGTTGAGCCATCGAACGCTTTTGCAATGGTCCCTTTTGGTTCGATCTTTGACGGATCCACAGATAGTTGTTGGAGTGTGGAGTAAGGGAGAACATTGAAGGCGGATCCCGAGTCCACTAATACCTTTGCTACGATATAGCCTTGACACTTCAGGGTGATATGCAGTGCCTTTGGACGTCCAGCCTTGCAAGGAAATATTTCTTCATCTATGAAGGCTATAGTGTTTGCAGCCTTAATTGCATTCACTATCCCTTCTACCTTTTCTGGGGTGATGTCCTTGGGCACAAAAGCCTCATTCAGGACCCGTTTCAGTGCATTGCGGTGTGCATTTGATGTCATGATTAGAGAGAATAGCGAGATTCTTGCACGCGTCTTCTTCAACTGTTCTACCACATCATACTCACTTTGTTTCATTATTTTGAGAAATTCTTCATGCTCATCTTCCGAATTTTTCTTTTTCTCCTCTTCAATTGGTTTTCTTTGGGGAATAACTAGTTTCTCTGGAGTGTAGAATCATCCACTCCGAGTAATTCCCACAACGTCGGCCGTTATTCCAATTACTTATGGGTCAAGTTCTTTGTTGTTTCTGGGTCGTTTCTCAATTCTATTTGCTTGACTACAAAGTGAGCTGTTTATCCCATATACTAGCACTAATTTTGGAGTGCTAGGTTTGGCTGTTGTTTCATAGTTCCAAGGGACCGCATGATTACTATGGTAGGGTAAAGGACTCTTCCCGTGGAAAGACCTTGTAGATTGGGGTGGTTGATATAATCATATGGACGCCTTCCTCCTTTTTCCCCTTGATTGGCACCTCAAGTACTCCTAGCTTGATCATCTTTTTGATAAAGAGCTTGAGTGCGGGACAGTTCTTAAGATGATGTATGCCTTCATCATTTGAGCAACTGCAAAACAAGCCTATATCATTGTCGTTTATGGTCTTTCGACCGTCTTTGCCTTCCATGATTATCTCGTAACCTGTTCGCCTCAAAGCTTCCACAATTTCTCTAACAGTGAACTTGGTATCCCCCTATCGTTCTGTTCGTGTCGCTCTCCTCATTGATGGCATTTATCTGCCCTCCAGCATGAGGGGGAAATGGGCTATTCTTCGCACTTGGTATTTGGCTCTCCTCTAATTTAATGGCATTAATATCAATTAATTGTCAGATTGCGCGTCGAAAACCATAACATTCATCGATAGAATGTCCAGGAAAATTAGAATGGTATTCACACGTCTTGGTTGGATTATACCACTTAGGGTATGGTGGTCCTTGTATCCTTCCTGGCATCGACTTTATTAAATCGTCCCTACATAAGCATTTGAAAAGTTCACTTTTGTCCATATGGAAATCAGGTAATGGTCGATTCTCCATTCTTCGGGTATTGCTTTTGGTATTAGTCCCCGTTTGGGCTGTATGGGAATTGATTGGTTGGTAGCTTGGCTGCTGTGTTTGATAAGGTCTTGGCATGGTGAATGTGTTTATTTGGCGGTTGGTGACATGGTTAATTTGGGGAGTGTATGATGATTGGTAATAGGGCCTTTGTTGGGGTCCGTGGTTTTGTGATGACTGATAGAAAGGTTGATGTCTTGGCTGTGTGGGAGAATCGTTGGACTGTGAATTGATATAGTTGACAGCGGTTTCCTTTTTCTTGAAATGAGAAGTCTTTCTTGATTGAGAATCACTTGTATCTCCTGACTCGATCTTTCCATCAAGAATATTCATCTCGATCCTTTCCCCTATCTCCACTAAATCGACAAATTCCTTAACATGTGTGCCCAACATATTCTTGAAATATGGCCCTTCTAATGTACGGATAAAGTGGGAGCACATTTCTTGCTCTGTCATTGGTAGGACCACTCTAGCTACAAGGGCTCGCCACATTTGGGCATACTCTTTGAAGGATTCTCCCCCCTTCTTTTTCAAACTCTTCAATTGGTCCCTGATGGGCGCAACATCTACATTGAATCTATATTGGTTAGTGAAAGCCCACGCGAGATCTTCCCAGCGTTTGGTCGTTGACCGATTAAGCCGCATATACCAATCCCATGCGGCTCCGATTAGACTTTCAGAAAAGAAACTAACCAGGAAGTTTTTGTCTCTAGACCACATTCCCATCTTTGTGCAATACATCTTTAAGTGCATTACCGGATTTGTGATTCCGTCGAACTTAATAAAATCCGGCATTTGGAAATCCTTAGGGATCACTTCATTGGGGGCAGCACATAGCTCGTCGATGCCTATTGGCCCAAATAAGTTAGGTTCTTTCCAAGCCCGCATATGTTGTCGCATGTCTTCTTCTATCTCCTATTTTAGCTTAGCCTTTGCCATCTCGAAATGAGTTGCTCATCTTCCTCTTTTTCATGTGGCTCAAACCCTGGCGGGGTTTCAACTTTCTTAGGTTGGGTTAAGTTTTCGATTTGTTTTGCTTGTTCTAATATTATAGCTTTCAATGCCTCAATTTCCGGGTTCTTGGGTCCGTTCTCTGGCTCCATAGTCCCCTCCTTTGTTTCTGGCTTATTTCCAACCCTGGATTTTTGTTGCTTGTCCTTCTTAACCTTGGTCCTGGGTCTGAGTTCGTAGGGTTCTCTGTTGGGATCAGACGAAGTTGACTTTGGGAGCGCAATGTTGGCGATACCTGCAACATAGGGCATTAAGATACAATAATAAAGTATTGCTTAATAGTGAAGGATGATATCACATAGTGCATTCTCGTCAGAGGATTTTTCATCCATAAGATAAGTATTCCGACGGACAGTAGTACAGGGGTAGTTCGCACACTAGCAACATAGTATCTTGATGTGGAGTAACTTCGCAGGGATTGGAACACAAGAAATAAACTCATTTTATTAATTCAAAGTTTTAGTACATGATGTTGCCTGAATGATAGGCCATTACATCAGAGGTTTTTCTCCTTTTGAACATTTTCACAAGATTCCTTGTGACACTTATAAGATCATATACTTCCTCCGGGAGATGCAGCCTGAAATTTTGATTAATCTCTTGCTTAGCCTTCTCAAAGTGGTTTGGCTAAATCCGCAGCGTGATGCTCTAATTGCTTGATCAATCTTGCACGTTCCTCTTCCATTCCTACAACTTTCATGGCCCAATCCCCTGCTTGCTTCTTCCAAAACCTTCCCGCTTTCTCTGTGTGTTGAAGTTGATTTTGACATTGCTCAAAATTAGCCTATTCTTGGTCTCGTTCTTCCTCGATTTGTGCCAAAGTGTTAGTCAACTCTTCAACTTTATCTACCAGTTCTGCCCTTTCATAACATTGATCATACAAGCTAGCTTCCAACTCTTCCCTCTGTCGTTTTTCTTGCCCAAGCTTCGCTCTTAGTTCTTCTTGCCCAAGCTTCGCTCTTAGTTCTTCATTTTCTCTTTCTAGTGTTCTTCTCAGTTGTTCTTCACGATCTGCCTTTCTCCCCAATTTTTCGTGTTCTTATTTCGTAGAATTTCTTAGTTGGATAACAGTTCTTTTCAGCCCTTTGTTTTCCTTCTTTAACTGCTCGAGCTTCTCAAAGGATTCTTTCTTTTCTTTTGCGTACATTCGGGCTTCTTCTGCTAGCCTCTTAAGTCTCAAGTCATTGTTCTTTGGGGTGCCTGCGAGTTCATTTTTCAGATGTTCGATCATCTTTGTCTTCTTCTCGCATAGGCTTTTAGCGACAACAAGTTCTGTATCTAAAGCTTCTTTTTCTTTTTCTAGGAGCTCCATCTGAGCCTTCATGATCTCTACCCGTTCAGTCAACCATTCATTATCTTTTTCCTTATGCACAATCTTAGGCGTCTCTTGATATATTTTCCTTGCCGCCCTCCATGTGGTGTATCCAACAGTGGTGATCACTAATGGTTTTCCCAATTCATTCCTACCTGCTGTTTGAACATCTCTCCATGCTTCTTGAATGATTCCTGACAGCTTTTTTGTATGATCCCCCTCATTGTACGAGAAATGGAGGCCTCCTAACAGTTCTTTTCGTGGCCTTCTCTGCGTCCAACAAAGTTGTTTGAGCACCAATGCCAGGGTATATGCCACACAACCTCGTGGACCCATAAGAGGTACATTAGAGAAATTCCCGCACTTGTAAATGATATCTCCCCTGTCTCGTCCATACCACGAGCATACCCATTTAAATGATTTGTCATCTGCGTTGTCGAATTCTTCCCTCCATTGTTGCACTTCGAGAACTTTTGTCGGAATAATGTGGAAACTTCGTAGTGGATCTTATGTGATTTTGATATGATTCCCCGAATACATGTGAGTTATGATCCACACATACAAGAGGTGTAAGCAGCATTTAAGTTTTCCTTTTTGTCTCTGGTGGCAAAAACTTAGAGTGAGGAAAGTTTCTGCTAGTATTGCCGGCACAGGGTTTATCCTTTTCTTCTCTACGGCAAAGAAAACATCCATAGAAGCTTGGTCTATTATATTTGGAGCAGAAGGGAACAACACGAGTCCAAAAATGCTAAGTGTTAGCACCCTTGCAAAGACGACCCATTCCTGTCTATGTGCCAAGTCTTCTAAGTGAGCTTCGACGAAAGTACTAGTCACTCCCTTGGAATCTGCATGTCCAGCTAGCTTGATTTGAGTTGCCGAGACTCCTAATAATTCCCCGAATTGTTCCATCACTTTGGTGACTGAGCTATGATACTCGAGGTGAAAATACACTGGAGTCTTCTTCGTCATAGGCCATTTCAACATGCAAGCATATTCTTCGATTGTCGGAGTAATGTCAATGTTGGAGAAGTTCAAAACATCGGAGATCTGGGCTCCAATACCCAACAAGAGCTACGAGGGCAGAAGACTGGACGATTATGGGCAGCAAATCCAATATGGATCCGTATTTCCTTGCGAAAGCCTTCTTGCTTTCTTGTGGTAACAACTGACTCAATTGGTGTAACTTCTGTAGTGGGCTAAGGCTGATTGTCACGTTGAGATTCTTCTTGGAGATATTGCTAGTGTGTTTTACCCCTTCCATCAGCAATATGATATCACCTTGCACTGCTAGCCGATCATTTAACTGAATAATACTAATAGCAAGGTAAAAATGCATTATGCATGGGATGCATGATAAAGTTTTAAAGACGAATTATAAAGGAACATGCTCCTTTGTGTCCTAAACAAGGTAAAACCTAGGGCTGGATAGGACTAGAGGCGACTCTAACTTTGGTGATGTGCTAGAGTAATACTAGTGATGGGTTGAATCTAGACTCCCTATTTATCATGGTTCCCAAGCTGCCTGTATCAATGAGATAAAGCCTCGTTCATATGAAATTAGCTACAAGGACATAAAGTGACACAAGATAGCAATTCATATTTACGGTAACAACTTGACCAGTGAGTCATCGACTGTCAGGGAAGCATAAGCCTCACAAGGTCAACGATAAAACACCTTCTAGCCCTATGGGTTTCCAAAGCTCGGGTATAGAGTCGTGCTTGTGTTAGTGCATTGTGTGTGGGAGCTTTTGAACTTTAAACCCAAATAATACTTCCCAGATCACGAGAAAAAAAAAGAGTAATAAAAGAAGTATTTTATCCTAAGGTTTGTATTTACAAAAATAAAATAGATATTAGATTAAAAAAATAGGGACAAGAATAAATGAAAAGAAAATATTAGTTAGAATGGGAAATTAAATATTATAAATTATAAATATTAGCATAACCAACTTTAACAGGCTTGACTCTCTTTGGTCCCCAGTGGAGTCGCCGAGCTGTCACAACGTCCCCGACGGGTGCCGTGACTAAAATGTTAAAAACGGAGTCGCCACCAATTTTAATTATGGAAAAATTGGAAAACCTTTGTTTTGTAAAAAAAAAAAAAAAACTGGTCTTTTTTAGATATTAGGTTCGGGAGTCGAATTATGATTAAGGAAGGGTGAGAACTTAATCTTACTGCACCCCTAATTCATCCGTATAAACACGGTTACCCTAGAGCTCGATATGCAAAATATATTTATAATTTAGTAACATTAATTTCCCCTTAAGAAATTAAAATAAATACATAAAAAGTGATACAAAAAAAGAGTGATGAAAAAGTTAATTTTGGGTTGACAGGTTGTAGCCTGCGCCGATGTATCCTCTGGTGCAATGAGAAACTCAAACCTACGTCGTTCTTGTAAAAGATTGTTATATGTTACATGTCTTTTAAATTAAAGAAGAGTTAGGTACAGGACGAGTTATGAGTCGTACAAGTACGTGACAGTTTATGGTTCCCGAGGATGATTAACTCATACAACGAGATAATAAATTGTAAAAAGAATTTTACGCCAATTTGGTTTTGATTTTTATTTGAATAAAAGAAATATTTTAAGTTTGATTTAAAAGGAAACAATTTATTTAAGATAAAAAGATATTTTTAGGGTCCAGGACGATGTGATTCGTACAAGTACCTGCAATTTATAATCTTGAGGATATTAACTCATACAACGAGATTGAGATTAGAAAAGATTTATGCAATTTTGGTTTTGATTTGAAAAAAAAAGAAACATAATAATAATGACAATGATTATAATAGAAATAGTACTAATGATATAATAATAATAATAGTAATAGTAATAATAATAATAATAATAAAAAAAAAAAAAAATCACACACTCACACACGCATACATCACTCTCACACACACCACACATACTTCACCTACACCTACATAGATTTAGGGTTTTTTTAGAAAGGGAAAGGGGGAGAGGCACAGAGGCGGCCTCTGGAAGAGGGAGCGCGAGCGGTGTGAGAGAGAGAGAGAGGACTGTGGCCGCCGCGGTCCGAGGAGAAGCAATGAATGAGAGGGGATAGCTGCCGTCAGTGAGGAAGACACGGAGGGAGCTGCGACTTTCGTGGCAGCCGCGGCTTCCATGGCCGCGAGAGCAGAGGGAGCGTTTGGGGTGAGATGATGCGAGGTTCAGGGGCGAGGACAGAGAGAAATCCGAGGGAGGCCAAAAGGGAACAGGGGAGACGGGCGGTGTGCGACGGCAGGGCGGCTCGGGTTTATGCTGTCATCGTTGGAAGCCGAGGCGCCATCAAGGAAGGAGAGGTTGTCGCCGCGACTATCGCCGCCGCCACGGCTGTTGCTTCCGGCGATGGCAGTGATGAAGGTAATGTTCTTATTGTGCCTCTCTCAGTTCTTTTCACTCTGTTTTTCTCACTTGATTTGATTCTATTATTATTTGAATGGCTATATGATGGTTAAAACATAATGCAATGAAACTGAAATTTGGTATTGATGGTGTGATGAAAGTGATGATGAATATTAGGGAAATGGTGAATGACTGTTTATAATACCTCTACTTCTGTATTTCTTTCGATTGACGGATTGGAAATGAAAATGATTTGGAATTATTGAGGTTGTGATGATGGATTGTTTTTGGGATGTATTTTTGCAATGAGGGTTGAATGTGAATGTATTTTTTTTTTTTTTGGTGTGTGTGATTGGATGCTGATGGTTTTCTCTTGTCAATCTTCGTCCCCTTTTCTCTGTAGTCTGTTCTCTCTATTTATCCTCTATGGATCCAAAATTTTTATTTAATCTTTTTGCTGTTTATCATTTTTTAGTTTATCCTCCCCTTAGTGCTGTTTATCATCTGCCGATTAGTATTCTTTAGTTTATCTTGTCTGTAGTGCTGTTTATCATCTGCTTATGTCTGGATCTGATAGCCAAAATGCTGATGGTTGTGAAAGAGAGTATGGAGGGTTGAGAAAGGGTGTATGGAGCTCTGATAAGTGGAAGGCAATGAGGAATGGAGACAGCTAAGCTGGAGATAGTGAGGCTGGCAGATCATATCTATTATGCATTTTTGTTTTATTATTATTATTTTTGTATATTTTGTCATCTGAATGTTTTTTCTTTTTCTGTATTTATGGATTGTAACAAAAGGTTGGGCCAAGAGACCATTGACCCAAGATACAATTTTTGTTTTTCTGTTCTTCTTGTTCAATCAAATTTATTTTATTAATTGGGCTGTTCTAGAATAAAAATGGGCCAAGTACCTCTTGTTTTCAATAAATTTGGAATGGGCTCTAAAAGAAGCAACAACAACAAAAGTAAAAAAAATGAAAGGAAACAATTTTTATTTTTATTTTTAAGAACATGAAAATGTGTCGGACAAAATACGGTGTTCACATATACAGAGAGAATTTGTAGTTTGAACATATGAACCCATATTTCGAACCTAAACCCCTTTTGATTCTGGTTTTAATTTTCTGGGTTGATTCATACCGTGAAACCATAGGGCTTTTGTAGAGAATTACATTCTGAACAAAACCCAATTTGAATCATTGATTTTGGTTGAGAAACGAGTAAGTAATCGACGAAAAACCACTTCTCAAACCCCTTCTCTTTCGACCGAATTCTGTAATTTTTTGGGCATTTTTGGTTCAAATTAATTGCATAATCATGAAGGGGACGATCTCACGATTCCTTAGACACCACGAACGGATGAAACGAAGCTCTATGGAGAAAAATATCGAAGACAGAAGTTTGCGGATTGCAACAACCCGACCCGACCCGGTATCTGACCCGGATGGAGGTCAGGGACGATGAACAGTGTCCCTGGCCCTCCAGATTGTGCCACGTGTCACGGGCAGGGACGTCGAATTGCCCGAGCAGGATCGTGCCACGTGTCATGAGAACAACCGTCCGATTTCTACAGGTTCTCCAACCGGTTAGCGCCACGTGTCTCCATCTGTGTCGTTGATGTGCGGATTGTGGCTTTCTGCAATTGCGCCACGTTCTTTCTTCCGGAGCCGTCCGATTGCTGCTGGCTTTGGCGTTCCTGATTGCGCCACGTGTCGCCAGCAAGCCGTCCAGGCGCGTGGCGCGTGGCGGCGCGTGCAGGAGAGTGGCGGCGCGTGGAAGCGCGTGCAGGCGCGTGGAGGCTCGTGCAAGCTCGTCGGCGGGGCGTGGCGAGCGTGGTGACATGTGTAAGTTCGTACTATGCATAAATCGGTGCAGAATGTGTATTGTAGTGCGTACCAATGCGTGGATAACCTATCTTGTGTTCGATTTTCACCAATCTTTTGTTCTAAATTAATATTTTAATTAAATATTAATTATTGGTGATATCATTGGTATTATTTTGCTTGTTTTGAGACCGATTATAATTACTTTCATTTATTATGAGAAGATTTAAATTATGACGTATACATATTTTCTAAATTATATTGTGCATTTTGTTCAATGTTTTTATTTTGACATATTTGTACTCCCATAATATGTTGCACAATATTGTTTTTAAATATTTTCTATCTGATTTATGTCGTTCAAGTGGGAGAGTATTTAATAATTTATTATTTTGTGAACCTACATAAATCAGAATTGTATTTTAGCTTTTGTGAGTCCTTGAAATTTGAATCATTTGGATTCTTTATTATATGTCTAGGGACCTTTTATGACAATCAAGTTATATTATTATTATTATTATTATTTTGCTAAAATCCTATTTCTCATAATGAGAAATTTATTATGGGTGAAGTTTTAAGAAAGACATTATATTTTATTTTGTAAATCTTTCTATGTTTTGTTTCACAACCTTTTTTAGTTCTTTTTGGGAGATATTTGGTTTTTTCGACTCACAAGTTTTCTCTTGGAATTATGTTTAATTTATTGTATTTCAATAAGTTATTGTTAACTATGTGAGCATATATTGATATAAATGAAATTTTATTTTTCTCCCATTATGGTTGTGACGAAATCACTCAATATTTATAATTCTTATAATGTTAACAAATGTTGCATTGTTAAGATTTAAATTGTGATGAGCATTTCACATAATTGAGATTAATATCTTTTGAATAATTTTGTATTTTTGTTTATAAATTTTGTTGAATAATTTTCATGGTTGAGAGTTCGCCTTCGCGCGACGGACCATGTAAGATATTATTGTTTTTTATTTATAAATATTGATTAAATATTATTATTCTCAATTATGAATATTATTGTGTTGCTCATTAAATGTTGTTGGATATTTTTCATGGGTGAGAGCTCAGCTCGCCTTTGTGGGACGAACTATGAAAAATATCATTGAATATTGTTGTTTTTATAATATTGGTATATTTTATTATTGTATATTATTGACTATTTTTTCATGGTTGAGAGCTTGCCTTCGCAGGACGGACCATAATAAGATAGTATTGTATTTTATAGAAATTTGTTGATGTTTTGCATGATTGAGAGCTCACATTCGTGGGACGGATTATGTAAGGCATAATGGTATTTTATATTATTGTTTCTATTGTTGCATTAAAAAATGTGTTGATAAAATTGTTGCCCTTCGGCTTGCTTTCATTGATGCAATTCTTGATGAGTTGCAATCATATTTTAAGGTTCTCAGTATCCTCTCGATATTAGCCTTAAAGATATGATGGTTGTTATTTGATGTTCAATGTTTCCTATGGGTGTCCATTTGGATTTTGTTTTCTTTTCTTGTGTTGTTGAAAACAACTTGTTTTAAAAGGGTGACAATTATGTAACCCGGGAGATTATGTTGCTACTCATAATGACTTGAAAATTTTGTTTTTGCTTCCGCTATCGTTAGTCTAGTGTATTTTCAAGTCTACATTGAGTTAGTAAGAAACTGGGAAACATTTGAGTGCATTTGAGCTAGTGGGAGTCATTTTGTAACTATTGGTATGAATCTGCTTATTATGAGATATTTTGTAAAGTTTGATTTATGTAGTCCAAGTGGGAGAATTGATAACTTATTGTTGTGGACTAACATAAATCAAATGATTGTTAGTAATGAATGACATTTAGTAGAGACCCTAGAGGTTAGTCTCATAATAATATATTGTTATTGATTGTCTGGGCATGTCGTTTGACCAAGTTGATTTAAGGATTGCTTTTGTGTTATATGATATTGTTGTTGTGAAATCCTTAATGACTACTCATATCCTATATTTGTTGTTTATTGAGAGTGTTTCGGTATACTATTGTGGTCATGTATAATGTATACATATTATTGATAATCTGATAATTGATTTATGTATGTAATCCAAGTAGGAGAATTGTTGGTCTTGCTATTGTTGTAGACTACATAAATCAATTTTAGTTATTATTGAATATCAGATTAACGTATACCATTTGATTAATTATTGTGATGTTGTGAACACTCTCAATTAAGAATATGTGGTGGCCTGTGTTGGTTTGGCTTGTATGGGCAAGCTCAGTTTGTCTTTATCCAACACATTGTATATAATGAGGTTTTATGATATATTGGTTTAGTGGGAGTCTGTCTCACGTATTGTCTGAACCTCATGCTTAAGTTTGTCATATTAAGACCAACATTTATTTATTGTTATGATGACAATTTTCATATATTGTTGTATTTTGTTTAATGTGGTTTTCGGCAATTATAGTTATTTATTCCTTTGTTCATAGAGACATTTTGGACTCAGTCTCATGTTGATATTGTAATGAGATTATTTTGTCTTAATCTCATATTGCATCTTGGGCGGATGTTAGGGATTATTGTATTTCACATTCTTAAAGGTCATCGAGATGTGAGTGTTTTATTTCTGTATGATATCTTTGCTCTTTCGGGTGAGATTTTCTGCAGAGATGAGATACTACATTTCATTTTGGACCTTATGGTTAAATATATTGTGATGTTTGGCATTTTGTTGTGATCACACATTGTGTAAATTAATCTGAACTAGTCTAACTCCTTTTACTCTAATTTGAGTAGTCAAAGTGGGAGAATGTTGGAATTTTATTTTGTGGACTTACACAAATTAGCAAATAGTGCTCATTAATTTTATTGTCAAAATACTTTATGAATTGATCTGGATTGATATTAATCTCGTGCTCTGATTTATGCTGTCCAAGTGGGAGGTTGTTAGATAATTATTTTGTGGACTAGCATAAATTAGTATTTATCCAGATCAATTCATTTATTAAATATTATGTAGCCATTATTATATTTATTAATATTATTGTTATTGGGCTACATTAATATATTATTGTGAAAATGTGAAATAAATTATGTTTGGGTCAGCTGATGATAGGTGGGCTGGACTCATCATTACCTAACATTGGAGAGTCCCTACTGTTGACTAGTTGATAGTATTTATTCCGTCCTATTAGGAATAAATTAATATATAAATAGGTTGTTTACCCTAGCCTAGAAATGTCTGTCTCTTGGCTTCTCTAGTACAAACTCTCTAGTCTTCTCTTTTCTCTGTAGTGTTCTTCCAGTAAATTCTCTGGTTGGAAGGAGCAACGAGAAACAAGGCAATGGCTAATCATTCATCCAATACAGGTTCTGTTTCTCATTATCTTTTTGTTTATCACATGCTGTAATTGAAACTAAAATTATGTTGTTCTTATTTTCCTTCATGTGCAACCTCATTGCTTGTATGCTAGTGAAGTTAGGGTTGAATCTGACCTGAGAGATCAAATAAGACTAGCTCAAGAGCAAGATAAATTCCTTATGACCCTTAAGGAAAAGATCCTGATAGAAAAGGTTGAACATTTTAGCATCGATGAAAAGGGGACTGTTATGTATAAAGGGAGACTTTGTATACACAATAATGAAGAGTTAAAAAGTCGAGTATTGTCTGAAGCACATTGCAGTAAGTTCACAATTCATCCAAGTACAACCAAGATGTATCATGATCTTAAAAAGTTTTTTTGGTGGAGAGGAATGAAGAGGGACATAGCTAGTTTTGTAGCTAAGTGTCTTATTTGTCAAAAGGTGAAGATAGAACACCAGAAACCTGCAGGAATGCTCTAACCTTTAGATATTCCTGATTGGAAATGGGATAGTATATCAATGGACTTTGTAGTAGGACTTCCTAAAACTCCTTCAGGGCATGATGCAGCATGGGTCATAGTTGATAAATTGACGAAGTCTATTCATATCTTGCTAATTAAGATTAGTTGGTCATTGTACAGGTTAGCACAAGAATATATTAATGAGGTAATAATATTACAAGGGTTTCCAACTAGAATCATCTCAGATAGAGACCCTAGATTCACTTCTAAGTTTTGGATAGACCTACATGATGCCATGGGTACTAAACTTCATTTTAGTACAGTTTATCACCCTCAAACAGATGGTCAGACTGAGAGAACTATTCAAACTATAGAAGACATGCTTAGGGCTTGTGTGTTAGAACTAATTAAAGGGTAGTTGGATACTCATCTTCCATTAATATAGTTTGCATATAATAATAGTTATCATTCTAGTATAGGGATGACACCGTTTGAAGCCTTATATAGTAGGAAGTGTAGGTCGCCTTTGTGTTAGACAAAAGTAGGTGAGAAGAGTCTGTTAGGACCTGACATTGTACAACAAACCACAAAAAATGTTAGATTCATTAACGACAAATTACTCACTTCTCAAAGTAGACAAAAAAGTTATGCCGACAAAAGAAGACGACCTCTTGAATTTAAAGAAGGAGATCATGTTTTTCTCAAAGTCACTCCTACTACTGGTATTGGCAGAGCCTTAAAGTCCAAAAAGTTATGTCCCAAGTTCATCGGTCAATTCCAAATTCTTAAAAGGTTCGGTCCTGTTGCATATCAAATTGCACTTCCTCCTAGTCTGTCGAACCTCCATAATGTCTTTCATGTTTCACAACTCCGAAAGTATTGTTTTGATCCTTCACATGTCACAAGTTATGAAACAATGCAAGTAAAAGTAATGGATAGTTTGACATATGAAACTACACCGATACAAATTATTGATAAGTCTGTCAAAACCTTAAGAGGAAAAGAAATTCCTTTAGTAAAAGTGGTTTGGAAAGGATTGTCAAATGATGAAGCAACATGGGAACTAGAAGAGGTAATGCGAAGAAACTACCAAGAGATTTTCCATACAGGTTAGTTAAATTTGAGGACAAAATTCAAAAAAGGGGAAGAGAATTTTAACATCCTCTTTTTATTAAAAATTGATATTTTAATACAACCTAATTTATCAAACTAACTCATTTTCATAAATAAATTATGTTATAAAGTAGACATAAATTTGTGCTAATAGTATTTAGACTAAATACCCATTTTAGTCCTCCAGAAATATCATTGCGGGGCAAATTGGTCCATCAGAATTGGAAAGTTCATTTTGATCCTTCACATTTCAAAAAGGAGGACAAATTTGTCCTTCCGTACATGTCCATACAACAAAGAAACCATTGTACGAACATGTACGGAAGGACGAATTTGTCCCCTTTTTTGAAATGTGAAGGACCAATATTGAGTTTTCAAATTCTGAGGGACAAATTTGTCCCGCGATGTATTTCTGGAGGACCATTTTGGGTATTTAGTCTTTATAGTTTTAAAATTTTTATGAGTATCATTGTATAAATAAATTATACACATAATATATTTTAAATAAGTAAAAAAAAATCATTGTGCATGTTACGGGATAAATAATGACATACATGATTAATGTCTTGATCATATCCTCTTATCTCTTGATCATATCCCCTAATTGTCATATTATGCCAAGTTTCAATAAAAAAATTATTATACTTTGCCTATATAAATGAAGGCCAAGAATTCACGGTGAGACATAGAAAAAAAGAAAAGAGAGTGAAAGTGTGAAAAAAAAAGTGAGCTCGGTCTTCAAAAAAAAGGGGAAGAGATATTGTAAAAAAAATTAATTAGAGAATAATATATATATATATATATATATATATATATAGGAGCTATAAGGAGAGAGAAGTGAAAATAGAGTTTAAATAAGAGCATTTGGATACCAAATATTAAGGTAGATATTAGTTTTTTTTTTTTCAAATACTCTTAATTATCATATTATTATTATTATTATTATATCATCACATTTATTGTATCTGTTATACTGACTATATTAACTCATCTGCTTCTACCTTCTTCTACCAATCTAACATTATATTATTATTATTATTATTATATATGATTATTATTATTATTATTTCATATGATTATCTATACATATACATATCACAAACCATATATATTCATTGAAGTCAATGTTTACGTGTCATCATTAGAATCATTGTTGTTTTTCTCCACTTCAAAAGTAGTCTTTCTCCATATCTCACACGGTTATATTCCTCTCACGTGTGTGGCTATTTTTAAGTTACTCAAATCAAGCAAATCACAACCCATGTGCGGCAATAGTGATCTTTCTTCCATTTCTCACTACTCACTCCTCCCCTACATGTAGTGGTTGAACTCAGAAAAATAGCTTTCATCCATCGGTTCTCTTTACTTAGATTGGGAATCAAGGCTAGACAATAGGTATGATTTAGTCATCGAGTGGTCGGTATTGTTGTTTATTTCTCACTTAATCATCACGCGAATGGTTTTCAATATTTGAGAGGTTTTATTTTGATTTCTTTCTTAGTTCAAATTAGGTCTTAAAGAATGTTTGTAGTTTTTATCTTTTATTCAAATTTTCCCTCCTGCGTGCATCGCAAGCTTTATTTTTGAAATGTTCTTCATTTTCTTTCTATAAAAGGGTTTGATACATTGCAGCAAATGTCGAGGCACATTGAGAGAAATATTTATAGTTTACAGGTCTAATCTTTCTGATTTTATCTTTCTACTATTTTTCGAGCTTCTACGTTTGTGAATGATGGCTCCTACCTGTGATTCAATTTCAGCCATTTGTCCTGAAAAGGAGACATGGCGTATCAAAGCTCGTGTGGTGAGGCTTTAGAGTATTCCAAGTTCTAGAAATACTCAGTTGATAAACTCACTGGAAATTGTCCTTTTAGATGAATCAGTAAATTAGTCCACTATTTAAACTATTTTTAAAAAAATATTCCTTTGTTATGTATTTATTGTTATTAGTCACACTAATTTATTAGATTAATTTTCTTCTTCTTTTTTTAGGGTGATAGAATCCAAGCAAGCATCAGAAAACCATTGCTCGATAAATTCAAGGAAAGCTTTGTTGAAGGGGGTGTGTACAAAATTAGTCATTTTGGTGTAGTCCCAAGTAGTAGATACTACAAAACTACTAGACATGACTACAAGATAAATTTCACATTCAGGACAACTGTTGTTTCTGTTGTGGATAATTCAATCACGCGTTGCTCTTTTTCTCTGACTACAATTGAAGATTTGTTGAAAATGGAGTCTGATTCAGACTATTTGGTTGGTAAGTTTTGCATATTATAATTTTTTTTGTTTTTTTATTTTTGTTAGTTGATTCAATCTGATAGTTTTTGCTTTTATATTAAGATGTTATTGGATTACTCACGGCTGTGAGTGATGACAAAGAATATGAAAAGGAGGGTACTGTTGGCAAAATGGTGGTTATAGCAGAACTTGCATAAAAAGGTTAGTGTATGTGATCTTTTTGAGTTTGATAAACTATTATAGTGTTTGCATTTTTTGTTTTGGGGTATTACTGGGAATATTAAAATAATTTGATAATAATGTTTTATTATACATATTTAATATATTACTGAGAATATTAAAATAAATTGATAATAATGTTTTATTATACATATTCAATATAACTGTTTCAACTTATTGAAAGTGTTATGTGCACATTCTCACTTATCTCAATCAAATCTTTTGTAGTTTTAAGATTCGATGTGCTTTATTTGGTGACTATGTCTCTCAAGTTCATAATTTTCTTGGTGGGGGTTATGCAGAACAACCAGTAGTTATCCTCCAATTTGTAAAAGTTAAGATGTTCAGAGGTAAATTGTCATGATTTTATTAAATATTTATACATATTTTATTTGACTATGATGTTTTACATATTCAATGTTTTGTGATATTGTTTTTGTCAGGTAAAGTAGGATTGCAAAATGTCATGTATGCAACAAAACTTCTGTTTAATCCTGATATTGCTGAAGTTGTGGAGTTCAAACACAGGTTTTAATTTGATAATTTGAATAGATTGATATTGCTTTTTTTTAGTTTTATTTTTGGTATTTTTATATCCATTCATTTGTTATATTTACACAAGTTTATATCTTTTTCTCATGTGTAGCTTGATTGAAGGTGGTGTTTTTGCATCAGAACCTTTGTTTGTTGGAGGTGAAGGAATCACTCAATCTCTTGAGGATGAATTCATGAAGAATACTCCTAGGATCAATATAGAAGAATTACATGAAAACAAAAAAAGTAAGCATATAATATGTACAAAAATTATTATTTAAAGATTTTAAATCCTATATTATCATTATTATTATTATGCATGGCAGTATGTTAATTTGTGTTATTTTTAATACTAAGTTGTTCGTTGGCTTCTTTGATTTTCATGTAGGATGGTTTTTTTGTTGTATTTGGTAAAATAACTGCTATTGTTGATCTCGGGACATGGTGGTATTCATCATGTGTATGTGGCCATGCCGTTCGAACTGATTCCAAAGTTTACTATTGTTAATTTTGTAACTGTCATGTCCATCATGTTGTCCCGAGGTGATTATGTTTTTCCCTTTATACTAATTAAATTGCAACTTGGTGTATGTCTTTAATTTCAATTATGTAGTCTAAAGGACATGTGAAAAAATGTATTTACTTATTGTATAAGTTTACAGTTAAGGTTGAAGTAATCGATGGAAATGATGTTGTTTGTATTAATCTTAATTGACCGTGAAGCTTCTTATTTTTTTAAGAAGACTTGTGCTCAATTCTGGACTGAGCATGAAAAAGATGCTGAGGTTTGTCCATTTATTATTAGTACTTTGATATTCAATTAAAATATATTTGGCATATATACCTCATTTATATTTCTTTTTCAATCATGCGGCATACACTATAATCTAACTTGTGTACTTTTATTCCCTGATTGATTTATAACACTCTACAATAAAATATTATATGTGGTCCATCATATCCCCCTGCTTTTGAGAAGATTGTGGGAAAAAAAAATATTATTCAAGGTAGAAACAAAGAGCATTTGAATTGATTCATACAAGGGAACTTTTCGTGTTCGCCGTGTTTGTGATGATCAAACTATTTTGGCTATGTTTGAGTTGCCTGGTTCTAAGAACACACCATCAAAGGTAGAACTATATTTCAGATTTCATTTTTCCTTTTTATGAATATTCCTTTTATGTAAAATTATATATTTTTTTAATTATTTGGACTTTTATGTTAATTATTTCTATTTATTGATATTGTAGACTATATTTGCTCCAACGCTTGGTTGTGATTCTTCACATCTTAGTCAAAGTAATGAAGTCAATGCAAGTGATCAAAGATTGTATGGAATTGATGTTAAACATAATGATTTTGCAATCAATGATAGTGGGAGTGGAAGTAATAATACAATAACAAATATTGTTGATGAAAATAATGTATACATTAGTAAACATTTTTTTTTGTGTCTTTTGCTATACTGTTTTTTGTCTTTCATATTTTTTTAATCAATGCACATGATATTTTACTTCATGAAAGGAAAAAATGTCATTGATCTCACCTCTAATGATGTAAACACTAATGTTGTGTTTCTTTCCTTTTTTGTTTAATTTTAAGTTTCCTTCATTGTGGATGTTAATATTTGGCACTAATTTGTATCTTAACAATCATTTACTTATTTTGCTTATTATGAACATTTGTAGGATTTTGCTTCCCAAGTTATTGAAACTTCTGAAAATGATATCACAGAAAAGGTGAAGTATGCTGCTAGATATGATTCTTTGAAAAGGAACCTAGATGTTGATTTTGTTACATCGTTGGAGGCTAAGAGTTGTGTTGGAACTAAATGTTCCAAGGTCGGTGATAAATGAGGGAGATGATCCTTCATAACAGCTGTTGTTTTATTTTTCATATTTTTTAATCACCTCTTATATAATATGTTCTTAGTTGTTTTGGTCATGTCCAAACGGTAACAATCGGGGGAATACCATGTTTAGCTTGTGGATTTGTCATGAGATGTTTGCTTACTTTTTCAGGCACCCAAGCAGTCATTGCTAATGTTTGGACATGGTTAGTTGGTCTTAGTATATATTTGAGATGGGTGGTGATTGTTATAATATAAATAAAATGTAGCAGGAATGTTTTTTTCTCTTCAGTTATGCACTTTGGTTATGATTCTTTTGTCACTTTATATAGTTTTAATATTTATTGTTCCAACCATGTAATGGTTGTAATATAGGTGCATGTGAATCCTATAAAGTAATTTTTCTTGGGTAACAAGTAATTCTCATTCAATGAATTATTGAGAAATAATGTCTTTTTATTTTTTCAAAAATAGTATTATTTGATTTTGTATGTTATAATCCTGCATGTGTTAAAGTTATCATTTATGTGATAATAAAATGTGAGCTTGAAATAAAAAATTAAATTACACGGTAGATAAGTGATAGAAATGCAACCAATAATAATAATAATAATGAGATGATGATGATAATTAAACGATACATTTATCCTATAGTCATAAGATGTGATAAGTAGTTAAAAATTGTTGAGATCAATATTATATCCAACAATAATAGACAAAATATCTCACGTAGAAATAATGTGTATGAATATTAATTTTTTTTTGTTTTTAAATTAGAAGTTATTAAAATAGTTAACTCTTTTGTTAGATGACAAATATGTTAAGCTAGCATTTCTTCTTTTTAAGGGGGTTAAGAAATGATATTGCAGCGTTATTTTTTCTTTGATTTTTACATTTTTATAAACTATTTCATTGATGATTTTTTTCCCTTTGTTTTAGATTTCTTTAGGTAAAAGCATATGCAGAAAATGGCAAGAAGGTATCGATCAAATATATTAATCAAGAAAAGAAAATTCCGATCAATGAGTAAAATTGGTGTGTATTTTATATATATCTAATTTCACTCAAGTTTATGTTTGTAATATAAATATTGCATATAGCAATTGTTTTTATTATCTACTTAACATATTAAAAGCGAGAACGTTCCCGCGTAAATCAATTTTACCACCACCTAATATCTCTAATCCTCTCTGCTCACTCCGATTAGTGTGTTGTCCCTAGGTTGTCTTTTCCTCACTCCAAATTAATGCTTTACTCATACTTTTCCTTTCTTTTCCATCGACTCCATGTTCCAGTTAA
The DNA here is from genome assembly GCA_013621005.1 of Aeschynomene evenia. NCBI lineage: Eukaryota > Viridiplantae > Streptophyta > Magnoliopsida > Fabales > Fabaceae > Aeschynomene > Aeschynomene evenia. The sequence continues at coordinate 10,208,519 of CM024265.1, forward strand.
ATTAAGCCTTCAAAAAACATTCAATTGCAGTTTGCATTCAATTTTTTTTTCTCTCACCTACATTCACCTGCAAGCATTTATTGTGCCTTAGATAGTCAGTAAAACCTATCACAAATCCATCATTCTTAGAAATCAAAATTTGAAGTAAAACTTTAACAAAATAAAAAATCAAATAAACCTTACTTCATAAGTTCAAAATTCAAATGACGGGTAGCTTACTTTAGAAGCTGAATTGAAGGGAAACTTATTTCAGAAAGAGTGAAGTACCAAATTAACCCCCGAAAGATTTTGTCGCTGACAAAATCACCTCCAAAATATTTTAACGACAAAATAGCCCCCAATGATGTTTAACGTTTGACAAAAGACACCCACCGTGAACTTTCTTCAACGGACGTTAACTACAGTGATGAGATGGAACACACAATGTCACTGTGGATATTTCTATACAATCAAAATCCATAATTAGTGTCTCTTTCCCCAAATTTATGAATTGAAACTATTAGGGTTTCAATTCATAAATTTGGGGAAAGATACACTAATTAGGGATTTTGATTGTATAGAAATATCCAAGGTGGCACTGTGTATTCCACCTCATCACTGTAGTTAACCGCCGTTTGAAGAAAGTTCACGGCGGGTGTCTTTTGTCAAACGTTAAACATCATTGGGGGGCTATTTTGTCGTTAAAATGTTTTGGGGGTGATTTTGTCAGCGACAAAATCTTTCGGGGGTTAATTTGGTACTTCACTCTTTCAGAAATTTAAGACATTTCAAAAATTTCAAATAAAACTTTCTGGAGAAGCCCTGCACAACTCATTTCTTCTTCATCTCTTTTCTTCCTCCTCGCTCTTCATCCTTTTTTCGTCGCAGCCACCAGAGCTGGTCTCTGTCCCTCGTTGTCCTCATCGCCCTGTCGCTGCCGCCGCCGCTGGATCTGACCACTATCTCTACCTCATGGTCCTTTATCTCTATTCTTTCTCCATCACCTCTACTCCCTCTCTCAGTTGAAGTCGCGCCTCAACAGCGACTTGCAGCGGTCCTCGCGACATGCATAATGTGAACAACCCACATGTGAGAATCAATATGGCAAAATCTATGTAAGCAAATTATGTTAATATTCAGTTATTTGTGCTGAAATACAATCTGGTCTCATAGAAAATGGGGCGGCAAGAGTTGAAAGGTTCTTCACCTTTTAAATTTTTATTTTGCAGTGCACCAAATATATACTCCATTTTGTTTTTTTTTTCTAAACAAGGTTGACTTCCTGATAATTGAATCTAAATTTGATTTTCAGGTCACAGGACAATTTAAGTAAACGCTAAGTGAGAATTTTCTTGAAAAGGTTTTAGACATTGAAAATGCAATAATGCTACATATAAGGTACCTTAAATTTTGTAGACGCTAAATACTATAAAAATCTACTGTCTTTAGACAGTATGTTTCACAGTTATGATTTTCTCACTTGATTTTGTTATGGGTCCGATGCTGGCTGCCTCGATTAGCACTTCGAGCTGTTGTGCAGGCATATCGGCGTAAAGAGGAGTCACAATTTTACCGGTCATCCAATAGAAAAAGAGAAGGATTTGATCAGCGGTGTATTTTCATTCTCCATCAATTTGTACCTGCATAGAGTGAGAAAGAGAGACAAAAAGGAAATAAAAAACCACATTGGTTGCCTTTTACAAATCTTATATTTCCCCTTCATTTTTAATATGAAATATATTTTACATAGGACTGAGTGGTTTTGGAGATTCAGTTGTTATTGAATCACCAAGAGCGTGAGGTATTTAATTTCTATTTATTGTTATGGTGATTATGTAAGATCAACCTAGAAATTTTAAACTCAATAATAATAGGAATCAGTCTCTCCATCGCTTAAGTTAAACTCAATATTATGTGCAAATTTTTAAGCTGAATTGATTCATATCTTCTTCTTGCTTGCTTGCCTATTTTTTTCAAACTGAATTATGGTACACAAATAGTGAATTTTCAGGCTCAATTATTTCACCCAATACAGCAAATTATGTCTTCTGCTGATCTGTTCGTCATTTATGTGTAATGTACTGGGCTGTATGATTATTTGTGTTAATGAATACCATTGTGTTGTATTGTGTAACTTCGTTCTTGACTTTGTTTATATGTTTGAATTGGTTTATATGTCTATGTAAGTCTTAAAGTCAATTTTTATTCTTGGTTTTTGAGATATGTTACGCGTACACTCCAAATCAGCCACCAATCAGCCACTGTAACTAAAATACGTATTTTGTATAATTTAATTTTAAAACATCTACTTTCACATTTGAAAGAGTGAAACTCACGCGCCTGAATAATCCAACATAATTTTAGGAGTGACTAAATAAAGACCACAATCCAACATAAATAAAGACCACAATCCAAAATAAATAAAGACCACAATTCAACATAAATAAAGACCACAATCCAACATAAATAAAGACCACAATCCAACATAATAAATACTACACTCCAACATAAATAATAAAGACCACAATCCAACATAAATAAAGACCACAATTCAATATAAATAAAGACCACAATTCAACACAAATAAAGACCACAATCCAACATAAATAAATATCATAATCCAACATAAATAAAGACCACAATCCAACATAAAAAAAAACCAGTTTTCATTTCATTACACACACACATGTTCTCAGAACCATCCTTATTCATTCATTATTCTTTCATCCAATAGAAACCAAAGCCTTCTAAAATACGTGACCCCCTTTTCTCTCTTCCTTCACAATAAAATCTCCTCATCTTCTCTTGATCAAAAATTTTTCTCTTCACCAAAACACAAACCCCATCATCACTTTCTTCTTCTTCCTCTGTTTGTGTTTCTCCTTCATTCTCTTATGGCATCTTCTTCTAGTAGCTTAGACATTTCTGCTAATTCTTACACAAACATCACTTTTTCAACTCACCCTTTCATAAACACTTCATTCTATGATCTTTTAACTTCTCCTCCAACTGAAAAAAATCATAAGCCTCGTGGTGGTGTAAGTGGCAGAGAAGGTGGTGGTGTAGATTTGAACTTCGGAACACCACAATCCAACATAATAAAGATTACAATCCAACATAAATGAAGACCACAATCCAACATACAAGAGGGTGAATATGAACACACAAAAAAATCAAATTTAATATATGCTTTCATGTTGTCTCATGCTCTATTTGATCCTCCAACATAATAAAGATCACAATCTAACATAATAAAGACCACAATCAAACATAAATAAAGACCACAATCCAACATAAATAAAGACCACAATCCAACATAATAAAGACCACAATCCAACATAAATAAATAACACAATCCAACATAAATAAATACCACAATTCAACATAATAAAGACCACAATCCAACATAAATAAAGATCACAATTCAACATAATAAAGACCACAATCAAACATAAATAATAAAGACCACAATCCAACATAAATAAAGACCACAATCCAACATAAATAAAAATCACAATCCAACATAAATAAAGACCACAATCCAACATAAATAAATAACACAATCCAACATAAATAAATACCACAATCCAACATAAATAAATACCACAATCCAACATAAATAAATATCACAATCCAACATAATAAAGACCACAAACAAACATAAATAATAAAGACCACAATCCAACATAAATAAAGACCACAATCCAACATAAATAAAGACCACAATCCAACATAAATAAATGACACAATCCAACATAATAAAGACCACACTCCAACATAAATAAAGACAACAATCCAACATAAATAAAGACCATAATCCAACATCCAAGAGGGTGAATATGGACACAAAAAAAAAATCAGATTTAATATATACTTTCATGTTGTGTCATGCTTTGTTTGATCTTCCAACATAATAAAGACCACAATCCAACATAAATAAAGACCACAATCCAACATAAATAAATATCACAATCAAACATAAATAAATACCACAATCCAACATAATAAAGACCACAATCCAACATAATAAAGACCACAATCCCAACATATTTTTAACTATAATGCAACAAAGACAGAGCTTTGTGTGTGCGTGGGAAATTACAGAGTTATTCTGTTTTTCGTGTGTTTGTTTCTCTTATTTATATGCAAGAGAGTTGAAAAGCCAAGAATTAGTTATTTTGTTAACTTATTAATGCAATCAAGAAAATAGAAATTTCATCATATATAAAAGCCATTATTTCTCACATGTTCTGTTTTTTCTTTCACCACCATGGAAGCAGAAGCAGAAGCATTAGTTTCGGAGATGAGAAGACACAGGAAGTGTCATGTGACCCTCTTGATGGTTACGGGGTTCTTGAAAGAGCTTAAAATGAACAAGCGAGTGGACGGAGAAAATTAAAATGAACAAGCGAGTGGGTAAGAATAATCCTACTTTTGAATTTATACGCTAATATATACGTATTTTGTATAAAATACATTGGTGGTTGATTAGTGGCTGATTTGCGTTGTACAAGAATCATTTCTCTTGGTTTTTATGCTTTTCCCATGCTTTTTAAATGTTTTTAACAATTTATGATTTTTAGCCTGGGTAAGGGGATAGTAATTAGGGTTTTGTGTGTCTCATTTCTTGTAATAAATGGAAAAAAAATTCTCTTTCAACTCAGGTCCAATTGTGCATATTTGGTTAGATTTTCAGGTTTGGTTGTGGTTTTCTCTTCCCTTGCTCCTAGAATGGTTTGATGTGGGTTTTTTTTTTCTGCTGTATTGGGAATGAGGGTGTGAATTGTTGGCAATTTGGCATCCCAATAGGACTTCAGTTTCATCAGTTTCATGTAACTATAGCTTCCCTCCTTACTATGTATCCGTGTTTTTGTGTTGACAATTTTAGTGATACGAATGATTTGTATGAGTAGTTATACTTTGTTAAATCTTTAGACTATGTTTGAAAAATGAGCCTTTTTTAAAGTAAGCCAATTCTGCTAGAATTGATTTTAAAGAGTGAAAATAGACATGTGAAGAATTGATTGCAGAGGTTTCAAACTTGGAACCAAACACATTGATCTAGGTTAGGTAATTATGTAAAGTTTAAGAAGATTGGGTTATGAGATTTCTTACATATACTTCTAATTATGATTCATTATTGTTTGTCCAATTAATAATGTGAATTCAATCTATAATGTATGATGTTTTGAGGTGGTATAAGTAATATAATTTTGGTCAACTAAATTGTCAAACATGTATTATTATATAACACACTATGTTTAAGTTCTCTTAAGATTTTCAAGTTCCTAAAAATATGCCCTGGTACCATGTAAAGATGAAATAGATTTGAGATTTGTCTTCACACCACTTGAAGATCCTGTAACAACTAAAGACTTCCTCCACCTACCATCCTCATAGAAGAATAGTTAGTATGCATGTATTAGTCTTCCTACTTAAATAATGAATGTAATTATTCTACAATTGTGTAGCAGATTAATTCTTAATAATCACTTGTCAAGTTGCCATGGAATAGCAGGTGTGTTATCATTATGCATTTTAATTCTATGAATAAGGAAACTTACATGTCTTTTTTTTATCAATTTTTGTCTCAACCGATATAGTTGTGATTATCTAATTTGTAAAGTATTGGTGCTTTATTTATTTCTTTGATAAAGTGTATTTATTCGATTATTTAAATTTTTGCTATTTTTTTACATAAATATTCTATTAGCTAAATTATTTATCACAAGAAAAAAAATAAAAGTTGGACGGGTAAAAAATACTAGTTATACAAATAAATTTGAGAATAATGAGTAAATTAAGGTTTATTTATATATTAATTTTATTCTAATTTTAGATATTATGGTACTTTTAACTGAAAAACTAATTAATTAAGTATTTTGTTTTCACATAATTTTTAATATATGTATGGTAAAACACTTATATTAAGTTATATATATATATATATGAAAAATGCTTCTTGTACACCAAGGAGTAGCCACCATCAGCCACTCCCTAATTAATATAATTAAAAATTAAATTAATGCAATTAAAAATTTGAATTAGCACCGAGGGGGTACGTAACACACGCTAATCCTTGTTTCTCTCTCAAAATCGCTAATCCATGTTTCTCTCTCAAAATCGCTACTATAGCACTGAGGGGGTACGTAACAGTCGCGCGCATCATCATCTCCGTCCACGGTCATCGACCTTCCAAACCAGGATCGTCTTCCACCATCATCGGCCACAAACCACCATCATCTTCATCCACAAACCACCATCATCGTCCACAAACCACCATAATCTTGTGGATGTATAGCATCAACATCACGCCACAGGTCCGTCATTATCGTCCCTCCATCACGCCAGAATTCCCGCACACCAGAATTCCATCAACACCGGAACTCCATCACCGCCAGTACTGCATCACCGCCGGAGCTCCATCACCGCCAGTAATCCATAATTTCATTATTTCAGTTATTATTTTCACGCGAGCAGGAAAAAGCTTCTGGAATTCGTCTTTCTCGTTATCGCACAGTCGTTGTCTCTATCAATCATCAACTTGTTATCGTCCCTCACGGAATCACCATAGCACCATATCATCAACAAGATGTGTGAAGTTGACACCATAAACCAACAAGAGGGAGAGGTTTGAAGTTTTTGGGCCTTTTTTTTTTTTGATTTGTTTGTTTGTTTTGTTTCTATGTAATTACTGGGATGATGCTGTTCCTATTTGAGGAATTAATAGTTTGCAGGTTTGTTTTATACATTTATACTTAATTTAACCCATACACCACAAAACAGTAACCCGTACAATAATGATTAATAACCCATGTATTCATTGTTCCCATAACATATTCCATAAGTGGTTTTATATGATAAAAACGTTTTTTCCTTGGCAGGATGCATGTGTGACCGACATTCCTCAATTGGGAATGCGTTTTCGGAACGACGATGAAGTTGTTGAATTTTACCAAGAATATGCCACAAGAATAGGTTTTACGTTTAAGAGACGGAAAACAAAGATGACGGAGAACAAAGTTGTAAGGTATCTTATACTTGCGTGCTCTAGGGAGGGTTACAGGAGGTCTAAGAAAGATACGTTAGAGAAGACAAACCCAACTTCTATTGCAAGTTGCAAAGCGTGGATCACAGTAACTATGGACAAATCTGGCTACCTTGTTATAACGAGAGTTGTGCTTGAACACTCTCATGCGGTTAGCCCGTCTCGCGTGACATCTCTTAGAGCAAATCGGGTAATAAACATGCACGCTAAACGGACGATTGACATAAATGAGAATGCTGGTGTGCGGACCAACCAAACTTATCAAAGTCTCGTGCATTCAGCCGGCGGGTATGTAGATTACGTGTTATATATCAGTGTGGTTTTTATGAAAATACTATGGGTTATGGGGAGAATCCAAAATGGGTTTACGACATATGAATGTGTTATATATCAATGTGTTTTTTTATAAGATCACTGTTTGGCTTATGACAGAATCCTAAATGGGTTTTCCAGGTACGAAGAAGTTGGGTTCAATGAGAAGGACCTTCGTAATTACGTGATGAAAAATAGCAAAACGATTCGAGAAGAAGGGGATGTTGAATGCTTGATTGGCTATTTCACAAGGATTACGGAACAAAATAGGAATTTTTTTTATGATGTGATGTTGGATAAGCATAGAAGGATAAAACACGTGTTTTGGGCGGACGCTCGAAGTCGAGCTGCATCTCAATGTTTTAGTGACGTGGTTTGCTTTGATACTACGTACCGAACGAACCGGTATGAAATGCCTTTTGCATCTTTTGTTGGGGTGAATCACCATGGTCAATCGGTGCTTCTAGGTTGTGCGCTTTTAGGGTGTGAGGAGACTGACGCTTTTGTATGGCTATTCAAGTCATGGACAAGGTGTATGGGCGGGATACCACCTTTGGGTATCATCACAGACCAGTGCAAAGCAATGAAAAAATGCGATAGAGGAGACTTGGCCAAACACCCGTCATCGGTGGTGCATATGGCACATTATGAAAAAAATTCCTCAAAAACTTGTAGGATATTGTAGATATCGAGAGATATCTTCCGAGTTGTCACAGATAGTGTGGATTTCTTTGACAGTGTTTGACTTCGAAGGCAAATGGATAGATTTAATAGAAAGACACCATTTTGGAGAAAACGATTGGTTGAAAGGTATGGATATTTTTTATATGGGTTTTTTCGAATTACTATACGGGTTATTCTGATTGTATATAATTGGTTATTTTTTTATATGAATGGATTTCATGTCATTAGGTTTGTTTGAGGAACGTTTATTTTTTATATGGGTTTTTTCGAATTACTATACGGGTTATTCTGATTGTATATAATGGGTTATTTTTTATATGAATGGATTTCATGTAATTAGGTTTGTTTGAGCAACGTCTATTTTTATATGGGTTTTTTCGAATTACTATACGGGTTATTCTGATTGTATATAATGGGTTATTTTTTTATATGAATGGATTTCATGTCATTAGGTTTGTTTGAGGAACGTCACAAGTGGGTCCCAGCTTTTATGAAGACTCAGTTTTGGGATGGTATGAGCAGCACGCAGAGGAGTGAGGGGATGCATGCCTTTATGAAGAATTATTTGACACCGAAGAGCAACCTTGAGCAATTTGTCAGGCAATTTGACAATTGTCTTGCATGGAAAGCAAATAAGGAGTGTGAGGCCGACAATGAAGATTTCCATACTATTGTGCCATGTGCTACTAATTCGGTTATTGAAAAACAATTCCAGACTGAGTACACACACTCAAAGTTTGCTGAGGGTCAGTCAGAGTTTCGGGCAAAGGCTAATTGCTCAACAAGGGAGGTGAGGGTTGACGACAATATACGTTTGTACGAGGTATCTGAAGAGTTTGAATTAAACGGCGGATGTGTAGATCACGTTTTCAAGGTATCATATGACGTATCGTCGTTTCATTTTTGGTGTGATTGCTTGCTTTTTGAATTCCGGGGTATTATTTGTCGGCACTCGTTATGTGTGTTGCACATGAATAAAGTAAAGGAAGTTCCAGAAAAGTATGTATTGTCAAGGTGGAGCAAGAATGTAAGCAAGGTGCACTCAAGGATCAAGTGCAACCATGACTCAATCTGTTTGGAGCCAAATGTCCGGCGATATGATGCCATGTGTAAGAAATTCTACAACATTGCAGAGGTTGCATGCAATAGCGTGGAGTTTACAGACACGATTAATCACGTGTTAGACGGGACATGGAGTAGGATTGGAGACCAAAGCGGTTGGATCCATGGTACTACTCGAGGGAGAAATCAGGAGCAGCCTGTTGTGGGGGACACAAGTGTAAGTTGTGTTTTTTTCAATTTTTTTAAAGTTATACATATGGGTTTATTATACACTTTATATGGGTTTTTAATAGTAGTTGCACGGGTTTTTGTTTTAGGGCGGTACAATTTTCAGTCCTCCACATGTACAAAGGAAAGGACGTCGACCCGTCAAGAGGCTCCAGTCATCATTGCTTAAGAATAATACCATATCAAAAAAGAGAAATAGGGATGAACAAAGACAAACCACATCGTCAGTATGTCGTGGGGATAATCATATACGGACTATGGATCCCCAACCGATAAATTCTTGTTATGTACCTGCCCCCCCAAGTGCTGATGTGGGGGTGGGGGGGATGAGTTTTTGGATGGTTGGTCATCATTGGGAGACTTTTCTAGCTGAAACTATATCATATTGCTTGATAGTGTCAATATGTCCTTACATTTTGGCGACATTTTCCTTATATCATGTTTTTAATTGGTTGTAGTTACATTTTTTTGTGACATTTCTGGTGGTATGATATCATGTTTTTTGCCCAAGCACATCAATATACATTCCTAATAGATGTTTTTAGTGGTACAATTATTTTTTGTTTGAGTTGAATTAAAATATAAAAAACCCATTACTAATATACAAAATAACCCATTTTAATAGATAGAGAAAAACCCATATTATATTTTGTAAACACTAAACTAAGCTCAAAATGCTTGAACCCTGTTACTGCCTTTTTATGTTGATTTGTGTTTTTATCTCAAAATGTGTTTTTAGACAAAACATAAACCATATGTAGGTTTTATCATTAGTATGTTTAGCATCCGTGTGTTTAACCCATAGAAATAACCAATAGTATAAACAAACATAACCCATTGATGTCCAACCTCACCCATAATTTTAGCATTAGTCTGTTTAGCATCATAAGGTAACAAAGTTTGTAAACCCATAAAATATAAAAAAAAACCCATATCAATATAACAAAATAACCCATTACAAATGTGTAAACTATTTTTGACCTGTTGAATTTCTATAGAAGTTCCCATGAAAATACTCTATATGGATAAACCCACAAATGTTCATAGGAACAACCCCTGTCAAATATTCACATAATAACTAACCAAATTATAAAACAACTACACAGTCAAATGTTTGCAAACACATCCTACTTAGAAAACAGTTTGAAATATCATCATAAACAAGGTCAAGGACCACTCGTTCTCTGTCTTGTTTTTTTTTTCAACTTCCTCAAGATCAGCTGTTGAAACGTCATAAAAAGGGCTCCTTAGTTGCTTGCTTGGCTTCCTTTGCCGTTTACGCTGGTAAGTGGCTGACACTGGTGGAGTTTTTTCCAAAGCTTTATTTGCTGCATCCAAAACCATGAACCTAATTGTGTTTCGTTTTGAGAGCAGTAGTCCTAGGATCACATCTTTCCTGATTTGTGCACACGTTTTCTGAGGACAAAAATATAGGCAAAACGAGAATTAAATTTGCATGCCTTTCATTTCAACAAATAAAGTTTGACAAGGAGTAGTAGTGTATCATACATCATCCCAATTAGGGAGTTGCACACCAGGGCTCCAGAGCTCCATCCACTTGATGACAAATAATCCGCAGTCAAAGCTTAAAATTTCCGTGTCATGGAAGAATAACATGTATGTTAAACATCAATGGTGCATTATAGGTAAAGTAATGGGTTTTATACTTACGAGTTAGGCTGCCCCGGAAGATCCACATATTGAATTGTGGGCAACCTATTGATCGCAGGTGGGGATGCGTCTGATAAGCTCATCAAATCCAGCAAGAAAGCCATCTATTTTAGTGAAGACCACACAACCATTAGGAAAGAGAACACATACACCAAATTGAATCAGAATAATAAGTTAAACATGTTAAAATTTTTAATCCCGCATGAGTGTCAATCCGGCCACGATCCTCTGACGGGCATGACGTATGTAGTGGATCTAGGACATAAAAAATGTTCCCGACGACATCAAATGCATATACACGAACCAGTGTTCCCTCCAGCACAATGGTAAGAATATCTACGGGTGTAAAACCACACAATTAATTGAAGTAAAATAGAAAATTGCTTTAAAACGAAGCCATGAAAGATAAATGGTTTATAGTTGCATACAATTTTTTTACGCTTAAATTCGATTGGGTCCAGGAAGAGAGGTTTGTAATCCCGGGGCAGTGGTGTGTACGGCGCCCCCTTGAGGATTTCATCGTCACGTCCACCATGGAAGAATCCAGGCTGTGTTACATCGACAATTAAACAAAATGAAACGCCGACTCAATGATTATGCATACATCTAATATAACCCAGTCAATCCAATAAAATAACCCATTAGTATACATTAAATAACCCATTGATAATGATAATACACAGAAATGTTGACTCAATATTTCTGCGTCGAATTAATATATCCCACCCATACATTCAAGACAGCAAAGATAACCCACAGCACAAATAAGTATATTAAATAGAAGTAGGAACAAGATACCAGCAAAGTTGGGGTCACGCAGTACACGTCATCGAACCGCGGTAATTTGCAAGTGTTTAGGAAGAGGCACGTGTAGTTGATGACGTTTGAGTTGGTGTACTGACGAGGCATCATTGAACGAACATCGGAAGTTGACAGGAAGCAATCTCGTGTTGCCTCAAGGATGGCAAGGTCATAGTCGTTTTTAACTTTGATGCCCCGCAACCAGTTGTAAGCAGCATCCGCAACTTCTGATGGTTCGTTGTGCCAAAGTCCCGAAGGGTAAAGATTATGTGGTTGTTGATGATGTGGGGAATTGGCATCTTCTTGCTGATGTGCCTCTGGTTCATGCTGGATGTTGGTAGGTGGCAAAATTTGTAATGGGACCGGGGGAGGTGTGAGCAACTGATCAGGATTACATTCTTCTTGAGTTAGTTGTGCGATGTTGAGACTGAAAGATGGCCAGGAAGGTGTTTTCTGGGGGCCGGCAGTGTCTGTGTTGGTTGCTGTGCGGGTTGCCTTTTCAACCACTTCATCTAGGTTGATGCTGTCCAACAGTGAATCTCCGAATGACCTGCAAATAATCCATTAAAACACAAGCAAATAACCCATTGGATTAATTTACAACAACCCATAAGATAATAAAACATATAAGTATCAAGTTAATGCACATAAGTATGCCAAAATTTTAACAATAGTGCAAATAAAATCATTACATTTGGATATTAGGGAATTTGTCATCCGGCTCTTTAATTTCTTGCGTGGCTGGTTCGACATCAGTAACTGCCCCCCCATCTTGCTCCCTAAAAAGTTGGATAATAACACAATTAATTGAGGAAAAAAACAAGCAACATTAGTATAATGGAACCCATACTGATATAGTATTGATATAAAATAAATCATTACATATGGATATTGGGGGTTTTGTTTTCTGGCACTTTAATTTCATTTGTGGCTGGTTCAGAATCAGTGACTGCCCCCCATCTTGCCCTCTAGAAAATTTGTTTAATGCAATTATAAGAACCAATGGGAACCAAGCATAACCCATACAAGAATCAATCATAACCCATACAAGAATCTATTGTAACCCATTGGGTATTAATGTATGAAATTATTCGGGTTAGATACCTGATTGAATCTTCTTCATCCGCATCTATTGGGGCAGGAGTTGGCTTTTTTTGTTCTTCATCAAGATGTGAAATAATTTCCTCAGCAGCAGTTTGTAAATTTTCTGTCCCCACTGTGCCTCCTTTCACCATTGTGTCGCCGGAGGTGGATTGAGTGTCATCGTCCCCATCACACCCATCACCCTCTGAAGTTGTTGAGATGCGTGATTTTCCAGGCCGAGAAGATTTCAACCTAGGCAGACGATGTGGACGTGATTCTCCATGGACGAGCCCCTATAAGCATAATGAACAATATGAATGTTTTTTATTCAATATGATTATAATCAAAACATAAAAATCATAATGAATGTTTTATCCAAGCAAACTAATTATTTTTTTATGTGTACCAGCGGGGAACGGAACTCATTCACAATGGCCTCTTCTAGGCGCTGCTCCGTCCAATAATTAAGCCAAGGTGGTAGTGGCTCTGCACGGGGGTCGAATGCCCCACACATCTGAAAGTGGAAGTACAGGATCTAGAAACCAATCAAATAACCAATCAGCATACATAGAATAACCCATATAAAATAGACAATTAACCATTGACCAAATAACCCATATAAAAAGACAAGATATGGAAATCAATCAAATAACCAATAAGCCACAAATAACCAATTAGCAAATATATAATAACCTATAAAAAAAGTCGGAAAAACCCATTAGACATAAATTTCTAACCTGAAGTAAAAAAATACATCCATTTAGGCTCGTGGCTTTCGAAACTGTGTACTTCCTCATTCCGTCATATAGGTACTCAAATATGTACCGACTCCAGTTGTACTCTTCAAAGTGGTCAACATCAAAGACCAGCGGTAGGAACTTTGGGCTTACTTTTGGGCTCATGTTCGGCAGCAAGAAAGTCATCATGGCAAACAACAAGAATGCCCGTCGGAAGGTTGGCCCAGGTGTGTTATTTAATACAATCTCCCTCAGTTGGCTTGGGGTTTTATCCCGGAAAAGCCGCATATCTTGCTCTTGGGCAGTTGGGATTTGCAGGGTCGACATTACTTTTCCTGCATCAAGAAGCATATTTAAATAATTTGGAAATGGGAAGTTAGTAGGTAAAATATTTTATACAACATGGATATTAATGAACGTGTTGGGACGCTACCTGTGTGAGGGAGCCCTAGCACTGACCCAAATGATGCAACGGTAACGTTGAACGTCCCTAAAGGGGTTACAATCTGATTGCCCAACAGATCGTATGCGTTCACCAACGCTAGAAGCAACGACCGGTTGAGTTTACACGTTGGCAAATTCAACAGGGTGCCAAAACCCATGTCCACAACATCTTCCCTCTGTTGAGGGGTCAAACTGCGACATAGAGCATCTAAGCGTGATGGAGAGCACCTCAAATCAAGCACACTCTGTTTGTATAGGTTAGGGAGATGAAAAAACAAAAAAAACCCATTAATGTGGTTACAGAGACCCATAAAAACAGTTATTTATAACCCATACACATTAAATTTTATGTACCGTTAGGTATGTCGGGCGTGATGGTGCAGGTGAGGGTGCAGTAGGTGGAGGGGCATCTATTAGAGGGGCTGGCGGACGTGGGTCATGTTTAAATTTGGACCGCCGCTCCGTATTGGATGGAGACCCAACTGTATGTGCAGAAGCCTCATGCCGTCTCTTGGTCCGTCTTTCAACTTCAGCAGGGTTAGAGTTTCTCCTTGTGTGCTGCTTCAAAAAATATGGTGTGATCAATGGACATAATTAATTGATGAAAATAAAGAACACGTCGAACATTGTTACAAAACCTGAAGTTTATCTTCATTAAGTCTTTCACGGACAGCCACCCGACGTTGGGATCTCGTCTCTCTATCCATTGCGGGTTGCTGGTTAGATCTCCTTGTTTGCCTCACCATGTCGTGTTGCTTGTATCGTGCCTGCATAAAAAAAAACTAATGATAATTAGTTCAATAGATGTTAGAAATAACCAATAATATAAACAAACATAACCCATAGAGGGATAAAATATAACCGTCCTTTACTGTTCCCAGAAGAACCAGCTGACTGTAAATTATTAAAAAAAATGATGAAGCTTCACTTGAAACCCAAAAAAACAATATATGAAAGGTTTATCACAATTGATAGACTATGACGATCATGTTGAAACAAATAATGTATTGTGCAGAGGGCAGGCATTAATATGTCCATCACGACTCAAAAAATAACACAAGCTATTCATTCAGTGTATTGAAAAGTCGTGGCTTATATGCAACTTTGTAAGTATGCAGCTTTCCTTCAAGTTTCTCCATAGCATTTGATAATGTTGACCACTCTAAGAAGCAATATCATATTCAGACCTTGATTATCATAATCAGAAATTAAAATCTAATATACCCTAATCAGAAATTAAAATCTATAAAACCCTAATCAGAAATTAAAATCTAAAACCCAACAAAAATTTAAAAAACATAATCAGAAATTAAAATCTAAAAAACAAAATCAGAGGGCAGGCATTAATATGTCCATCACGACTCAAAAAATAACACAAGCTATTCATTCAGTGTATTGAAAAGTCGTGGCTTATATGCAACTTTGTAAGTATGCAGCTTTCCTTCAAGTTTCTCCATAGCATTTGATAATGTTGACCACTCTAAGAAGCAATATCATATTCAGACCTTGATTATCATAATCAGAAATTAAAATCTAATATACCCTAATCAGAAATTAAAATCTATAAAACCCTAATCAGAAATTAAAATCTAAAACCCAACAAAAATTTAAAAAACATAATCAGAAATTAAAATCTAAAAAACAAAAAAAAATTCAAAACTCAAAACCAAAAAAAGAAACAGCGCACCTTTTGCTGTGAAGGAGCGGCGAGCGGGACGGGAGGCGGCGCGGTCCTTCGGCGCTGCGAGCGGGACAGGGCGAAGGCGACCGCCGGTGGTGATGCACAGAGAGAGAGAGAGAGAGCGAGAGAACGAGGAAACCTACCAATTGGTCGTGGGTCTCGCAAAAAAACTCCGAATGCGTTAGCGATGAGGTCTCGTGAAATCGAGAAGAGGGTTTTTGCCGAAACGGTGGCGCAGGAGAGTGGAGGGAGACGGACGGGGTAGGCGCTGGTTTTGCCGGACGTAAATTCGCGGATGACGGAGAGGGAGAGGAGGAGACGTGCGAGTGTGAATAAAAGTGGAGGGAGTGTGTTTTTAGAAATTGAAACGGCTCCAATCGTGAATAGAGGCGCGTGTGATGAGAACTAATTGTGAGAGAGTGAGCCTCATTGAAACAGAAAATAACACTACTGTGGGACCCACACTAAAATGTTAAATGGTGGCAGGTAGTGGCTGAATTGTAGTGTACGTATAGCACTATTGTATATATATATATATATGTTGTGTTCTACTAAATAAAGTATGTCATCTTAATAAGTACTATTATTTATCAATTTAAATGATCATTTTCACAATTTAATATGTTGTGCGTTCGTGCTTTTATATATATATATATATATATATGTATGTGTTTGTGCACACTTTTGTGAGAGTAAGTTCAATTTATTATTTATTATCTTATCAATTACATGTGTCGGTGCTACAATGTTACCTGCTTTTCCTTGTGTTTAAAGATTGGAAGTTTGTACATGTGAGAAGTAGTTTTTATTGAGAATGAATGTCATATTTTTGTTGTTCTCAGGGACGGATTTAGAAAATAAACTAAGGGGGACAAAGAGTTAATTAAATATAAAAATTGAGAAATGATTGAGTACACCATAAAATTCGTCACCATGTGTAATAATTCAATATTTTGAAACTAGTAATCCAACTTTTAAAAATGTTGGATTAATGTGTAAGAACAAAAGTTTGATTACTAGTGTCAAAATGTTGGATTATTCACATATGGTTGCTGATTGTGGTTGCTGATTGTGGTTGATTTTGTGGTGTACATGTAGCCATTACTCATAAAAATTCATATATATTTTCATTTTCACTAAAAAAATAATAGGACATTCTTTTAATTCATATTAAATTTAAAAATTTTCAATCATTAAATATCTATATTTTTTTCATTATTAATATGAAATATAATAAAACAATATTTCATATTTTTAAAATAAGTCAATAGATTAAATAAAAAATACATCTAATTTATTAATTTATAGACTAAGTATACCATATTTAGATTCCCATCATTTTTTATGTAAATTTACTTTCAACTCTATTTTTAATTATTTTATTTTTTATACTACTATTTAGAAAAGAGAATATTTTATACTATTATTTAGAAAAGAGGAATATTTTATACTACTATTTAGAGCTAACATTAAGGCAAGTGGAATAAAGAATAAAGACTTTTTTTAAAAAGCACGGAGGGGATAAATGGAAATTAGGAAGGAATGAAGACTTAGAACCAAGTGTGGTACATGGGATTCGAACCCAGCCACCCAAGCAGTGAAAATAAAAATCAGCCATCTCAACCGACTTAAATTTAAGTAATATTTCTTCATACATTAATGTATATAAACATTAAATATAATTTTCAAGGGGGCCCACTGCGCCCTTTGGATCCGTCCCTGGTTGTTCTACTAAAATATATGTCAATATATATCAGATATTTTGTTTTTATTTATTTATTTTATATTTTGAGATGCCTTTTTTTTTTTAAATTCAGATTATCTGCTTCATTATGAGACATCCCATCATGTACTCATTTCACAACCATTAGCAGGTATATTTTATGATACTTTACACACAACAAAAAGAGCGGGGTTTAGCGGCGGTTTATTTTCTGTATCGCGGCGGTTTACGCGCGCCCCAAAAAGGATTACCGGCGGTTTGCAAACTGCCACAGATAAGGGCGTCCTAGAATCTTTTTGTGGCGGTTTATACCGAGCACTGGAGTAGCCGCCGCTTTATGTGATTTCGTGGCGGTTCTCACATATTTACCGGTGGTTTCAATTTGCAGCTGTTCTCACATATTTTCCAGCGGTTCTGCAATGTCAAACCATGAATGATTTAGCGGCGGTTCTGACATATTTCCCGGCGGTTCTGTAATGTCAAACCATGAATGATTTAGCGGCGGTTTTTTTGTTTTTGTGGCGGTTTATAACTGCCAGAATTTCGTGCGTTTAGCGGCTCTTTCAAATCGTCGGGAATTTACTGTTTTAGCGGCAGTTTTGAAACCGCCGGAAAATCCTTTTATCATGTCCAATTTTGTACTTTCAATTATTCATTAGCTAGTATTTATTATATAATATATCTGAATAATCTCACATTTAATTAATAAATAACAAATAAATAATAACATATTTTAATGGTTTCAATTTTACATGAAATTAAAATTCTAAATTTTCAAAAGATATAAAAAGTATTTCAAGTATATATGAAAAACTTAAACAAGTATTTAGACAAATGTTGTACACAAAATCTTAGACGTAATAAATCCTAAATATAAAAAGTATTTCAAGTCTAAGTTGAAATTAAACAAGACATTTCTTCAATTTAATACATTCACTTCCCATTTTGATTGGATTGGTGTTGAACATTATGACTAGGAAATGAAGATGATCTCACTGCTGGTGATATATGTCCACTCCCTTAATTAATCTTATCCTGAAAATATAAATATTCACGGTCATTTACATATTTTTTACACTAAAATCAACTTTAACATGCCAGCAATGGGAATAACATTCATATGTTTGTCCTAATTGATTAGAAAATCTGGTATAAGATGCAGGATAAAGAATAATATTATCTCACACAAGGATGTAAATAAAAAAAGATAGCAACTTATAGTTATCTCATAAAAAAGATTATATATATATATAGTAGCAGTAGTAATAGGTATTGGTGTTGGTGTCATGCATGATTGGTGCATATATATATATATATATATATAAAATGCATGCATTTATGTGATCATAAAAACAAATCATAAGCAAATTAATATAAAATAAAAACAAACAAGTGTTGGCAGAGAGGGAAGAGGGAATAAGAAAACTTTGGGAATGATTTTGGACAGTGATGGTGGCTAACTTGTTTAAGCTAATCAACTCTAAAAATCAGATCCTTTATTTGCACTATCACAAAAATTAACACAATTTTATCACAAGCTTGGTAATAAAAACAACAAAAAAAACATTTTCTTAAGTATGATAGTCTAATATTAAACAAGTACTTGTGAAGTAGCCAATATAGTAGAAACCTTGATATAAGAATTCTATAACCAAGATTCAATGCACAATCAGTTGTTTAAATCTCAATTATGATAAAAATAAAAATAATAAAATTTAACACAATGATCATGTACTATCAAAGTATCAAATCCATGCACATGATCATGATGCCACTCCCCCTTACTAACTCACTACTTCTCCTCGATCAGTACTTTCAAAGTCAACAGCGACAAAAAGCATTACCATTTAGTAGAAAGAAACCAAAATTAATTAAAAAATGGAATGAGATGACAATCAGAATTTAATTGAATCGGAAAAGAAAAATCAAAATAGTATTATAGAGTTTAATGAATAATATTCCATGTATGCATAACACAATAAATCAGAATACAGGAGCTTCAGACATCCTTATAATTGATTCGATGTGCCTTATAGCAATAGGGACTCCTTGTCCGTGCTACACACAATAAGAGCAACATCTTAATTAAGCCAAGCTTACACAAACAATTAGAAAGTTGCAGATGAGAGTTTAGAAAGAGATAAGAGAAGCATAACATTACTGAAGATTCCCTCCGCAGTTCAGCATAAACATGTGTCAATTTATCCATATCAGAATCATGTAACCTTGGAAACACATTCAACTTGGCATAAGTAATGTATTTGTTCAGGAGCTCTTGAGGAAGTATCTGCAAACAGAAGTCTTAAGAAACATAGAAGGCAGAGCTTATCTAAAATAAGATTATTAGCAATTGCAGTATGAGTAAAAACCTCATGATCAGCTGGAGTGGTAGATGCATATTCATCTTGGGACTCGCTGACAGACTTAGGTGCCGATTGGTTTGTGAAAACATTTTCTATTTTTATTTTCTGTTTTCATTTTCTGAAAATAATTTTCATTTTCAATTTTTCAGCTTTTAGAAAATGTGTTTGGTTTGTGAAAATAAATTTTGTTTTCAAATTGAGAAAACATAGAAAATATGTTTGGTATGTTTATTTTCTTTTTCTAATTTTTAAAGTTAGATTGGATTTTATATTTTAAAATATAAAAATTATTTTTAATTTAACTTTAAATCAAATTTAAATTTTTAAATTTCACCCTTTTTTATTAATTCTAATCAAAATATCTTTTTGTAATAACAACTTGTTTCATTTTTTATTATTTATGAATCTATTGTATAAAAAGACATAAAAAATAATGAAATCAATAAAGTTGAACTCCCATTTTTTATTTGGATGATGGAAATCAAAAAACTGGTAAGACAAGTTCAGATGCGAAAAAGGATAAGCCCAAACCAAAAAAGCAGGTGAAAGGTAATATTTTCGTGATTAATGTGGCAATGATGAAGAAAATGGCATTTCAGATATCACTCTGATTTTTGGCACTTTCTAATTCTCATATGGTTTTTTAATTATAGCGGGCAACGTTTCAAACAGGGCAAAAGAAAAGTATTTGCCAGAGAGAATTGCTCAGTACATGAAAAAGCAAGAAGAGGCACAAGGGCACCTTCGAGAAGAAATGGACCGCCTCTCTGATGATGAAGTCTTGCGTCGCTGATAATGAAGCCGCCTAGAAAGAGAAGGACGACTGTGAGCAGAGCACTTGTGACGGTGAGAGAGCGAAAGCGGCAGTTAGACTGAGAGAGCGCCGCTGACAATGGGAGAAGGAGAGTGACCATAGCAAGAGAGAGAGAGTTATGTGGGAGTGTGTTTCCTTATGAGAGAGAGCTCTTTTTACATCTATTTTTAAAACAAAGTTCCAGTTATTTACAAGTATGCCACCGCGTTTTCAAAGAAAACATTTTCTCTTTTCTATCAATCTCTAGAGAAAACAAGAAAACAAGAAAATACTGTGTAACACCTGTAGCCCGGAGCTGGCGTACGATTGATATGGACGATTATAAGCGATGGTCATGATGTGACGATAAGTGATGATACACGTGATTAGCGTGAGATGTAACCCCACAGCCGGAACGTGCGTGACTTCGAGCACGAGCATGCATACGTAATATGATTAGATTGATGGATGAATGCCCGCGATTTTGTTTTGATGTGTTTAATGAATCAAATGATATATATTGGTGGCATGTGTGTGATTGGTAGGAGTTGTTCGAAACGACTATGTGTTTGGTATTTTTGAATAAATACGTATGACGAACTATGGTGTTTTTGTGAGTTTTGATATGGTGGTTGATTGTGTGAACCTGAGTGAGTAATTGAGATATTTAAGCATAAATTAATTTGTGAACACGGTGATGAGGTGAACGCCAAGATGTGTTCATTTTTGCCTTACTTGATGTTAAGTAAAGTAGTGATATTGGTAATAATGTATGGTTAATTAATTTTATTTGATGATGATTGATATTGATGATGAAACAAGCTATGTGGTGTTGCCTGAGATAGATATATTTTCCGGAATCAAAGTGAACGGTGTATGTGTTTGGATTTAAGTAAATTTCCTTACTTAGGAGAAAGACCGGCATTAAGTTTATTCATATATATGTATATATTGAAGTAATATATATATAATTATGCGTGATATATTAAAATGCAAAAAGTGCTTATGTGAGTATAACATTGCATATATGTATGTGTACATATTTATGTCTTGTGAATAAAAATTTGTATATATATGTATATATATATATATATATATATATATATATGAGCATAGGCATATACGTGTACATGCATTTGTTTTGTGTGAGTAAATGTTACACATATGCTATAAGTTATTACATAATAATTTAAGTTTGTTTGAGAAGCAAGGCAGACTTAGGCTCTCAAAAAGCTGCTGAGCTCTTTGAGCTCTCAAAAAGCTGCTCTGAAGGAGCCACACTATGACCGTTTGATAAAATAGTTCAAAATTTTCTCTCAATAAGCAGAAGTAATGAGTGTGAGTTTGATAAGTACATTTTACAAGTGCTTTCAAAGTATAAAATTACTATAATAGACATAAATAGTAAAAGATATTATTTTTACTTTTATTTCAATTAATATTTATAATAATTAATAACATAAAAATTAAAACAATATCACTTATAAATCCAAACATAGATAACTAATTCAATATTTTCACATTAGTTCTTACATATACGGTCCTATCCAAAAGCAGCTGAAGCATGAGAAAAGTTCATGTTTTCATTTTATAGACAACGCACCAAGGAAAAATAAGGATTGCAGTGAGGAAAAATAAGTGGCAACAAAAAAATAGCGGTATATTTTGTTAAAATGAGAGCGGGAAAAAAATTGAAGAAAAAATAATCTAAAATTGGATGTAATTGATTAGGGATAAAATTGGATTTTTATTAAAATTTAAGGTTAATTAGTCATTTTACTTTTTGAGGAGCTAGAGCCAACTTTGAAAAGCTACTCCTAATGGCTCCTAGAAGCACCCTTGGCTCTCAAAAGCCAGGAGCAAAAGCTCCATAGCTTTTTGAGTTACCAAACACAAAAAAGGAGCTTATGCTGTTTGAGAGCAGGAGCACTTGATCAAAAAGCATTACCAAACTCACACTTAATATTATTATTGTACAAGCTAGAGAACCCCTGAGAGAGGCAATGATCGTTATAAAGATTTTGTTGAGACCTTAATATTTATTTGAGAGTCCCAAATTGGTGTTTAGAAAATAATTAGAAAATAATCGCACCAATATTGGGGAATTATGATTTTAAAGCTATTATTATTAAATTTCGCATTTTTACGATTTTCAGGAAAAATCCTTTTAATATATAAATAATGTGAAATTAATAATGTAGCAAAATAATTATTTTAGACTTATTAGGAGTCTCATAATGTTAAGGAAATTTTCGTAATGATCATATGCCATTTTCTTATTTTATATATTGGATGTCTAGTGAGTAATTGAGTAACCTGAGAGAGAGCCTGAGCTCGATCCTAAACACAACCGGAGCCACTTTTTAGGACCCTGAGCTTTCCAAAATTTATTAAACTCTCACCACAAAATTTAGTTGTAATTTCTTACTCATAATCATACTCAAACACATACTCATACTCACTACCTAAACACGTTTAACACTCAAACAACACAAAAATCAACACAACACCCTTATTTGGCCCTATAACTCTCGGCCAACCCCTCCCCATCAAAACACATATTTCATTTTCACAAAAACACAACTTCAGAACACTCCCTTCTCCCTTTTCAAACCCCATTTTCGGCCAGCCCTCTTGAGCTCTAGAGAAACCATCATCAACCATCTTCTTTGTGCTTTTCTTCAAGAAAATCTTGGTGAGTGACTCTTCTACATTCATTGCTAGTTGATTTCCCTTCTTGCATGTGATCTTTGGCTCTGTAATCTTGCTAAACCAGAGCCATATTTTCGTCCATGAGGGTGAGTGTTAATTCCATGAGTGAGAAGGTGATGCATGAGGCTCAATAATGCTTGTAGGTGTGGGTTTTTATGGTTGCATGTGTGAGATTATGTGTTTTCCTTGCATTAGATTCTGAGATACTGAGTTTGAGTACTGATTATATGTGTATGTAAGTGTGGATGATGATTTCTAAGTGTTTTGGAAGGTTTGGTGTGAGTTTTGGGGGGGACTTTGGGGTTAAAACACGATTTTTGCATTTTCTGCAGAATTTGTGCTGTGGGGATCGATCCCCACCACTGGAGGATCGATCCCCATGTGGAAAAATTGCTTTTGCTGAAAAATTTCAAGTGGGGATCGATCCTCAGAGAGGATCGATCCCCATGCTGAGAAAATGTGTTTTCTGCCATTTTTAAGGGGCGATCCCAGACCCCTGGGGATCGATCCCCTGGACAAAATTTTACTCGAGAGGGACAATTTTAGTGTAGGATCGATCCCAGACCCCTGAGGATCGATCCCCTGCACCTGAAAAGTAAAATTTCACCTGTTTTCATCCCATTTCAAATACAAGTTTTCAAATAATGATTAGGGGGCTAATATGCTATTTTAATATGATAAAAATGAGTATGTTGTGATGTTATTTGATCTTAAAAGGGGATGGAAAATATATAAGGTTATGTCTAAAGAATTGTGAGCTAAAGTGTGACATGGAACTTGATTGTGTGCAAGATTGATTGTGAGCTTTGTGAGATTTGATGTGGGTAATTGTAGGTTTAAGTTGTGTGTATGAGATAAGATTTAATGCTAAAATTTAAAGTAAGAATAGTGTATACATGGAACTCGAACGCTTTTATGTAAGTGTTATGTGTTGTTTGAATATTAGTATGGAAACTCTTATTTTGGTGAGCTTCGACTTGTGAATTGATTAAATCCAAAAGGGGTAATTGGCAATAATGATGAATGGTATTAGGATAAAGTGATAATTTGTATGACGCTGATGTAAGACGATGAGGGTTATATAAGATGATGACGGTTAGTATGAAATAATGATTTATATGAAATGATGAATTATGTATGGCTGAAACGAGGAGATGACGTTATATGTTAATATTGAGATGATGAATTGAGGTGATAATTGTATGTGGATATATGAATGATGCTGGTATGTATTCACTTTGATGTTGAAGCATGTTGAATTGAAATGATAAGTTAAATGTTGCTGATATGATGATATTGTTATGATTTAGTCATAACGACGAAAATGATATAACACTGAGTTTGGTTTGTGATATACATTACATACTAGGACTTAGATCCTAATGCCGGGTAGAGCCCCGAGGTATATTTTACTGGGACGTTAGTCCTAATGCCGGGCAGAGCCCCGTGATGCAATCTACTGGGACGTTAGTCCTAATGCCGGGCAGAGTCCCGTGATATATCTTACTGGGACGTTAGTCCTAAGGCCAGGTAGAGCCCCGTGACATAATTTGCTGGGACGTCAGTCCTAAGGCCGGGCAGAGCCTCGTGACATAATTTGCTGGGACGTCAGTCCTAAGGCCGGGCGGAGCCCCGTGATACAACACTCTGGGACTCGGATCCTAATGCGAGGCAGTGCCCCGTGAGCCATACCGCTCGTCGAAGCAAGGAGACTAATCAGTCGTGCCGCTCGCCGAGGTGACGAGAATCATCGGTCATACCGCTCGTCAAAGCGAGGAATCTAGTCGGTCACGTCGCTTGCTGAATCGAAGAGGATTATCGTTTGTCTCTAGAGATGCATTCTATGTCGCTGACATGTTTATGTGGATGTATGGTGAAACGTGATTTGGTGATTTTGATTTTCGAGAGGTGAAAGTACTATTTCTAATTGATTGAGAGACCCTCGAGAACTTAGAAAAAGACTCCTAGGTCTCCCCTTTTAGAAACGGACCATAAGATGTTTGGCCCAGTCAAAGTAAGGACTTGTGTTTTTGAAAAGTAAAGTCTTGTTTGTACAAAGTATTACTTTGACTGGCTAGAATCGATGTATCGAGCACGTAGGTCCGTGTGCTCTGAGTAACTCACTAAGACGACCCCCCGTCTTATTCTATTTCTTTCAATGCTTCGATTCTAGGGTATCGCGGAGCAGCAGGTAGCCGTCACTCCCTTCATGACCAAGGGCGAATGGCTTGCTGAGGCGAGTTACATACCGGTCACCAACGCCGTGATCGTGATCTCTACCGTCCTGGGGTATTTCAGTTCCTCTTCCCGGAGCTTATGACGAAACACCCCACTTCATGATTTTGATCTTGATTCCATCCTCGCCCCGACAACGATGCCGCGAAGGGGGACAACGAGACAAAGGAGTTCGACTCAGAACC
The DNA here is from genome assembly GCA_013621005.1 of Aeschynomene evenia. NCBI lineage: Eukaryota > Viridiplantae > Streptophyta > Magnoliopsida > Fabales > Fabaceae > Aeschynomene > Aeschynomene evenia. The sequence continues at coordinate 10,234,260 of CM024265.1, forward strand.
GGAAGTAGTTTCCTACCCGGAGGTAGAGGCCCTAGTCAAGGGACCTGAGGTACTTAAGACCAGTGATGAGCGAATGCCAGAGAGGAGATTGAGCGAGCCAAAACGAAGCGATCTGTGATGCGGCCAACTTAGTTTCTTTATGTTCTTGATATTAGACATGTTGTATAGGAATTTCTTTTGTATTTCCTTGTCTGAGCAAGTGTTGTTGACTCCTTGGCTGGATGCAAGACTCTGTAGCTTCACATATTACAAACATCATGTATATATCTTTATCCTTGGCCATTTTATTTATTTATATAATTTGGGTCAAGATTTCATTTGTTCATTTGAGACATTATGAGTAATTCCTTTCAGATATATTTTTGTATGTGTATAAGACAAGAATCTCGTGACAATCAGATATTTCTATATTGCACACACACATGTTTATATATTGGTGTTGTATGGCCATGTATATATGGGTCCCCATTTATATTCCTGTCATCTATCTATTGCTATTCTAGACGCTCTTCCAGGATATCTATTCGTGCAATGAATTCTGATGATTGGTCATGGCCCTGGAGTTTCGATACCAACGTTTATTCATCATAGAGGGCTATACAAAAAAATATGGGGTTTTTGGGTGTATGTAACATGTCAAGGTGTTAATTATGTTCATGGCATAGTTAACAAATTGGGATTTTACATTTTTGGTATCAGAGCAGTTCGGTCCGATTGAGCCTGAGGACTGAGCCTGCTATTCCTTCCTTGACTTTGTTTGTTCCTTGAGTTTGTCTATCTTTTTAAACTTATCTGTTGTGTGTGCCATTACTTCCTCCAATGCTCTGCATTGAGATGAGCCTGATCAAGTCATTGGCTATGCAGGTATTGGTCGAACGTAATGCCGCCACGACGCCATCGGGATGGACCTCAAAATCCTGACCTCTGAGAGGCCGTAGAAGCCTTTAGGATACAAGCAGAGGCGTCAGTTAGAATGGCGCGAGCAATGGAAGCAGGGCGTGTACCACAACCAGTGATGAGTGAAGACTCTCGCCGGTATATGGAGTTTAAGCAGAGGAACCCTTCTGCATTCCATGGGGAATTGAACCCCGACCTAACTGATAGATGGATCAGAGGTGTGGAGCTTATCTTCGAAGATTTTCCTTTCACGGAGGCACAAAAAGTTAGGTTTGCCACCCGTGAGCTGAAGGACCAGGCCGAGTCTTGGTGGGAAGCCGTGCAACCAGTGTTGCAACCAACAGAGGCCCAGATGCACTGGGAAGGTTTCAAGGCAGCATTTTATGAGAAATACTTTCCCAGGATAGTGCGTGACGCCAAGGACAAGGAGTTTCTTTAGTTAGTGCAAGGAGACATGTCTATCCTAGAGTACACGGCCAAGTTTGACCGGTTGTGCCGTTACTCTTACACCTATCGGCTGAACCCAGACGAAGAGTGGAAGTGCATGAGGTATGAGCAAGGACTAAGGCCGGATCTGAATGAGAAGATGGTGGCTCGTAACCTGCGGAGCTATGCCGCCCTGGTGAATACGTGCATAGCTCAAGAGCAGAGCTCTCAAAGGAGAGCGGAGGCCGACCGTGAAGCCGAGAAGAAAAGAAGGTTCGTCGAAGCAGGAAATAGCCAGGCGCCAAGAGCTCAAACCCCGATTCATATTGGGGGGCAGCCCCAAGTGGGAGCCCCAGCAATTTACCCAACACTTTGAGTAGTTTAGGGCAATGAGGCCGCCAAGACCACCCAGTTCCGCCCTCCCCCAACCTTATATCAACTCCGACAACGACATCAACAACGGCGACAGAGGAGGCCGCCACCCTCGCCGAGACCTCACATAGCTGGGCGACCCCAACCTGCCCGTCTGGAAGGACCCGGAGTGAGGCCACCGGTTCAGTTCAGGCAACAAGTCCCCTGTGATCGGTGCGGGTTAAGGCACCGTGGAGATTGCCCGAGTTGTCTCTTATGTGGGAAGAAAGGACATTACACAAGGACCTGTCGCCATGGAAGGAATAAACAGCCGCAGCACCAGGCACCTGTTTTTGAAGCAACTGTTGAGCAAGCCCAAGCTTCGAGGGAAACCGGCCAGTGGTGAGCTACTACCATGTTGATCATCCCTTGTTCAATCCCTCCTATGGCTGAGTATGACTGCCCCTGTTCTTTGATGGTTTCTGACCATAGAAACCGTACATCTGATCACATGAGGAGAGTTTGTAATGAGACCTTAAGTATAAAGTTTAATGATGTGTTTTAAGTGGATTCCCATGAATGCATGTGTTTATTGTGAAAAGTTTGATGTTTTGGTTTTAATGTATGATTCTTGGGCACTGTTTATGTGTGTATGTGAAAGAGGAGGATGATTCTCAAGCTCAGGTTTTGTTAGAAGGAAGTTAGAGATGATGGAATGGAGCTGGGACACGAATATGCAGGGATTTGTAGAGCTCGTGCGCCCTAGCTCCCTCAGGGCGCCTGATAACGTGGTTTTTTCCAATATTTTATGCCCTTAATTTGGATGATTGTATGCAATTCTTTGCTCTATTTTGGCCTTTTATTGTATTTAATACAACTTGGAATTAATCTGGGCTTAATAGAAATAAAGGCTAAAATAACAAGTTTTATGATGTTTTTACAATTCAAGGATGACCTTTGCACTTGATCTTGGATATTTTGTATTTTTAGTACAGGTCACAGGTATTATTGGAGCTGTAGACATCAGGAACTGAGCAAGAAGCGGAGCAGTGAATTTCAGATCCAGCATCGAGCGCTCCAGCGCGCGTGGCTCACTTAAACTCGTCACGTGCACAGCGCTGGCGCTCTAGCGAGCTATACGTGCCCCAGCGCCGTGCCGCAACTCTGTCACAGCAGAAATCCTATCTGCACGAGTTGGGGGCCCAAATTGATTAGGGTTTGGAGGCTGCTCATCTTATTTAAAGGAAGCTAATGCATCAGAAACAACATCTCTCAACACCACTACTTTTACATCTTTTCTTTTCCTAGTTAGAGTTATTTTTCTCTCCATTAGGATTTCCGTTTTTCCTAGTTTAGCTCTAGCTCCTTCATTTACATTTCCAACGTTATTCGTCCAGCCCTTTTGGGTTTTGTAAGTTACTCTTTTAACATTAATTCAGTTATTCGTTTTCCATCTTTCCAACTTGCATTTAATTTCTTACTTTGCTCTTTATTGTTAATTGCTTTCTTTATTCCAATTTATTTCTTGCCTTTTTTATTCTTGCCATGAGTAACTAAGTTTCTTGGTGGTTTATGAGGGTGTGAACATCATTGGGGTAAATTGAGGCTTTGTTCTTAATATTGCATAGGTTTTCATTATCAACCCTTGGCATATAATTTGAGATCTTAAATTGTGTGTTTAATCCTTTGTCTTGGCTTACTCGATTGAGTAGGCTAATTCATTGGCATATGTTTATGTGTTAGTTGATTAATTGATGCATGACATATTAGGATTTGGTAATGAGTAATTAATTGGCTGATTAGTCTCTTTAATTAGATTAATGTGATTGGCTTTAATAATTGTTGAAAGTGGAACTAAAGGTGAGATCTCACTAATTAATCTCATTCTAGGCAATTAATCATTAGAATCACAACAAAGGAGTTAGATCTAACTCCGGCGTAATTAATCAACACATGCATTCTTTTGTAGCCAATGATAACACCCTAATGAATATTCCACCCCCATAAACCATTGTTTTTATTATTCCAATTTTTATTCCAACTTACTTCTCTTGCATTCAAAAACCCCCCAATTGTGACAAACCGTCTTACAACTTGTCTTGTGCATTACTATCTTAGCCATTCCTTGTGAGAGACGACCCTGGTTTCCACTAAACTATATTAGGGGAACTTGGTTTAAGAATAATTAAATTTATGGTTGACACGACTACAGCCATCAAATTTTTGGCGCCATTGCCGGGGAATGGCGATGAAAGTAATCACTAGTTGTTTGATTTGTGAATAGTGTACATAACCGTTTCCTGTTATTTTTCTTTGTTTCTTTGAAAAATAAAAACAACAAAAAGATTTTCTTTTTATTTTGCATTTTATTTTCGTTTTATATTTTTATTTTTATTTTTACTCTTCCCAGACTCGTTGTTCCACGAACAGCTGAGTCTGCTACTGCCACTCGTGCTCCAGCGCGTATACAGCGCCCTAGCGCGCGACTGCGACTGCAAAGTTGCAGCTGCGCATGACTCGATCCCAACCGGATCCCCAACTTGCCGTTTTTTATCCTGAAATCAAACACACTTTGAGAAAAATAAGGCAAGCTAGGAGAGGGTTTACTGAGTCTCAAGGGCAACCGGAAGATCCACCGTTTCAAACGCTACTTTTCTCTGGTCCTGAATTTTCTGATTTGTCTGTTAGTGTTTCAGGTCCGAGTTCGATTATGGCAGACTATCAGCCCACCCTGAAGGAACTTGCAGCTCCGGACCTCAGCCAACAACCTTTGGGAATTACATACCCAAGGTTGGACACTGAGTTCGAGCTCAAGGGAGCTATTATGCACTTGCTCCCTAAATTCCACGGTTTGGCCGGAGAGGATCCACACCAGCACCTCAAAGAATTCCATGTGGTGTGTGAGACTCTCAAGCCAAGAGGAGTCAACGAGGAACACGTGAAGCTTCGGGCTTTTCCGTTCTCTCTGGACGGTCAGGCGAAGCAATGGTTCTTAAACCTGCCAAATGGAGCTGTCAACACATGGATTGGCATGAAGAAGATCTTTCTGGAGAAATTCTTCCCAGCCTCAAGGGCAGCTGCCATAAGGAAGGACATTAGTGGCATCAGCCAACTCCAGGGTGAGTCTCTCCATGAATACTGGGAGAGATTCAAGAAACAGGTGGCAAGCTATCCAACCCATCAGATCTCCGAACAATTGTTGATCCAATATTATTATGAGGGTCTGACGGGTATGGATCGCTGTATGATTGACGCCGCCAGTGGTGGGGCCCTGATGGACAAGACTACGGCGGAAGCTAGAATCCTATTCGAGAACATGGCTGTGAACTCACAGCAGTTTGGCACAAGGGCAACCGCTGTGACCAAAGGGGTGAATGTGGTAGCTCAACAGGAGAGTGGTGGTTTACACCAAAAGCTGGATGAAATTGCTACCTTCATGAAACAATTGGCAATCAATCAAGCCAAACCGGGAACCTCCAGCCAAGCGATGGTGTGTGGGATATGCTCTTTGGAGACCCATCCAACTGACCAATGCCCACATCTCCAAGAAGAGGCAACAGTGGTGGCAGCTGCAAATACTTTTCCAGGAAAGCCTCAGTTTCAGCCACAGAATCAACCTACGGGGAACACCTACAACCCAAGTTGGAGGAACCACCCGAATCTGAGGTGGAATAACAATCCACAGCCACAACAAGTGCAGCAACCTCAGCAGGTTCGGTACCAACCTCCTCATCAAAGGCAACCCCAGGCTCCATATCAGGCTCCAATGGCCTTGCCTCCACCACCGCAACAATTGGCTCTGCCTGCACCTCCGAATCCTAACGAGCCAACAATCGGTGATGTGATGAAGCTACTCATGGAACAACAAAGGATGATGCTGAACTTGCAGAATGAGGTCAATCAAATGAAGGGAAATCCGGCCACACAAGCCTGTGAACAAGCTGGCACCTCACAGATCCCATCTCAAACAGTTCCCAATGCCAAGGGAATGTGAGTGCCATCCACATCATGACCGGAGCAGCTGGTGCTGACCATTCTGGACTAAAGTAGCCTTGAAACGGTCGACCGTCCAACTTAGGGACGTTAAAGCAAAGTGCTTCGTGGGAGACAACCCACCGGTTTTCCTTATTTTTCAGTATTTTTGAATTCCGTATTTTAATTTCCGTATTTCAATTTCAGTATTTCAAATTCCGTACTTTATTTTCCGTCTTTTATTTTTATTTTGTTGGCATCTTTAAATTTTTGCATGCATATAAATTAATTAGGATAGTTCATGCATTTTAGGAATTATAGCAGTAAAACACTGATTCTGCATCAGGAGGCCGCGCCCGGGCGCCAAATACGCGCCCCAGCGCGCGCGTCTCGCTTAAATGAAACGCTGGGTTTGGGCCTCGCGCTCCAGCGCGCTCTAGCGCGCGTGGGTTTCTTCAAAAACCCTAAATCCCCAAATTGCAGACTATTCGGTCTCTTTCTCTCCATAGCAGCTCCAGCGGCGCCGAAAACTCCTCTCCCTCTTCCACCATTCTTCTCACTTTTTCTCTTAAAAATCCTCCATACATTGGCTCATCTTGTCATCACATTGCATCCTATCAAGGTACATTGGTCTAGAACTCAATCTTTTAGTTGTTCTTGATAGAGAATCGATTTTTAATTGGTTAGGGATGATAAATGCAATTTTTGGTTGTTTAGTGTGGGTTTAATCGGTTAGTATTGCATGTTACATGATTTAATCGGTTATAATGGTGAGAAAATTGGAGTTGGAATGGTGTTTTCGCTGTTTTACGCTGTTCTGCACTGTCGCCGAAACCCTCGTGCGTTCCGGCGCGCTATACGCGCTCGAGCGCGAGGTGCTTTCGTTCCATTGCAGATCGAGCGCTCCAACGCGCCCTCCGCGCTCCAGCGTCAGTCTGCTGCAGAATTTGGACCGAATCTGTGATTAATTGTTTGCTGGAATTGGGCATGTTTAACTGCTATATTTTGTTTCGCATTTGCATTTGTTTATGGCATGACTAGAATTGACATTAGCCAAAATTTGGACTGTATACTGGAACTTAATTGTCTTGATCTTCATCTTTCAGGCATGGCACCACGAACCCGAGGCGGTAAGGGGAAGAGAGTACACACCACCGAGGAGGATGATCACTCCTATGATCAGCCTCACGACCCCACACGGTTCCTCGATGTCACTGCCGAGATGGCTTTCCAGGCCACGATTCATAAGAGGAAACCCCTCTTTGAGTTGGGGTATCAGTTCCACGACGAGGGCCAAGGACGGCTCGATAGGGTCGTGGCAGAGATTGAGCGGCGGGGGTGGGCCCACTACCTTCTCAGTGCCCCCGTCAGGGCGAACATCACGTGGGTGCGGGAGTTCTATGCCAACTTCCACGACCGCATCGCCACTGAGGTGTTCCTCCGGGGCAAGTTCATTCCGGTAGACGTGGCATCTACCCAGTCTCCCACATCTCCGAACTCACCACAGAGCAGGCCCTCCACCTCTACTGCATTATGGAGGGCCACTGGGTAGACTTGCCCACTCGTCTGCAGCGCACCATGCATCAGGCTCACCACATTGAGGCCTACAGGTGCCTTCCCTTTCCCTCTCTGATCACCTCTTTGGCTATCTAGTGTGGTGTGCCAGAGTACGCCGACGACGAGTGGCAAGGGCCACATTCCACCATCACCGCCGCCGGTCTTGCTACCAAGGATGCAGCAGCTCAGAACAAGACCCAGCCAGCAGGGAATCCCCTACATTCCATTTCTGCACAGTTGACCCAGATGGAGGTCAACATGAGGGAGTACTTCGATCAGAAGTTTGCTGCTGCTGAGAGCTATCATGATCAGCGGTACCTGGCCATGCAGACTCACTATGACCAGAGGATCGCTGAGATGCAGAGCGGTTTCCGATCCTACATCGACCAGCGCTTCTCCGTCGATTATGGAGCTCCGGGACAGTCCCAGGCTCCTATTGATGTCGATGAAGGCGAGGACGACGATGATGATGAGGATGATGAGGCTGAGGAGGAGGACGGTGATGAGGATGATGACGGTTCAGAGGACGATTGAGTCCTCTGTAGGTCCTTTCTATACCCTTCTCTCTGTTCTTTAATTTGTTGACACTGGGGACAGTGTCTCATTCAAGTGTGGGGAGGGTGTAGATAAAATTGGCTTTTGTAAATAATGGCATGCCTAACTCTTTTTCTTTTTCTTTATTTTATTTTTATGTGTTTTTAGGTAGATGATTGGGTAGTTTCTTTATAGCACCTTTTGGTCTGAAATTGCTTTGCCTTTTATTTTAACTCAGAATATTGGCATGATAATCTAATATGAGTTTGAATTGCTTGTGTTATCTCTGTTTGGTTGGTTGGATTACCTGTGAGATTTGAGCCTTAAATGTGATTACATATATCAACTGATCACCTTCTTTCTGTGAGCACACACACACACTTGTATTTGTTATTCCCATTGTTTGTAGCCAATTTGAGCTTTTATCCCTTTTTTGTTACTTAACTCATTACAAGCCAAAGACAGCAAAACAATGAAAAAATCCCTTCTAAGAAACTAGGAGGACATGGTTTGATTGTTGGGCAAAGGTCTTAAGTGTGGGGAAATTGGGTTAAATTGAGCACTGGTATAAATTGCAAAATATTGGGATATAACTGTAAGGGTAGCTTTTGTACATAAGTGGTCCTTTGTTATTTTCTTTTCCACCTCATTTTAATTACCAAAAGAATTGAGATGAGGTACTAAAAAAAAAACAAATCGAAAAATACAGAAAAATCAAGAAAAAAATGTGAATTCTGCAAATAAAGGTTGTTGGGTTCCTGGGAATTGATATGAAAATATTTGGGAACCTTGGGAATTTTAATTTTAAGAATTTATGGGTTATTGATCTTGGGTATTTTTATTCTCTCCATCTCTTCTCTCTCCATCTTTTCTGTAGTGATAGAAGTCATCTAGGATCGATCAAACCATGAAGTCTTAGTTTTTTGGAATTAAGTCCACTTCCCATATATGCCACACCTGTCCCAAGCCCCGTTACAACCCTGAAAAGACCTCTTGATGCACCATGTTTGTAAAATTGCAATGTTAGGAGTATAGCAAATTTATGGAATATGAATACTTGTGTGAATTATTCAATTGAGTGCTTAGCCAAAACACTGAGTGATTGAGAGAGAAACACACTAGTGAGGGCCAATCAACCAACTTTGCATAACATGAATTGATTCTCCTAACTCATGAACTTTTCTTAATGCCAACTGATAATATGTTTGTGGGTGTTGCATAATTCTGACCAAGGTGTGCTGTTTTGAATAACTTTCCATCATCTGTAGATTTTATTTTTCTTTTAGGACTTAGGTGTTAGATGTGTTAGCCAATGCTTTGCTTTGAGAGATGCTTGGAATTATTGCTTTTGCATGAGGACATGCAATTGTTCAAGTGTGGGGATATTTGATAACGTGGTTTTTACCAATATTTTATGCCCTTAATTTGGATGATTGTATGCAATTCTTTGCTCTATTTTGGCCTTTTATTGTATTTAATACAACTTGGAATTAATCTGGGCTTAATAGAAATAAATGCTAAAATAACAAGTTTTAGGATGTTTTTACAATTCAAGGATGACCTTAGCACTTGATCTTGGATATTTTGTATTTTTAGTACAGGTCACAGGTATTATTGGAGCTGTAGACATCAGGAACTGAGCAAGAAGAGGAGCAGTGAATTTCAGATCCAGCATCGAGCGCTCCAGCGCCCATAGCGCGCTCCAGCGCGCGTGGCTCACTTAAACTCGTCACGTGCACAGCGCTGGCGCTCTAGCGAGCTATACGCGCCTCAGCGCCGCGCCGCAACTCTGTCACAGCAGAAACCCTATCTGCACGAGTTGGGGGCCCAAATTGATTAGGGTTTGGAGGCTGCTCATCTTATTTAAAGGAAGCTAATGCATCAGAAACAACATCTCTCAACACCACTACTTTTACATCTTTTCTTTTCCTAGTTAGAGTTATTTTTCTCTCCATTAGGATTTCCGTTTTTCCTAGTTTAGCTCTAGCTCCTTCATTTATATTTTCAACGTTATTCGTCCAGCCCTTTTGGGTTTTGTAAGTTACTCTTTACAACCATCAGCATATTTGCCTATCAGATCCAGACATAAGCAGATGATAAACAGCACTACAATGCAGATGATAAAAAGCACTACAAAGAAGATAAACTAAAGAATAACAATCACCAGATGATAAGAAGCACTACAAAGAAGATAAACTAAAAAATGAGGAACAATTCTGAATCCATGGACGATAAATAGAGAGAACTGAATCCATTTTACAAACCATCAGTATCCTACCACAGAGAAATACATTCACATTCAACCCTCATTGCAAAAATACATCCCGAAAACACTCCATCATCACAACCTCAATAATTCCAAATCATTTTCATTTCCAATCCGTCAATAGAAAGAAATACAGAAGTAGAGGTATTATAAACAGTCATTCACCATTTCCCCAACATTCATCATCATTTTCATCACACCATCAATACCAAATTTCAGTTTCATTCCATCATATTTTACACATCATATAGCCATTCAAATAATAATAGAATCGAACCGAGTGAGAAAAACAGAGTGAACAGAACTGAGAGAGGCACAATAAGAACATTACCTTCATCATTGCCATCGCCGGAAGCAACAGCCGTGGCGGCGACAACCTCTCCTTCTTTGGTGGCGCCTCGGCTTCCAACGGTGACAGCATAAACCCAGAGCCGCCCTGCCGTCGCACGCCGCCCGTCTCCCCTGTTCCCTGTCGGCCTCCCTCGGATTTCTCTCTGTTCTCGCCGCCATCTCCTTCTCTCTCTCACCCCAAACGCGCCCTCTACTCTCGCGGCCATGGAAGCCGCGGCTGCCACGAAAGCCGCAGCTCCCTCCGTGTCTTCCTCGCCGACAGCAGCTCCCTCCTCGAGCCGCGCGCAAAGCACCAATCGGGATTCGCCTCAGCGGCCGCGAGAACCGCGACGCCGTCGGTTCCCTGTCGGCTTCCCTCGGTCTCTCTCTCCTTCTATCGCCCTAGAATCGTGTGGTCGCAGCTCCCCTTTCGTCCAGTCGATCCGCTCATCGCTTCTCCTCGGTCCGCGGCGCCTTGCGGTCGCGATGACCGCGGCGGCCGCGGTCCTCTCTCCTCTCGCCACCACCTCCCTCTCCCTCTCACTATTCTAACCTAATCCCCAAATATCCCTAACCCCTGTGTGTGTGAGTGATGTATCCGTGTGTGAGTGTGCGAGTGTGTAGTGTTTTATTTTTATTATTATTATTATTATATCATTAGTACTATTATTATTTTATTATTACTATTACTATTATAATCATGGTCATTATTATTATGTTCCTTTTTTCGAATCAAAATCAAAATTGCATAATCTTTGCTAATCTCAATCTCGTTGTATGAGTTAATCATCCTCGAGATTATAAATTGCAGGTACTTGTACGAATCACATCGTCCTGGAAGGGGCCTTTGCGACGACAGAGATGGCAATGACGATGACCGGGAGCCACTGCAGTGACGGAGATGGAAGGGGCCTTTGCGACGACAGAGATGGCGGCAACCGCTGCGTTGACGGAGTTGGTGGCGGCTGCTGCGACGACGGAGATGGCGGCAGCTGTTGCGATGACGGAGTTGGTGGTGGTTGCTGCGACGATGGAGATGGCGGCAGTTGCTGTGATGACGGAGATGGTGGGAACTGCTGTGATGACGGAGATGACGGGAGCCTCTACAACGATGGCAATGAGCCAGAGAGTATGAGCTAGGGTTTTTTTTTTTACAAAATGGATGAACAAGAGCATAATGAAGTTGTTCACAGACTTCTACAATTTTATATTTGATTTTGCAGCGGTTTAGTTTTGTGAAAACCGCCGAAAAATAGAAACTGAAGATGTGAGGGTCTCTTGAGAAACACCTCCAAGCTATGCTTCACACAACCCAAGAGGGGTGAATTGATTGTGTTTACTTTTCGTGAATGCTTCTTTATTATTTCAACACTTTCTGAAAATCTCAAAGATTGATCAAGTCTTTGAAACTTGTCAAGAATTAGTCAAAATAAATGATCAAGAATACAATTTGTGATCTCATAACCTTAAATCACATATGTTGACATACACAGAAATCAATATGTCAATGATTTAATTTTTATCTTTTGCACAACGGAATATGATCACAAATATCACAACACTTAATTTTATCAAGCTTCTGAACGATCAAAGACAATATAGGAAATAACTTTTTCAGAAAATCTAGCTTCTGAACTAATTTCGAATCAGCTTGTGAACCTTGTTTCAGAACCTGCTTCAGATTCTGACTTTAGAACCTATTAGCTTCTGAACTAGTATTTCAAATACAATCAATCAACAATATGCAATATGATATATCTTTCACATACACTAAGAATCTAAGCAACAATTATACAAAGAACAGGATTACAGCTTCTGAAGGTAATTCTTGTAACCACACAGGTTCTGAAGTTAGTTCTTTTAATTGTTTATCTCAAATTCAAATACCCAAATGATCAATATCACATATCACAAAGTTAAACACTTAAAGATTCATTTTACTTGAGCTTCTTTAACTTTTAGATTGATTAAAGATTGTTCTTAAGTATTTTCCAGAAAACGAATTAACACTTCAAATACTTTTTCAGCTTCTGATGTAGTCAAAGCAGTTTCTGAGCATGCAAACAATTTAATTCAATCACAATAATCAAATGCAATTAACGCAAACAAATGTAAAGAGATGAGAGTTTAGAGAATTGGACCGATTTTTATACTGGTTCGGCAAAAGGTGCCTACATCCAGTTCTCCAGTTCTTCAATCCCTTAAGATTGAGTTCCACTAGACTTTGTTACAAGATTACACAGGTATCAATACACGATATCTTTTGCAACCTTCTCAGGTTCGACACTCCAGAATATCCCCTTCTGAAGATTTTCACTCCCTAGATATCCCCTCTAGGAAGATTTTCCGCCTTGATATCCCCTCAAGGACTTCTCAGAACCTTGTTTCTTGCACACAAATCTACGAACCAATTCTTCAAGCGATCTACTTTTCAGCTTCTGGTTTCTTTGAATCTCAAACTTTTTGTAGTTTGATCAATTTCAGACTTGTAGCTTCTGAAATCCCTTTCTTTCTTTCAATTCACAATTGAACAATGAATCAGAACTTTGTCCCGATTTCTTGAGAGCCTTCTCTTTCTTTTCTCTTTCTCAATTAGCACAAGACTCTTTCTTTTCTTTCTTCTCAAAGATTATATGAGCTTCTCTCAGATTTTTCTCTCTTCACACTTTCTCTTCTTTTTCTTTTTCAGAGGATTTTTCTATCTGTCTGCCTTTCCTGATTGTGTGTGATTCTCTTCTGTGTTGTGTCTAGTGTTCTATTACAACTTTAAGACTCTTCTTATAAAGAGAGCCCATTTCAACCAATCATTATAACGGCCATATTTTTAGGCGGGAAATTAAACACAATTAGATAACACTTAACTAATTACATTTAAAAATTTATTCCCTCTCTTTTCTTTTATGCACGTGACCAATCTTCCATAGAGACTTATTAAATCTCTATACAGCTTCTAACCTTCAGAACCTGCTTTGGCTTCTGAACAGGTTTTAATTAATTCAAAGCCTCACGAGCTTCTGACCATGCTTTCTCAGAACCTCAGAATCTCTTTGAGCTTCTGAGCGTGCGTAACATAACATAAATATCATATACGGAAATATCTAAATTCCTAATGTCCTCAGCTCTTTGGAAGTCCGAGCCTTGACCCTCTTGCGAATCCGGATCCGTTCACCTAGCGGGATACCTGTATCTAAAACAAAAGGTGGTGGAATTGGGGTGAGCTCCACGGACTCAATAGGGGGATCACTCCGGTTTGTTATGAAATAAGTGAAATATGCAGAGACCATATTAATGATATTTTCACAAATATATATTTAATTCCGGAGTGTCTTACCTATATGCTTCTTGTTAATTATATAAATGTTATGCAATAATAAATAATCATCATTGTGCTGACATTGGATACTTGAAAACATGTTCGTTAACATGCAACGGTTGCATAATCAACACTATTCATACGGTTACATGTTTAAATATAACTATTCATATAAAAGTTGCACAATCAACATCATGCATACGATTATATGTGTCATGTGTTATAACTTTCATGAATCAATGGCAATACCCTCTCTCTTTCTACCTCCGCATACACCTGGCCCCTAGGCTATGAGCTCATACCTATCTAGTTTTCTACTAGATCTCTATGGGGAAGAGGGTTTTTATTCACTTTCTTTACAAATCGGTATTGGGGACCGAGGGTGCCAACCTCCCTTGCCAATTCCGTTTGTACAGAAAGCTACTCATAAATCTCATTTTCTGATTCACATGACTTTCACAACTTCTTTAAAATATCAGCATGCATAATATACATCATATTCACTTCATAACATATATGTCATAATCATCATCATATACATGTAATCATTTAATACAATTAATCTCATATATTATTCTTTTCATTTAAACCAATCATTATCATTTATCAAAATATGGTTCTGATATATATATATATATATATATATATATATATATGTACATTCTTTATACTGTTCTATTTCAAAGACCATATGTGAGATTAGAATCATTATGAAAACAAAATAGCAGAAAACATAATTCTGCAGAAAGTTCTGCGATCTGGTCGCTAGCGTGTCCTCCGTGGCCGCTAGCGCCCAAGTCGGTTCCCTACACCCGCTAGCGCCTGTAACCTGGTCGCTAGCGCATGTACACTCGCTAGCGGCTATGATTTGGCCGCTAGCGTGCATATCGACCCTGCACTCATGTCAGTTTACAGAACAACAATCATTTGATGCAAATAAAAACATATACTCGAATCTGATGCATGAAAACACCTTAATACATAACTTAACATGAATCTAAACCCCTACCTCTTGTAGTTTCTCTCTATTCAAGCTAGAAATCACTTTCTCTTCTTGAACTCCTTGCTTAGTTCTCTACCTAAGCTTCCTTAATGATGATGATGATGTTTCTATGATTCATGATGGTTTCTAATCGGTTGGAATGAAAGGAATTGATGAGAAGGATCTGATTATGGTGTTTGTTCTTTGATGTGATGAGTTTAGGTGATATAGAGGTGAGGTTTGAGTGTTTGTAAGCTTAGGGAGTTTTGAGAGAGTTGAAGGTGTTATTGGAGGGTGGAGGGGATGATTCTGATGTTTGAGGACTTCTTCTGGAGTCATAAGGTGGGTTGGAACGGAGGGACCTAATGGAAATATCAAAAAGATGAAGGGTGAGGGGTGAAATGCAAAATGACAGAAATTCTGTTCTGTCACGAGACTGGTCGCTAGCGAGGGACATGCGGCCGCTAGCGACCAACAACACCGCATTACCCGCTAGCGCCTTGTCACGGCCGCTAGCGACTAACATCTGCCGCCTCACCCGCTAGCAACTAGAACTGGTCGCTAGCGAGCAACTGCTGATACATGACAGCAGCAGCAGTTTCAAGTATCTAAAACTCCAAAATGCACCTAACACTCTCTAAATCATTTCTAACACCCTAGACACCCTTCTCACACCTATATAAACTTATACATAACCATAAATACCTAAATTCTCTCATGATTGTTTCTTAACTTCCTTCCCAAGGTTCTTAGTCTATTTTATTGTATTTAACTCGTATGTAATGCATCTATCAACGTAATACACTTAACACATATCAAATAATACATATACATCAAAATACATCCCGATCACATACATATTCCAATTACACCTTGATTAAAGTGATTATAACTAAATCCCTCTAATTAAGGTATAATTAGAATTTTGGGGTCTTACATAGAACGCATTAGGGTACATAAAGGGTCAAACAGTTAATTTTCGTAAAATCTGCAGTGTTGTAATCGATTACAACGGGGCTGTAATCGATTACAGTAATCGATTACACAGACCTTGTAATCGATTACCAGAGAGCCATGTTTTCTCGCGATTGGAAATTTTCAGCTCTTAATCGATTACGAACCTCTTGTAATCGATTACGAACGCGAAAACTCAGATTCTAGAGTTTCTAAAACACGTTTTTCACAAGCCAATAGCTAAAACTTTAATATAGAATCATCCCAATCAATAGAAAACATAGGTTCATGAAAACTCATTAATAAAACATGATTAGAAACACTTTTCAATTGATAAAACCTCTTTCCTTTGAAATTAATTTCGTAAGACATAACCCTTTCATGAACCCTAACGGGAAAAACGAACAACAACAATAATCTCATCAAAAACACATCATCAAGCATGAAATTACAGAGAATAAAGAATGCCTAAAACCCCTACCTCTTGAAGAAATTCAAATAAAAGCGTAGAGACAATCCTTTCCCGGTGAAACCCTCGTTCTAGCTTTCTCTCTCTAGACCCACGAATGGTACGATGATGAATACAAATCCTATTGTTGAATTGCAATCGGTAGAAGGGTGTATCTTGGTGCGAGGATTACAAATATGTGATCAGTTTCGTGAACGGGCAAGGTTTGATGTGAGTTTCGTGGTTTGGAATGGCTATGGCTTTGAGTTCTTGAGAGAGAGGAAGAACAATGGAGGCACAAGGATTAGAGAGAGTGTTTGGAGTGTTTCTGGAGTGAAGATTATGGTTTCTCACGTGGTGGCTCGGTTATATATGGTTTGGAGTTATCGTGGGGCCCATACGTAACTTAAAACGCACTAAAAACCCTTACTGCGCAGTCTGTAATCGATTACCACGAATCTGTAATCGATTACAGCCTGTCAAAATGCACAGATTCGAAAGTCTGTGTAGTGTAATCGATTACCAGCCTTCTGTAATCGATTACTGGGCTGCAAAATAGCTCCAAAACACTTCTAAAACGTCCCGACTCGTGCTATAACCTCTACATATCACCCCTAACCTCAACCATCATAAAAAACATACACATAAACACATAAATCACATAACATACAATGCATACACATATCCATACACTTAAGCCACATAACATGAAATACACACACATAGATCGTATAACACTTATACATACACTTAGATCACAAAACACATAATGATTTACTAGAAGAAATTTATCCACCCAAACTTAATTAAATTCTAACCAAGGTCAATTACCCTTAATTTCCCTCGATTAGGACTTAATGAAAATCGGGGTGTTACATTTCTCCCCTCCTTAAAAAGAATTTCATCCTCGAAATTCGACACTTCTAACACAAGGACAACAACTCCTACCCTCACGGAGACTTGAGGGATGGTTCACATATAGGCATCTAACACGAATGAACAGGTCGTGCGGAAAACAAGTTTAAGAAACAAAATATCTGATGCAAATACATAATAGCAACCGAAATACATTTTTCCATGATAAAGGCATGAATCCATAATCTTACAAGGCAAGTTGATTCTTATGTTCTTAGGGTCCATGATCCTACACCAATGTTTTCCTTGAAAAGCTTCATCTTCATTTCTAAGACATCATTTTAGGAATTTTCAAAAACCCAAGTTAATTCCCAATTTCCTAGTAGTTCAAAACATGTTTACTTAATTTTCAAAAACTAAACAAAAGCTCAAAACCTTATTGTTTGTGATTAAGGGCGATTCTATGCTCTCAAATAGATTTCAGATTTCTCACATCCACTCTAATGGAAACATCTTGTCTGTACTCCTATGGCCTTTAATCACATACGTTTTCGCCTGTCATAAAAGAAAATCACTTTCGAAAACTTCTTTCAACTTATATTGTATTGTTACTTTAGAAATCATCTACCCATGCCCAAAACACATAATCTTAATAACCACAAAACTAGGAAAACACATTGGACCCTACGACTCATAATTACAACTGGCAAAGTAAGAAATCCCCAAAGTATTTTCAAACAACATGAAAACGATTCTCAAGTTCGCAACTAAACGATTTGTAAAAAGAGCCTTAAGGAATCACGTACCTTAAGGTAGATGGGGTATAGAATCATTTTCTAAAACCAAGGTTGAATTCAAAACGTCATTTTAATAAACTTTCACAATTACCTCAAAAAAAACAAAAGCAAAAGAAGAGGCGTAAACATCTTCGACGTACATCCAAAGCCACTAGGAGGAATGTGCTCACGATGATCATCCCGTCGAAGCTATGAAATAGGTCGAAGAGAAAACACTTTTATTTATTGAAATCGATTCGCAAAACATCCTTTCAAAAACATGAGCTGAAAACAAGTTTTGAAAACAGGTCTTTTAGTTCGAATATAAAACCCATTTTGAAAACACTTTCCATTTCATTTTCCAAACAAAACAAGGGTGTGATTAACTCACAAGAAAACACGTGGAGGCCAAGATCAACCAGGGAAGAGTAATCATCCATGGTTAACTAGCCAAGACAGTCAACTCTGAATCAGGGTCAACCATCCTTAACAAACCTTGACTAGACCTTAACAAAACTACAAGTAGCTCAGCTTCAGGCCTAGACATGCATCACACAATTCCCACCGTACTCTCGTACTAAGTGGGTCCCAAACAATGATGATTAAGGCTAGTCATCACCATAACAAATCAAACAAGCAAAACATAAACGCTTACCCCCGATGATATCGTCTGACCGCTCCGCACAAACTGTGAACACACATCCTTGGTGCTGTGGCCTAAAGGAAGAAGATGGCTGTGGACCTGCTACCTTGCAATCCTTGACATAATGGCCTGCCTTCCCACAACGAAAACATGTATTCTGACCAAGGCGACAGACACCGCCATGAGGCTTGCCGCACGTGGCACATGATGGTAGGGCGGGTAACACCTGAGGTGCTGCTGCGGCTGGGCGCTGCTGCTGCTGCTGTAGAGGTCGAGGCTGAGACCGAGTCCTAGGTGGCTGACCATATGGCTGAAAGCGAGCAGAGGCGGCGTGGCTGGTCTGCTGAGGTGCCGCACCCCTCCTCTGAGTCTCAACCCTCTGCGGTGCAACTGGGCGGCTGGTCTCCTCTACAATCCTGCAGGTGTCCACCATCTCCCTGTAGTCTCTGATCTTCATGTGCTTAACCATCCTCTTGATGTCTTGGTTCAGCCCAGCACAGAATTTCATGCACTTCCAGCTCTCCTTCGGGTTCGCCTGGTAGATCTCTGAAAATCGAATGAGCTCCTCGAACTTGGCGATGTACTCAGGTATGGTCATGGTGCCCTGACGGAGATCAAGGAACTCCATTTCCTTGTCCTGGCGAACAGTCTCCGGGAAGTATTTCTCATAGAACATGTCCTTAAACATGTCCCATGTGATAGCTACACATGCCTCGTTAGTAGCGCGACGAGCATCGTTCCACCAAGAACGTGCCTCCATCTGCAGCATGAAGGTGGCTAGTTGTGTCTTCTGCACCTCTGTACACTGGACCACTGTAAAGATGTCCTCGATACCCCTCAGCCAATGCTCAGCAACTGAAGGATCCGTAGTGCTAGGAAAAGGAGAGGGATTGGCCCTCTTGAAGTCAGCGAAGTAGGAACTGCCATTACCCGCAGGTGGTGGCGCTGCGCGCTGCTGAGTCATGTGGTCCACCATGCGGTTCATGGCCCTGGCCATCTCCATGAATGCCTCCGATGAATCCCCGCTTCCTTGCCCATTCTCCTCATGATCGTCAGCATCGCCCCTATTACGTCTGCTAGGTGCCATGTCCCTGTGCACACAAAACAATGAACATCGAGTTGATCAGGCTCCATATCAACGCTAAGTATGCACAATTACTCTGACAGTCCAGCAAAACGATCATGCACCTCAACACATAACTAAGACACATAAGAGGTTATATGCATGACATAACTACCGTACATGCCATAATAGCATAACAGGTCCATTACCCCAAGCCCTGTAGGATAGACCTGTTCTGATACCAAAATGTAACACCCTACTAGATAGCCCTTAACGCTTAAGTCATTTTAGGCCATTTCATAAGGGTTACCTCCTGTTATCATGTTTTATCTTTATCTTTAAAATATAATACGCGGAAAATAGGCGGGAGTAAATTTTCGTAAATCGTTTACATAGACCTTGTAATCGATTACCAGAGAGCCATGTTTTCTCGCGATTGGAAATTCTCAGCTCGTAATCGATTACGAACCTCTTGTAATCGATTACGAACGCGAAAACTCAGATTCTAGAGTTTCTAAAACACGTTTTTCACAAGCCAATGGCTAAATCTTTAATATAGAATCATCCCAATCAATAGAAAACATAGGTTCATGAAAACTCATTAATAAAACATGATTAGAAACACTTTTCAATTGATAAACCCCCTTTCCTTTGAAATTAATTTCGTAAGACATAACCCTTTCATGAACCCTAACGGGAAAAACAAACAACAACAATAATCTCATCAAAAACACATCATCAAGCATGAAATTACAGAGAATAAAGAATGCCTAAAACCCCTACCTCTTGAAGAAATTCAAATAAAAGCGTAGAGACAATCCTTTCCCGGTGAAACCCTCGTTCTAGCTTTCTCTCTCTAGACCCACGAATGGTACGGTGATGAATACGAATCCTATTGCTGAATTGCAATCGGTAGAAGGGTGTATCTTGGTGCGAGGATTACAAATATGTGATCGGTTTCGTGAACGGGCAAGGTTTGATGTGAGTTTCGTGGTTTGGAATCGCTATGGCTTTGAGTTCTTGAGAGAGAGGAAGAACAATGGAGGCACAAGGATTAGAGAGAGTGTTTGGAGTGTTTCTGGAGTGAAGACTAGGGTTTCTCACGTGGTGGCTCGGTTATATCTGGTTTGGAGTCATCGTGGGGCCCATACGTAACTTAAAACGCACTAAAAACCCTTACTGCGCAGTCTGTAATCGATTACCACGAATCTATAATCGATTACAGCCTGTCAAAATGCACAGATTCGAAAGTCTGTGCAGTGTAATCGATTACCAGCCTTCTGTAATCGATTACTGGGCTGCAAAATAGCCCCAAAACACTTCTAAAACGTCCCGACTCGTGCTATAACCTCTACATATCACCCCTAACCTCAACCATCATAAAAAACATACACATAAACACATAAATCACATAACATACAATGCATACACATATCCATACACTTAAGCCACATAACATGAAATACACACACATAGATCGTATAACACTTATACATACACTTAGATCACAAAACACATAATGATTTACTAGAAGAAATTTATCCACCCAAACTTAATTAAATTCTAACCAAGGTCAATTACCCTTAATTTCCCTCGATTAGGAATTAATGAAAATCGGGGTGTTACATTTAGTACCATTAACAAACTTTTCCAAATCCTTTCTCAAAAGAATATTGGTTTTTAAAAGATCATTGCACTTTTCAGAAAGCCTTTTAGTTTCTGAGTCTACTTCAGAATCTGATCCACTTTCAGAATCTGAGGTGTCAGAAGCTGCGACAGCTTCTGAAGCTTCTTTATAATTTTTAAGAATGCTAATATCGTTTTCCAAATCGATTTTTTCAAACATCAAAAGATCATTAGCATCTCTTAATCTTTCTAAATCCCTCTCAAGATCAGAATTAATCTTTCTGAGTTTTTCTAAATCATTTTCTTCCTCAGAAAAATTAATAATCGATTTTGAGTTGGTGCTTCTGAACTTTTCTAAATCAATATACTTATTTCAGAATTGAATTGCTTTTGATAATCTAAATCCTGTTTTACTTCAGAAAACTTTTTCAAAACCTTTTTATGATTAATTTGAAGTTTCTCATAAGTATTTAAAAGAGAATTAAAATTAGACATGAGTTCTTCGAAAGTTACCTCATTGTCTTCAGCATTTGAAGTTTCAGCTTCTGATCTATAGTCAGCCATGAAGCATTTGTGCTTCTGAACCTCATTGTCTTCATTTTCTGAAATTTCAGCTTCTGAAGGTTCAGCTTCTGAAGGTTCAGCTTCTGAGGTGTACTCAGCCACGAAGCACATGTTTGAAACTTCTTCCTCATCTTCAAAATCATCATCATCACTCAATGTAGCTTTGTAAGCCTTCTTCTTCCCTTTATTCTTTGATGATGTTTCTTTCAACTTTGGGCAATCGGGTTTGATTTGACCCTTCTCATTACAGTGATAACAAATTACTTGATCCGATTTTGATTTGTCTTTCTTGAAGATGTTAGGATTCTTTTTGCTTGAGCTTCCTTTTCTAAACATCCTTCTAAACTTCTTGATAAACGTTGCCACTTGTTCTGGATCAATTTCCGAATCATCTTCAGAGTCATCCTCTTCAGATTCTGACTTAGAGTCTTCCTTGAGAATCAAAGCCTTTTTCTTCTTTTTCCTCTTGGAAACTTTAAGAGCCGTGTTATCCCTGAAATTGTTAGTGCTAGCAATATTTTGCAATTCTATTTCATGCACTTTTAAAGACCCGATTAAAGCATCAAACTTCAATGTTTTTAGATCCTTAGCTTCTGAGATAGCCGTTACTTTTGGTAACCATCTAGAAGGTAAGCTTCTTAAAACTTTTCTCATGATTTCAGCATTAGGCATGTTATAGTTGAGATCTCTCAATTGATTTATGATACTAAGAAACCTAGTAATCATACTATCTATTGATTCATTCTCATCCATTTTAAATTGCTCATACTTTGATCTAAGCATATCTATTTTTGTTTCCTTTACCTCATCAGTGCCATCATTTAATAAAGCTAATCTATCCCATATTTCTTTAGCCGAACTACAACTAATGATCTTATCATACTCACTCTTAGTTAAAGCACAAATAAGTAAATACTTAGCTTTGGAGTTGAGTCTGACCATCTCATTGTGTTCCCTTGTCCATTCGGATTTAGGAATAGCTTTAGTTTCAATTGAACCATCAAGCAACACTCTTGAAGTTTCTGGAATTTGATCTCCATTTTGAATTATATCCCATAACTCTAGACTATTGTACTCAATGAATAGTTACATCTTGTCTCTCCAATAGGCATATGCATTTCCATTAAAGAGGTGGAGGTCTATTTATGGATTGTCCTTCAGAGATTTAAAAATTAGCTTGATTCGACATAGCTTGTTTCTTGGATCTTGCTTATGTTCTTGTTAGAGAACCTTCTTTATTTAACTTTAGCAAAAACCGGAGCTATGGATACCAATTGATGATGCGAGGGTCTCTTGAGAAACACCTCCAAGCTATGCTTCACACAACCCAAGAGGGGGGGGGGGTGAATTGGTTGTGTATACTTTTCGTGAATGCTTCTTTATTATTTAAACACTTTCTGAAAATCTCAAAGATTGATCAAGTCTTTGAAACTTGTCAAGAATTAGTCAAAACAAAGAATTAAGAATACAATTTGTGATCTCAGAACCTTAAATCACATATGTTGACATACACAAAAATCAATATGTCAATGATTTAATTTTTATCTTTTGCACAGCGGAATATGATCACAAATATCACAACACAATTTTATCAAGCTTCTGAACGATCAAAGACAATATAGGAAATAACTTTTTCAGAAAATCTAGCTTCTGAACTAATTCTGAATCAGCTTCTGAACCTTGTTTCAGAACCTGCTTCAGATTCTGACTTCAGAACCTATTAGCTTATGAACTAGTATTTCAAATACAATCAATCAACAATATGCAATATGATATATCTTTCACATACACTCAGAATCTAAGCAACAATTATACAAAGAACAGGATTACAGCTTCTGAAGGTAATTCTTGTAACCACACAGCTTCTGAAGTTAGTTCTTTTAATTGTTTATCTCAAATTCAAATACCCAAATGATCAATATCACATATCACAAAGTTAAACACTTAAAGATTCCTTTTACTTAAGCTTCTTTAACTTTTAGATTGATTAACGATTGTTCTTGAATATTTTCCAGAAAACGAATTAACACTTCAAATACTATTTCTGCTTCTGATGTAGTCAAAGCAGTTTCTGAGCATGCAAACAATTTAATTCAATCACAATAATCAAATGCAATTAACACAAACAAATGTAAAGAGATGAGAGTTTAGAGAATTGGACCGATTTTTATACTGGTTCGGCAAAAGGTGCCTACATCCAGTTCTTCAATCCCTTAAGATTGAGTTTTACTAGACTTTCTTCCAAGATTACACATGTATCAATAGACGATATCTTTTGCAACCTTCTCAGGTTCGACACTCCAGAATATCCCCTTCTGAAGATTTCACTCCCTAGATATCCCCTCTAGGAAGATTTTCCGCCTTGATATCCCCTCAAGGACTTCTCAGAACCTTGTTTTCTTGAACACAAATCTACGAACCAATTCTTCAAGCGATCTACTTTTCAGCTTCTGGTTTCTTTGAATCTCAAACTTTTTGTAGCTTGATCAATTTCAGACTTGTAGCTTCTGAAATCCCTTTCTTTCTTTCAATTCACAATTGAACAATGAATCAAAACTTTGTCCCGATTTCTTGAGAGCCTTCTCTTTCTTTTCTCTTTCTCAATTAGCACAAGACTCTTTCTTTTCTTTCTTCTTAAAGATTATCTGAGCTTCTCTCAGATTTTTCTCTCTTCACACTTTCTCTTCTTTTTCTTTTTCAGAGGATTTTTCTATCTCTCTGCCTTTCCTGATTGTGTGTGATTCTCTTCTGTGTTGTGTCTAGTGTTCTATTACAACTTTGAGACTCTTCTTATAAAGAGAGCCCATTTTAACCAATCATTACAACGGTTATATTTTTAGGCGGGAAATTAAACACAATTAGATAACACTTAACTAATTACATTTAAAAATTTATTCCTTCTCTTTTCTTTTATGCACGTGACCAATCTTCCATAGAGACTTATTAAATCTCTATACAGCTTCTAACCTTCAGAACCTTCTTTGGCTTCTGAACAGGTTTTAATTAATTCAGAGCCTCACGAGCTTCTGACCATGCTTTCTCAGAAGCTCATAATCTCTTTGAGCTTCTGAGCATGCATCCGTGCCTCTGAGATATTCACCAAGCTTCTAGAGCCTCTTCTGTGCTTCCGAAGTCTCCTCTGATGCTTCTGAAGTCTCTTCTGAGCTTCTGACGCTTCCTTCGAGCTTCTGAAGCCTCCTCCGAGCTTCTGAAGTCTCTTTCGAGCTTCTGACGCTTCCTTCGAGCTTCTGAAGCCTCCTCCGAGCTTCTGAATCCTTTTTCTAGCTTATGAATACTCTTCTTAGCTTTCTTAAGTGTGTATTACATGATTATACATTATATAACCTAATACAACACTAATCCTATCTCTATGCTTCTCTTACAAAATACAAATATTTCATTTTAATAACCCGAAGCATATACAACATAATCTCACAGTGGTTTTCTCATACATAGAGCTTCTTAACAATTACAATTCATCCACTGTAGCTTCTCAATGTAAACTCACAAAGTTACATTAGTTTTGTTATTATTAAAACCAAATGAGGATTTACATTAACAGAAACCGCCTTTATTAAATATAAACTGTCGGTAACTTTAAATATTTGTGGCGATTTAATTTCATGAAAACTGCCGCCAATCAATAACCGCCTTTAATTGAATGTAAATTGCCGGTAAATACATAGATTTGCGGCTACCGGTGTATAACCGCCGCAAAACAAAAAAATCGTGACGATTAAGGAAACTGACAGTAATAAAGTGTCGCAATGTCTTATTTTTTTTTTTGTAGTGACAACAAATTAAAAGTCCTTATATTGTCATAGTATATTGTAAAAAAATAAAAATAAATATATTTTTAATAATTTATTGTACTCAAAGTACTCATATTGTATTTACAGACGAGTCATTATTATATGATCCAATCAATCACATGAATGTACAAAGTTTAGAGTGTGTTGATCATCTATTATTTAATGATAGTGAGATAAAAGGTATGTAATATATTTTTCAAGTGATTTTAACCTTATATAATTTTTATAACATTTTTTTTTTGTATATAGTTTATGTTGATGTAAGGGATTGTGAACATGTTTGTAAATGGTGTGGGGCATACTTTTGGTTCTTAGAACGAGTTGATAAAAATAGTTATGTTGTGCATCCTATCTATTCAAGTTGTTGCTCACGAGGCAAGATTCAATTGTCGTTGTTGGAGAAGCCACCTAATCTATTAATCTCATTATTCGATGGATCAGATAGTCGCAGTGCACATTTTTTAAGTAATATTCAGGCTTATAATAGTATGTTTTCGTTTACCTCAATTGGTGGCAAGATTGATATAACCATTAACAATGGGGCTGGTCCGCTACAATTCATTCTAAGTGGAAAATATTACCATCGGATCGGAAGTCTGTTGCCTTTTGATGATGCAAGACCTAAGTTTGCATAGTTATATATATATATGATATCCAAAATGAGATATATAATAGAATGTCAAACTTTAGGTAATATTCATTATTTTGTGTTTTATATATTTATTTTTTAATTTCATTATGGTGCACTAATATTAAAATTTTCATTCAGTGACCATCGTGAAAGCAATGTAATTAATGAGTCTTTGGTTCGAGATTTGTGTAAGATGATTGATGAATTCAATCCATTAGCAAAGTCTTTTAGAAGAGCACGAGATTTCTATGTTTCAAATCCTGCACATTGTTTTTCACTACGTCTCCTCCGACGACGTACACATGATTCGAGAGTTTACAATAAACCATAATGTAAACTTTGATAAAAACATAAACTTTAATTGAAAAAGGAAAAGAACATGTAACATGAATAAAAAACATAAAAACATAAAAACATAAAACATAAAACGAAAATAATAAAGAAAATAACAAAGTGCAAGAACTTTAAAAAGAACTTTAAAAACTAAAAACAAAGTTTTAAAAACAAGAAATTTTAAGCTCCCCCTAGAGCAAGTGAATGTATTCTTGGAAAAGTCTTGAACTTGTATCTTCAATATCTTCAATCTTGTGAACCTTTATCTTCAATTACTTCTCCCCCTTTGTTACATCAAAAAGGCTTAAGCTTACTTCCTGAGAATTTGAAGAGTATAACGGAGCTTTTCAATAGTCACATTCTCTTGAGATTGAACATGAGACTCTTCAAGTTTGAAGAACTTGAGCATCCTCTTCAAGAATTCTGTAGGAATTAAATTCCCTTCAACTTGAAATGCATGAAGAAAAATCTTTTGAAGAGTATCTTGATCAAGTAGCATAGGCTCCCCTTGAGAAGTACTTTCTTCATGGTTGATTGAAGATTAAAAGGATGTGTATAAGGTTGTGTATGGGATGGTGTATGTGTATGTATATGCGCAAGGTGAGAAAGAGGTAGGAGTAGAAAAGAAATTCTTGTTGTGTTTGATGGTTAAGGGATGAAAGAATATATAGATGGTGTATGAAGGGGGGCTATGGTGCGAAAATTAGAGAGGAAAAGGAGGGAAAATCTAAAAAAAAATTTGCTAGGATTTTCCATGTGAATATTTCTCAAAATACTCTTAGAAATAGGCATTGTATATGAAGAAAGAATAAACAATATTTCCCAATATTATCATTTAATTTAAATGACAATAATTTAAGAAAATAAAATTTATTTTTCAAGAGGGAGAGAGAGAGAAATTCGAATAATATATATGTAGGTAATAATGAGGGTAAATCAAAAAGATATAGTATAGAAAATAAGGATATGTAATGATTTATCATAAAAGATCTCTTCCACCAAATCTAGATTTATTCTAGATATAATTTATTTAAATCCAAATAAAAGAAATTTTAATTTTCAATATCATTATTTAATAATAAATAACAATATTTGGAAAATTAAAATATCTTCACCATAAATACCATATATGGAGCGAAAATTTGATGCTATATAGGTCTTCTTGGATTTTAATTTTTCTTCCATGAGGCCCATGTAGAGGCATGAGAGGCCTATTGACTTTATCAAAGCCCATAATTATTTTTGAGGCCCAACCATCTTAACATAAGCCTTTACAGCTTGCCTGAGGCCCAAAGCCCATCAGTAGTTCGAGGCCCAGTTAAGGCCCAAAACCTGTATGAGGCCCAAGGCCCATACGAAAGCCCATCAACTTTTCTTCGTTACGGGTGGTCTTCATATAGTAATTAGCAATACTGTACACCCGGTTTCTTCAAATGATCTTCAAAAAGTCTTTTAAATGAGGTTCAGAAAAATTTTCTGAAGCTCATATGTCTTCTAAAATAGTCTTCAAAAAAGTCTTCAAACTCTTGAGACAAACTCAAGGCCTTCAAAAAGTCTTCTTACACTTGAGACAAGCTCAAGGCCTTCAAAAAGTCTTCTAATTGTCTTAAAAAAGTCTTGGACTAGGCCCATTTTATTCAAAAATGGCCCACAATGTAGTTGTCTTCATAGGTCTTCAGTTGACCCTTTTTTTTTTTTTTGTCTTCGACCAAGTGTAGAATAATTTAGGTCTTCAATTTGTAGATCGGTTGTAGATTTTAGATCTTCCCCTTTTTGTAGATCTTTGTAGACATAACTCACTTTTTGGGGTATACTTAAAGCTTTTAATTTTCAAAAAGATTTTCGAAAACAGTTTTTAAAAGCTCTCTAGGTTAAGTAAACATTTCAGCGTGCTAAAACGATCTTCAGCTAAAGGTTTGTAAATATTCAGACACTTGTCTCCGTACTCACAAATTTTAACTCAATATCGTCTTTCTACACATGATCTCTAATGAAATGATGTTTAACATCAATATGTTTAGATCTAGAGTGCTGAATGGGATTCTTAGCCAAAGCTATTGCACTTGTGTTATCACACATAACGGGAATTTTATAATACCTGAGATTGTAGTCAAGTAGTTGATTTCTTACCCATAAAATTTGTGTTACACATCCAGCAGCAGACACATATTCTGCTTCTGCGGTTGATAGTGCAAAGGTATTTTGTTTTCTACAACTCCATGTGATGAGTGCATCCCTAAAGAACACACAACATCCACTGGTGCTTTTTCTGTCAACCCGGTCTCCGGCGTAATCAGCATCACAGAAACCTGTAACCACAGAGGAGATACTTTTCTTGTACCAAAGGCCAAGATTAGTAGTACCTGCCAAGTATCTAAGGATACGCTTGACTGCAGTTAGGTGAGACTATTTTGGACAAGATTGAAATCTTGCACAAATGCCAACACTTAACTGTATGTCAGGCCTAGATGCAGTTAAATAAAGCAGGGACCCGATCATACCTCTGTAGGTGCTTTCAGACACCTTTTCTCCTTCTTCATCTTTGTCAATGACTTGTGATGGATGCATCAGAGTTTTCATGGGACTACACTTGTCCATTAAAAATCTTTTGAGAAGTTCTTTGGTGTACTTTTCTTGGTGTATGAAGGTTCCATCAACTTGTTGCTTGATTTGAAGTCCTAGGAAGAACTTCAATTCTCCCATCATACTCATTTCGAACTCCCCCTGCATTAGATCTCCAAACTTTCTACATAGAGATTCGTTAATAGCACCGAACACTATATCATCAACATAAATTTGCACAATTAATAAATCAGAGTTATCAGTTAGAGTGAAAAGAGTTGTGTCCACTTTTCCACGAGTGAATCCATTCGTAGTCAAGAAGCTACTAAGTCTATCATACCAAGCTCTAGGAGCTTGTTTAAGACCGTATAACGCTTTAGACAAACGATAGACGTG
Organism: Aeschynomene evenia; assembly: GCA_013621005.1. Lineage (NCBI taxonomy): Eukaryota > Viridiplantae > Streptophyta > Magnoliopsida > Fabales > Fabaceae > Aeschynomene > Aeschynomene evenia. Next base: position 10,263,551 of record CM024265.1, read on the forward strand.
CTCGGGATAGGTTTCACTAATAAAACCTGGAGGTTGCTTGACGTAGACTTCCTCACTGAGGACACCATTAAGGAATGCGAACTTCACATCCATTTGATATAGCTTTATTCCTTTGTGTGCAGTGAATGCAAGTAGCATCCTTATGGCTTCTAGTCTTGCAACTGGCGCGAAGGTTTCATCGTAGTCGATTCCTTCTTGCTGGTTGTATCCTTGTGCCACGAGTCTTGCTTTGTTTCTCGTAACCTTTCCAGATTCGTCCAACTTGTTGCGGAACACCCACTTTGTACCAATAATCATTTTGCCCTTGGGTTTCTGAACAAGCTTCCAGACTTCATTCTTCTCAAACTGTTCGAGTTCTTCTTCCATGGCTTCCACCCAACTAGGTTCATCCAATGCTAATTGAACTGTCTCAAGTTCGATTTCTGAAATCAGTGCAACATTAGATTGAAATCTCAGGGATCTTCTTGTTCTTGTCCCATGAGTTGGATCGCCAAGAACTTTGTTATCTCTAACAGCTTTGAGATCGTTTATTCCGATTTTTCTTCTTAAAACGGGTTCTTGAACTTCAATAGACTTAACCCCTTGAGGAGTAGAGGGTTCTTGAGCTACAATAACTTTTAGTTCATCTCCCCCATAATCAGGTGATTCCTTCATAACTTGATGATCATCTTCTTCAATAGGTACTTGATCATGACTTTCGCGACCTTTGGTTGAGATAGTTAGATCCTTCAATCTTTCTTCGATGTCATCTAGATTATGTTGGATGTCTTGCTTTAGTTCCTTGAACTTGATATGGATGGTTTCTTCAACTGTCTTCCTTTGTTTGTTGTAAACCCTGTAAGCTTTAGAAACAACAGAATATCCTAGAAACACTCCGTCATCGGATTTGGAATCAAACATTGAAAGCTTGCCCCTTGTGTTCAGGATAAAGCAAGGTGAACCAAAGATATGAAAATAAGATATATTGGGTATTCTTCCTTTCCAAAGCGCATATGGAGTTTTGTTGAGACTTTGCCTTATGAAAACACGATTTTGAATATAGCAAGCTGTATTGACAACTTCTGCCCAAAAACCTTTTGATAAACCACTTTCCAAAAGCATTGTTCTCGCCATCTCAATGAGGCTTCGATTCTTTCTCTCAGCCACTCCATTTTTCTGTGGAGTTCTAGGAGAGGAAAATTCGTGAACAATACCAAGATCCTCACAGATTTTCAAAAGCATGATTTTCAAACTCACCTCCATGATCAGAACGAATGGTGGTCATGCGAGAACCTTTTTCGTTAGAAACCATTTTCGCAAATGTTTTAAACTTTGAAAACGTCTCATCCTTAGAAGCTAAGAAAATTACCCAGGTGTATCTACTGTAGTCGTCAACTATGACAAGGCAATAATATTTGCCCGCAAGAGAAGACTGTCTTGTAGGACCAAAGAGATCCATGTGAATTAGCTCAAGTGGTCTAGTAGTAGAGACTACTTTCTTACTTTGGAAAGAAGCTTTGGTCTGCTTTCCCTTCTCACAGAAATCACAGTTTGTATCCCTGTCATAGCGGATCTTGGGAAGCCCCTTGACCAAACCTTTATGAGATAACTCGGAAAGTAACTTCATGTGGGCATGACCCAACTTCTTGTGCCAAAGCCACTTGTCATCCTCAAAGGACACTAAGCATTTCACATCTTGATCCAAAAGGTCCTCAAGATAGATGACATAGGTGTTGTCTAGTCTTCTTCCCTCGAGAACAACTTTACCTGTCTTAAGATCAATGACGCTACAATATTTGGCTAAAAACTCAACCTTTAAGCCTTTGTCACAAAACTGACTAATGCTTAAAAGATTGTGAGACAAACCATCAACAAGCAATACCTCAGATATTTGATGATCATCGGACTTACCAACATTTCCTTTGCGGACGATCTTGCCCTTAGCTCCATCACCGAAACGCACTGTTCCTTTCTTCTTTGGTTTAACTTCTTTGACCAGTGCTTGCTTCCGGTCATGTGCCTTGAGCACCCGCTATCCAGGTACCACTTTTCATCCCGCCACCGGTATTGTGGCTCTTGATGGTTGATCTGCGCTTGAAGTTCCTGCATTCACAAATGAAGAATTTTTAGGTATCCATACCTTCTTGGGTCCTTTCTTGTTAGCCTTTCCAGCATCTGGTTTTGGCTTTTGAGACTTCCACGTCATTTTAGGTTTTCCCTTCCACTTGCCACCCTTGTCTTTGGAGGTAGTTCCCTTTTTGAGAAGTGGACATTTCTCTCTGCCGTGTCCATGTTTAAAACAAAAAAGACAAGTAGGAGTTGGCTCTCTGTCTGTTGGAGGTATCAAAGTATCCTCATGAAAGACTGGAACATATCCAAGACCTGTATGATCTTTGTAAGGTTTTTGACCTCCTAACAATAGATCGAGCATCTTAGATCCGTTAACCATTCTTTCAAGATCTTTAAGGAGAAGCGCATTAGTCTTCTGTGCATGGTACATGGCTTCCTCAGCCTTCTCCACAAGCACAGTAGCTTCTATCTCTAGAGATAGATTGCCAGCCCTCATACAGTTTATCTTTACTGTCTTTGAGTTCATGACATTCTTTCTCTAGTTCCTCCTTTTGAGATCTTAATGACTTATTTTCTGATTTAAGGTTTTTTAAAGCTTTTTTATTCATCAGAAAATGAGTCGTCAGATTCTTTGAATCCTCTAGCAGTTCATCATAGAGGTCTGAAAGTTCCTCATACGATGGTGCCGAGTTTTCAATACATACCTCAGTTTCATCTTTATCAGATTCTGAGTCTGTATCATACGAAGCATCTGCCATAAAGCAGAGGTTTGCTTCCTCTTCTGTGTCTTCGTTTTCAGATTCATCAGAATCGGAGTTATCACTCCATGTGGCTGGAAGAGCCTTTTTCTTCTTGAAGAACTTCTTCTTTGACTGCCTGTTTTTAGGACAGTCGGTCTTGAAGTGGCCTTTTTCGCCACATCCGAAACACTTTGTGTTATCGGTCTTTGTCTTGTTCTTAGTGAAGTCTCTTCTAGTGAAGTTTGTCTTGGACTTATTTTTCCATGCTCGTGACATTTTTCGCACGAGCATGCTTATGTCTTCTTCATTAAGGTCTTCGTCTTCGTCTTCACTGTCTTCTGTGTCTTCGTCTTCTATGTCTTCAACTTTTAGTGCTTTTTTATTTGTCTTCAATGTCTTCTTGGTTGTAGATGTCTTGAGCGCTAATGGTCTTGGTCTCGAAGTTGTAGAGTCTTCTTGGGCTTCTAGTTCGATTTCATGAGTCTTGAGAGACCCAATCAATTCGTCTAGACCTAACTTAGTTAGGTCCTTGGCTTCTTGAAAAGCGGTGACCTTAGGTCTCCACTTTACAGTAAGGCTTCGAAGGATCTTCCTTACCATTTCGTCGTTTGAATACGTCTTGCCAAGAACTTTCAATTGAATAACAATATGTAAGAATCTTGTAGCAAGAGTATCAATGTCTTCGTCTTGATTCATCTTGAACGACTCGTACTTATGTACAAGCATGGAGATCTTCGTTTCTTTGACTTGATCTGTGCCTTCATGTAGGGTCGCTAAGCGATCCCATATTTGCTTTGCAGTTTCACATGACACAATTTTATCATATTCAGCTTTAGGTAAAGCGCACAAAAGAATATACTTAGCTTTCTTGTTTTGTTGCACTTGAGCCTTTTGTTCTTCAGTCCATAGTTTCTTTGGGCCGAAGGGTGTAGGATTGTCACCGACTTCTATGATGTCGCAAATGTCGAGACTTGTGAATTGAATGAACAACGTCATTCAATCTCTCCAATACGCATAATCATCACCGTTGAACATAGGTGGTCTGTTGGTGGAGGCTCCATCAGCAATATACGCGTTGTTGTTTGCTGCCATGGTCCCTTGAATCTTTCCTTGACACTGTTAAGTTCTCAACCCCAAGGCCGAGCTCTGATACCAATTGAAGGTAGTGAAACGTGAGAAGGGGGGTTGAATCACGTTACATCGACAAATCATGTTTCTGAAAATTACATTAAAAATAAAGATCAAGTATAAACTTGTCTTGCACAGTGGAAACGGTTTGTTAGTAATAAACAGAAATTAGCCTATAGACAAGGCTTTTGTAGATCTTGAAAGTATATTTACTTTCAAGGTCCTCTAAATGATAAAGGTTAAAACTTTAACCTTCAACACTTAGTCTAATGATGATGAAGATTACGCAATATGCTATGTGTGTGTATGCAATGATAAATTGTAAAAACAATAATAATAAAAGAGTAGGAAAGAGAGAAAGCACACACAGAGATTTTATACTGATTCTGCAACGTGCCTACTCCAGTCCCAAGGATACACCTGAGAGTTCACTATCACCACCAACACTAGGTGGAATTTCCTGCCTCTGCTACACCACAAAGGACTTCAACCTGCACATTCACCAAGGTGACTAACTGCCTTTGAAAACACAAAGGACTTCCCTTGCACCTCCAACTAAGGTGACTCACTGCCCTTGCAAACAACAAAGGACTTCCCTTGCACTAACAACTAGGTGACTCACTGCCTTTGACAACACAAAGGACTTCAACCTTGCCTTCAACACCGAAGGACTTTCTACCCTTGCCTTAGACCCTCTAAGGACTTCTTGCCTTTTACAAAAATAAGGACTTTGTATAAAAGATATGATTTTTACCAATCAAGAACTTAGATGCAACTAAGTTGGAATCTTGATGGATTTTTCTCTCAAAGAAAAACTAGCAAAGCTAGGATAAACAATAAAGCTCACTCTTTTAAGAATTACAACCTTTACCCAAATAAAAATTAGAACTTTAGGTTTAGAAGTTGAAGATGAAGAGAAATTAGGATTGATTTCGACAACGTTTTGGCACTTGTAAGCTTGGGTAGTCTCTTGAATTTTTGGGCATTGAGCTCTTATATTTATAGGAAAAATACACCTCAATTTCGAAAATTAGGTAGCTTGATCTCCACCCTTGATTTGAATTTGTAATCTTTTGATCCAACGGTGAGAGCTCCTTGATTTGATTTGAAATTGATCTTCCAAAAATAGAAAAATCAAATAAGAGGAAGTTTCATCTTGGCCATTGATTCAAATAATTCCCTTTAATCCAAAGGTTATTATTTGATCTTAAATATGGAAACTTTATAACCAAGTATTTGAAAAGAGGAAACTTCATCTTGGCCCTTGAATATGAATTGTGCCTTGATCTTTTGGTGTGCATTGCTTCAACATTTTTTTACAAAATCTTGCAAAATAATGCAAGCTTTTTGCGCCAATTTAGGAGAGAGATAGGCTAGGGTTTTTAGCTTTTCTTGCTCCACAAGTGTGCCTCCATGTTGGTACGAATTAGGATTTCACAATTTCTTATTTTTGAAAATCCTAAAACACCAAACATGGTCTTCCAGGGAATCTTCTGTAGGTTGAATCTTGAATCTTGAGGCTTCAGATTCTTCTAGAATCTTGAGATTCTTCGGGATCTTGATAGAATCTTCGAGAATCTTCACAGAATCTTCGGGAATCTTCTAGACTTGAAATTCTTGACAGAATCTTCTGAGATCTTCTAACTTCGTGTAGAATCTTCAACAGAATCTTCTAGGCCCGCATGGAATCTTCTGGGAATCTTATAGATTCGTATAGAATCTTTAGGAGGCTCACAGAATCTTTTTAAAGTATCTGTAAAAATATTCTGTTACTTAAATGCAAGATGTATTCTAGAATAAATTCTAGATAATTATTTTTAAATCTTTTGCATTTAATTCTCCATACAAGATCTTTATAGATTTCCCCCATATATATATATATAATTTCGAAATCTTGAAAGATAATATGTAAAATAGAGATTTGATTTTGATTCTCTATTTTAATGTAATTTTCGAAATATATATGTATAATAATAATTTTCGAATTTATTAGGAGAGAGAATGTAAAATTGAGATTTGATTTTGATTCCCTATTTTAATTCTTATATTTCGAAAATATATATATTATATATATTAAGATACATGAATGATTAAATAGAGATTTTTTATTTAAATCCATGCACTTTCCATAAATAGATTTTTGGGAAATCATAGAGTTTTCCAACCAAACTTTCCTTATTTAGAAAAGCTTTGACTTGGTTTTCAAAAATTAAAATAACTTGTATTCCAAGCATATGCATGCGCCAACTTTGCTCTATGGTGGTCAAGATGTGTCTTTTTATTTTGTCAAATAAATTAAATCCTAAAACACACTTAACAAACCATTAGTCCAACCAAATTAAAACTTTTATTTTAATTTAGAATTTTATCATTCAAAACCTTCAATGATGAGGTAAAGGATTCTTGGAGCTAACACTAATGAGAGTGGTTGATGAAAAAAGTTATTTGTTGCCATTTGGAGGTAAAGTTATAGTTCTTGGTGGTGATTTTTGTCAAGTTCTTCCTGTTATACCTCGTGGTTCCAGGTCTGATATAGTGATGGCTACCATTAATTCATCAAATTTGTGGAAACATTGTCAAGTCTTGAGGTTAACAAAAAACTTGCGACTAAGTGCCCAACCAAATTCAGTGTCACAAGATGAGTTACTTTCTTTTTCTAATTGGTTGTTAGCGGTTGGTGATGGTAAAGTTGGTGAGTTTGTTGGTGATGATCTATTTGTTCAAATTCCATCAGATATTATTCTTTCTGTTACATCAGATCCAATATGCGATATTGTTAGTTCAACATATCCAAATTTAGTGGAAAAAATGGAATATTTTTCTTATTTCGAGGAGTGTGCTATTCTTGCTCCAACCATTGAATTGGTTGATCGTGTTAATAATTATGTATTATCTTTGATTCTTGGCAATGAGCAATTGTACTTTAGTTTTGACTCTATATGTCAATGTGATTCAGATTTTCGTATTGATCATTCTTGGTTCAATCCTGAATTTCTTAATGAGATCAATTGTTCTGGGCTTCCTAGTCATGTCCTCAAACTTAAAAAAGGTGTTCCTATTATCTTGATGCGGAATATTGATCAATCTACAGGACTTTATAATGGCACCCGGCTTATTGTTGTTGAGTTAGGTGTTAATATCATTGGAGCAAATATTGTTTCAGGTTGTAATAAGGGCGAAATTGTTTACATTCCTCGATTGAATCTTATTCCATCCGATTCAGGCTTGCTGTTCAAGTTTCAGCGAAGATAATTCTCATTGTCATTATGTTTTGCAATGACAATTAATAAAAGTCAAGGACATACATTATCTCATGTTGGTTTGTTGTTGCAATGACCTGTATTTTCTCATGGTCAATTATATGTTGCTCTTTCATGAGTTAGCAATAGAGATGGTTGAAGATATTGATTTGTGATGATGATCATGGTCATAGAGATAAAGCCTGCAATGTAGTTTTTACTGAAGTCTTTAAAAAGATTTGAATCTTTCAACGTCATTTCAAATTTCGTTTTATATATTAGATTGGTAATTTCGTCGTCATCATTTGTATCTAATATAGTTTAATTACTGATGGTGAGCGTCGCAACTCCCATAAATTTAATTACTTTTAAAACCAAGTTCCCCTAATATAGTTTAGTGGAAACCAGGGTCGTCTCTCACAAGTAATGGCTAAGAGAGCAATACGCAAGACTAGTCGTATGAGGGTTGTTACATATTGGGGGTTTTTTGTTTGAATGCAAGAGAAATAAGTTGGAGTAAAATTGGAATAATAAAAACAGTGGTTTATGAGGTAGAACATTCATTAGGGCGTTTATCATTGGCTACAAAAGAATGCATGAGTTGATTAATTACGCCAAAGTTAGATCTAACCCTATTGTTGTGATTCTAAGGATTGATTGCCTAAAACAAGATTAATCAGTGAGAGCTCACCTCTAGTCTCGTTTTCAACAATCTTTAAAGCCAATCACATTAATCTAATTAAAGAGACTAATCAGCCAATTAATTAATCATTACCAATTCCTGATATGCCATGCATCAATTAATCAACTAACACATGAACACATGCCAATGAATTAGCCTAACTCAATTGAGTAAACCAAGACAAAGGGTAAACACACACAATTTAAGATCTCAAATTATATGCCAAGATTGATAATGAAAACTTATGCAGGATTAAGAACAAGACCTCAATTTATCCCAATGATGTTCACACCCTCATAAACCACCAAGAGACTTAGTTACTCATGGAGGAAATATAAGGGCAGAAATAAATTGAAATTAAAAGCAAAGATGGAATGAAGAAATTAAATGACTTGAACAATAAAGATAAAGAGTAAAGAAAATAGAGACTATGGAATATAAATGCAAATTGGAAAGATTGAAGAACGAATAACTGAATTAATTGTAAAAGTAACTTACAAAACCCAAAGGCTTGACGAATAACGTTGAAAGTAAACAATGGAGGAAGCTAGAGAACAACTAGGAAAGTAAAATGGAATCCTAATGGAGGAAAATAAACTCTAACTAAAAGCCTAGGGTTTAAAAAGTAAGAAACTAGGAAAAGAAAATGGTAAGAAGATAAGAGAAATTGAAGGTGTGAAGAGGTGTGTTTTCTGCAGGCACTAGCATGATTTATATGACTGAGCAGCCTCAAAACCTAGCTATTGGGCCTCCAATTCGGTTTTGTAGATTGGTCCCTGCTGTAACAGAATTGCGGCGCGGGTGCTAGGGCGCTGATGTCGCGCCAGGGCGCGTGTGCGATGCACATGATGAGTTCTGATGAGGCGCTCGGGTGGTGGGGCGCGCTGAGCGCGGTGGGGCGCTCGATTCCAGCCTGGACTCCACTGCTCCGCTTCTTACTCAGTTCCTGATGTCTACTGCTCCAATAATTCCTATGACCTGCACCAAAAATATAAAATACCAAAGATCAAGTGCAAGGGTCATCCTTGAATTGCAAAAACATCATAAAACTTATTACTTTAGCCTTTATTTTTATTAAGTCCAAAATAACTCCAAATTGTATTAAATACAATCAAAGGCTAAAAAATAGAGTAAAGAAATGCATACAATCATCCAAATTAAGGGCATAAAATATTGGCAAAAACCACGTTATCAAATATCCCCACACTTGAACAATTGCATGTCTCTAACACTTATGTGCTAAAAGAAAAACAAAACACTACAGATGATGGAAAGTTATTCAAAACAGCACACCTTGGTCAAAATTATGCAACACCCACAATCATTTTACAAGTTGGCATTCAAAGAAATTCATGAGTTAAGAGAATCAGTTCATGTTATGCAAAGTTGGTTGATTGGCCCTCACTAGTGTGTTTATCTCTCAATCACTCAGTGTTTTGGCTAAGCACTCAATTGAATAAAACACACAAGATTCGCATTCCATAAATTTGCTATACTCCTAACATTGCAATTCCACAAACATAGTGCATCAAGAGGTCTTTTCAGGGTTGTAACGGGGCTTGGGACAAGTATGACATATATGGGAAGTGGACTTAATTCCGAGAAACTAAGACTTCATGGCTTGACTGATCCCAGATCATTTCCATAATTAAAGAAAAAGATGGAGAGAGAGAGATGGAGAGAAAAGAAACACCCAATAATCAATAAACCCATAAAATTCTTAGCACTAACATTCCCAAGATTCCCAAATAATTTCCAGTAATTCCCAGGAACCCAACAACCTTTATTTGCCAAATTCACATATTTTTCTTGGATTTTTCTGCATTTTTCGATTTTTTTTTATTCCTCATCCCAATTCTTTTGGCAGATGAAATGAGGTGGAAAAGAAAAGAACAAAAGACCACTTATGTACAAAAGCACTACCTTTACAAATGTATTCTCATACTTATAGTTTATTCCAATGTACAATTCAACCCAATTTCCCCACACTTAAGACATTTGCCCAACAATCAAACCATGTCCTCCTAGTTTCTCAGAAGGGATTTTTCATTGTTTTTCGTTTCTTGGCTTGTAATGAGTTTAGTAAAGCATAAAGGGATAAAGGCTCAAATTGGCTACAAACAATGAGAATTGGGTATCGGTTGGCTATTTGGCTAAGTGGCTTTCAAATGCAAAAACAAAATTATGCCTCAATCACACACAACATGTATAAAACGCAAAACAAGAATCAAGCAAATTCAGGAATAACAAATACAAGTGTGTGTGTGCTCACAGAAAGAAAGTGATCAATTGATGTATTTAATCACAATAAGGCTCAAATCTCACAGGTAATCCAAACAACCAATCAGAGATAACACAAACAATTCAAACTCATATAGGATAACATGCTAACAATTTTTAAGTTAAAATCAAAGGGTAAAGCAATTTCAGACCAAAAGGTGCTATAAAGAAAACTAACCAATCATCTACCTAAAAAACACATAAAAACAAAAGAAAACAAAAGAAAAGAAAAAAAGTTAGGCATGAAAATATTTACAAAAGCCAAATTGTCTACACCCTCCCCACACTTGAATGAGACACTGTCCTAGTGTCAACAATTTAAAGAACAGAGAAAAGGTTATAGAAGGGACCTGCGGAGGACTCAATCGTCCAGGCACGCTGGGGCGAGGTACGCGCGCTAGGGCGTTGAGGTCGTGTCTTCTCGTGCGCCAGAGCGCGATATCGGCGCTAGAGCGCGGTTCTGCTGCAATTTCCATGACAGTTGTTGTGCTGCGAACGGCTTGCCATTTGGCTAACTAATTAACTGAAAAGAAATGTTAATAAATGAGAAAACAATAAAGAAGAAACTATCTAGGTACATAAATTGAAACTTTTTTGGGTTGTCTCCCCCAAGCACTTTGCTTTAACGTCCCTAAGTTAGACGGTTGACTGCTCATGTGGAGTTGGGATCCTCAAGATGGATGATATCCATCTCATTCTCCTCTGCGTGCTATTGATTTCTGTTGAAGATCTTCAGTCTGTGTCCATTGACCTTGAACCTTGAGTTGGGTTTTGGACATCAGATCTCCACTGCTCCATGTGGAAACACTTTAGATACAATGAAGGGCCCATCCCATCTGGATCTGAGTTTTCTAGCCATCAGTTTTAGCCTTGAGTTGTAGAGCAACACCTCTTGTCTGTCCTTGAACTCCTTCCTGGAAATGTTACTATCGTGGAATGCCTTTGACTTTTCCTTATATAATCGTGAACTCTCATAGGCCTCCAGGCGTAACTCTTCCAATTCTTGTAATTGGAGCTTCCTGTGTTCTCCTGCTAAGGTTATATCCATGTTGCACTACTTGATTGCCCAATAGGCTCTGTGTTCTAGTTCCACTGGTAAGTGACACGCCTTTCCAAACACAAGTCTGAAAGGGCTCATGCCTATTGGGGTCTTGAAAGTCGTTCTATATGCCCACAGTGCATCATCGAGCCTTAAACTCCAATCCTTCCTGTTGGGGTTCACTACCTTTTCTAAGACTCTATTGATCTCACGATTGGAGACTTCCGCTTGCCCGTTAGTTTGGGGGTGGTAGGCTGTAGAAATCCGATGAACAACCCCATACTTGCGGAGTAGGGAATCCATGCTCCTATTGCAGAAGTGGGTTCCTCTGTCACTAATGATGGCCCTTGGTGTTCCAAACCTGCAGAAAATATTGGACCTAACAAAAGCAACTACAACTGCGGAATCATTAGTTCTGGTGGCAATTGCTTCCACCCATTTTGAAACATAATCCACAGCGAGAAGGATGTAAACAAAACCACGGGAGCTAGGAAATGGACCCATCAAATCAATTCCCCATACATAAAAAATTTCGCAAAATAGTAAGGGTTGTTGGGGCATTTCAATTTTCCATGATTTATTTCCAGCTCTTTGGCATTGCTCGCATGATTTACAAAACTCATAAGAGTCATTCTTGATGGAAGGCCAATAAAACCCACAGTCAAGGATCTTCCTAGCAGTGCGGTGAGGTCCAAAGCGACCTCCGCTAGGCCCAGAATGACAAAAGGTTAGGATTGATTGGAATTCCATGTTATCCACACAACGTCTAATTACTTGATCAGCCCCGAGTCTCCATAAATAAGGTGCATCCCACAAGTAGTATTTGCAATCACTTTTGAATTTTTCTACTTAGGATTTTGAAAGGTTTGATAGGATAACTCGGCCTGCTAAGTAATTAGCAATCAGTGCATACCATGGAATTACATCAACCTTTAGCAAGTGTTCTTCAGGAAAAGACTCATTAAGTGGAAGGGGATCTTTGGGAAGGTGCTCCCACTCTACTCAAATGGTCAGCAACCAAATTAAGAGCACCACTCCGATCCCGTATTTCTAAATCAAACTCTTGTAAGAGTAGCATCCACCTAATTAACCTTGGCTTGGGTTCAGGTTTCTTTAAAAGATAGTTTAGAGCTGCATGATTTGAGTATACCACAACCTTAGAGCCTAGCAAATATGATCGAAATTTATCCAATGCAAAAACAATGGCTAAAAGCTCTTTTTCAGTAGTGGTATAATTGGATTGTGCAGCATCCAAAGTACGAGAAGCGTAATAGAGGACATGAGAACCTTACCCACCGATTGGTCTAAGACAACACCCACTGCATAGTTTGATGCGTCACACATGAGCTCAAATGGCAGCGTCCAGTCCGGTGGTTGAATCACAGGTGCAGTGGTGAGGTGTTCCTTCAGTTCGTCAAAGGCCTTCTTGCATGCATCATCAAACTGGAACTCAACTTCCTTCTGTAGAAGCTTGGTCATGGGTAATGCAATTTTGCTGAAATCTTTGATGAATCTCCGATAAAACCCTGCATGACCCAAAAAAGAACGAACTTCCCGCACACTGGAGGGGTAAGGCAGAGAGGAAATAACATCTATTTTAGCTTTGTCTACCGAAATTCCAGCTTTAGAGATGACATGCCCAAGTACCACACCTTGTTTGACCATAAAATGACATTTTTCAAAGTTTAAAACAAGGCGGGCAAAAATACATCTTTTTAAAACCTTTTCCAAACTATGCAAGCAGTAATCGAAAGAAGATCCAAACACAGTGAAATCATCCATAAATACTTCCATGCAATTTTCAAGAAAATCGGAGAAGATGCTTACCATACATCTTTGGAAAGTACCTGGTGCGTTGCATAGCGCAAACGACATGCGGTGGTAGGCCTTTCCGGGTGGCTTGATTATGTCTCCGGTAGTCAATGCATACCCTCCAACTGTTCTTAATTCTTGTAGGAATGAGTTCATTGTTCTCATTGCGCACCATAGTTATTCCTGACTTTTTTGGCACTACTTGAACTGTGCTGACCCATTGACTGTCGGAAATGGGGTAAATGATCCCCGCGGCCAGCAACTTCGTGACCTCTTTCTTCACCACGTGAAGGATCAGAGGGTTCAGCCTTCTCTGAGGTTGCCTTACTGGCTTGGCTTCGTCCTCCAAAAAGATGCGATGGGTGCACGTCGAAGGACTGATACCCTTGATATCTGCCAATGTCCAACCAATCGCCTCCTTATGACCCTTTAATACATTGACGAGTCTCTCTTCTTGCTAAGATGAGAGGTCATTGGCGATAATTACTGGTTGGTTCTGTCCTTCACCCAAAAAGACGTATTTGAGGTGTGGGGGAAATGGTTTCAACTCCTCTTTAGACATGTTTTGTTCCCCTTACTTTGAGTCACCTGAAATTGAGAACACTTTGGTAGAAGAACAAGCATTATATCTCGAATTGGAGTCAAGAATAGAAAGGGTCTGTTCAGAATTACAAACAACAACATAAATTAAATTTTCTATACTGCGAACGTGCGCTCCGGCGCCCAAGGGGCTCTCGGGCGCGAGACCCTGCTGCAAAAATTCACCAGTGGTGTCATCGTTCCCAGTACAAGAGGGATCTATCCCATGCTCGAATCCATTGGTTAAAATTGAGTATTCTTGTGGTATCCCCAGGGACAAATCCATTGCTAAACAATTTTCACAAAGATCCTCACACTTTTCACAGTCTGGACAGTTGAATTCAAAGTCAAAGTCTAACCATGAATCTAAGTCATTCGAGATACCATCAATATTGTTTTCAAGTAAAGTTTCCATGATATCTAGTGCGAATACAGAATGGTTCTCGGATGGGAATTTCATGGCATCTTTCACATTAAATTGGACTTTGAATTCCCCACATTCCATAGAGAGGCTACCGGCATGGACATCAATCTTGGCTTTAGCAGTTTTTAGAAAAGGTCTACCAAGGATTAATGCTTGCAGGTTACACTCTCCATCTTGTGCCATTTCCAATACATAAAAATCAGCTGGAAAAATTAAATCATTTACCTTAACCAACACATCTTCCAGGAGTCCATCCGGTTGTTGAATGGTGCGGTTGGCCAATTGGATAATCACGCCTGTGGTTTTGAGTGCTCCAACATTCAAAGCTTGATATATCGATCTTGGCATGACATTTATGGCTGCACCCAAATCAGCCATAGCTTCCCGGAATTGCATGTTGCCAATGGTTCATGGAATGGTGAAAGTGCCGGGATCCTTGCATTTCTGTGGAACGTTTGGAGTGATTATTGAAGATGCATTCACCCCAAATTTTACCTTCTCATTCCCTTTTAGTTTCCTTTTATTGGTGCATAGTTCCTTCAAAAACTTGGCATACTTAGGAATTTGCTTGATAGCATCAAGCAAGGGAATGTTCACCTCTACACTTCTGAAGATGTCCAACAGTTCCTTGTCTAGTTCCACTTCCTTTTTATTCTTTTCTGCCAAGGTGGCTTGAGGAAACGGAATAGGAGGTCGGAATATGTCTGGCTCCTTGGGAGCCAATTCGGAGACTGCCTCTTCTACAGGTGGATCAGCCGCAGTATTCTCCATTTCAAGCAAATCATTCTCCTTTGTAGCTTGAGATGATTTGGGGTCCTTTAGTGCTCTCCCTGACCGCAATTGAACGAAAAGTACACTCTCTTGGCCATCAGAAATGTAAGACCCCAAATTCTAATTATACCCTAATTAAAAGGATTAGATTATATTTACTTTGATCAAGGCATAATTGGAATATGTGGGTCACGGGAATGCATTTTGATATGTGTTATGTGTACTATGTGTTTTAATTGCACGAGATGATGATAGATGCATTGCATATGAGTTAAGTACAAGTTTATATAGGTGTAAAAATGCTGATTAAGGTGTTGGAAATGGTTTAGAGAATGTTAGATTCATTTTGGAGTTTTAGAATATGTAAACTGCTGCTGTTGTCAAGTATCAGGGGATTCTCGCTAGCGGCCATGTAAGCTCGCTAGCGGGTGAGGCGGTATGAGTCTGTCGCTAGCGACCAGTGTTAAGCGCTAGCGGGTAATGCGGTTGGAGCAGTCGCTAGCGGACGTTATTTTCTCGCTAGCGACCAGCTCGAGGACAGAACAACATTTCTGCAATTTTTGCATTTTTAGTCAAGTCCTTTATCTTTTTCTTTTTGCCATTAACCCCCTCCGTCCCAATCAGTATTACTTCACCCCAAGGAAACCTCACCCTCTCAGATTACATCTCTAAACACTCTAAACACAAACTCCCCAACCTCCATAACCATAGAATCTTACAAGCTTCATCACTACTCCACCCAAAACTCAACCCACATAGAAACCAACCTTATATTCGAGTTCACCATCTCATTTCCTTCATTTTGAACCAAACATAATTCATCAGAGGCTCTAGGATCATATTCATCATCATCAAAAGTTAGATAGATTGCTAAGTAAGTAGCTCAAGGGAGATAAAGTTGGTCTTTGGCATTAGAGAGAAAAACTACAAGAGGTAGGGGTTTAGATTTATGTTAAGTTATGTATTAATGTGTTTTCATGCATCAGATTCGAATACATGTCTTTCTTTGCATCAAATGGTTGCTGTTTTGGAAACTGATATGAGTGCAGAGTCGAGCTGCGCGCTAGCGGCCAAATCACAGCCGCTAGCGAGTGCACACGCGCTAGCGGCCAGATTACAGGCGCTAGCGGGTGTAGGAAACCGACTTGGGCGCTAGCGGCCACAGAGGACGCGCTAGCGACCAGATCGCAGAATTTTCTGCAGAACTGTGTTTTCTGCTATTTTGTTTTCATGATGAATCTGATCTTACATGTGGTCTTTGAAATAGTACAGTATGAGGAATACATATAGAAATATATATATATATATATATATTAAACATATTTTGAATAATGATAATGATTGATTTAATAAAAAGGATAATATATGAGACTAATCATATTATGTGATTACTTGCATATGGTGAAGATTATGACACATGTAATATGATTAGTATATATATATGTATAAGTATATATATTAGGAGTATATTTTGGTTATTGGAAATGATTGATATGATGAAAAGATGATATATGAGATCATCTATATTTTTATGATTACATGTATATGATGATGATTATGACATATATGTTATGAAGGGAATATGATGTATACTATGCATGCTAATATTCTAAAGAAGTTGTGAAAGGTCATGTGAATCAGAAAATGAGATTTATGAGTAGCTTTCTGTACAAACGGAATTGGCAAGGGAGGTTGGCACCCTCGGTCCCTAATACCGATTTGTAAAGAAAGTGAATAAAAACCCTCTTCCCCATAGAGATCTAGTAGAAAACTAGATATGTATGAGCTCATAGCCTAGGGGCCAGGTGTATGCGGAGGTAGAAAGAGAGAGGGTAGTGCCAATGATTTGAGAAAGTTATAACACATGACACATATAACTGTATGCATGATGTTGATTGTGCAACTGTTGTATGAATAATTATGTTTAAACTTGTGACTGTATGCATGGTATTGACTGTGCAACCGTTACCTCTAATGAATCTATTTTCAGTAACCAATGTCAGTATATTATTACCTTTTTTATTGTTATATAACATTCATATAAATTATCCAGATGCATGTAGGTAAGACACTCCGGAATCACATTATATTTATGAAAAGATTTATTGAATGGACTTATGCGTATCTCACTTATTTCAAAATAAACCGGAGTGATCCCCCTATTGAGTCCGTGGAGCTCACCCCAATTCCACCACCCTTTGTTTAGATTCAGGTATCTTGCTAAGAGAGCAGATTCAGACTTGCATGGAGATGGAAGCTTGGATATGCGAGAAGTTTAGGACATTAGGAATTTAGATATTTCCGTATATGATATTTATGTTACGTTATGTACTATATTTTACTCAGAAGGATTTATAAGGGAAGTATAAGTGTCTGTACAAGCTTATAGTTCTCTTAGAAATTCTAGTATTTAAATATTGTAACACCTATTTTGGATCTTACGTTTATATGTATTTCCTGGTGTACGTGAAACTATATGTATGTTTTGGGCCATTTATGTGTATTATGTCATTTTGGTTGTATGTAATTCGCAAGCTCATAGTTGGTATATTAGATTATACCTTGTCACGTACAAGCCGAGATTTTTAAGTTGCGTTCTCTTACGAAAATTATTGGCCGTATTTTCCGCGTATTCTTATTTTCAAACTTGAACTCTGAAACAAGATGATAATGTCCGATAATTAACTCGATATGACTTAAGCATAAAGAGGTAATTATTTGGGGTGTTACAAGAAATACTCCTGCCTCCTCTCATCTAGTTGACCTCATTCTGCAGATTCAACATCATCTTTTGCTGCTCCATGAGTAGTCTCATCACATCACTAAGAGATGGTTCAGCAGATACGGGAGGTGCAGGTAAGGCCAATAGTTGGGTTGGTGGAGGTGAAGGCATTGGGGCTTGAAGTTGCCTTTGATGGGGAGGTTGGTACCGAACTTGCTGAGGTTGAAATTGGGGCTTTCCCGGAAAGGTGTTTGCAGCTGCCACCATTGTTGCTTCTCCTTGAGGGTGTGGGCACTAGTCAGTTACATGGGAGTCCAAGAACCATACCCCACACACCATAGGCTGGCTTGGGGTTCCCGCTTTGGCTTGGCTGATGGCCAATTGCTTCATGAAGGTTGCAATTTCATCCAGCTTCTGGTAGAGGCCATCATTCTCCTGTTGAGCTACCTCATTCACCCCTTTGGTCATGGCAGTCGCCCTTATGCCAAATTGCTGTGAGTTCACAGCCATATTCTCAAACAGGATTCTCGCATCTGCCGGAGTCTTATCCATCAGAGCACCGCCAGTAGCGGCATCGATCATGCACCGATCCATTCCCGTCAGACCCTCATAGTAGTATTGGATCAGGAGTTGTTCGGAGATCTAATGGGTTGGACAACTCGCCATTAGCTTCTTGAATCTCTCCCAATATTCATGGAGAGACTCACCTTGGAGTTGGTGGATGCCACTGATGTCCTTCCTTATGGCAGCTGCCCTCGAGGCTGGGAAGAATTTCTCCAAGAAGATTTTCTTCATGCCAATCCATGTGGTGACAGCTCCGTTTGGCAGGTTCAAGAACCATTGCTTCGCTTGACCGTCCAGAGAGAACGGAAAAGCTCGAAGCTTTACGTGCTCCTCATTGACTCATCTTGGCTTGAAAGTCTCACACACCACATGGAATTCTTAGAGGTGCTTGTGTGGATCCTCTCCGGCCAACCCGTGAAATTTAGGAAGCAAATGGAGAATAGCTCCCTTAAGCTCGAACTCAGTGTCTAACCTTGGGTAGGTGATTCCCAAGGGTTGTTGAGTGAGGTCAGGAGCTGCAAGTTCCTTCAAGGTGGGCTGATAATCTGCCATGGTTGAGCTTGGACCTTAAACACTAACAGACAAATCAAAAAGTTCAGGACTAGTGAAAAGCAAAGTTGTAAACGGTGGACCTTCCGGTTGCCCTTGAGACTCACTAAACCCTCTCCTAGCTTGCCTTATTTTTCTCAAGGTATTTTCAATTTCAGGATAAAAAACAGCAAGCTGGGGATCCAGTTGAGATTGATTCATGCAAAACTGCAACTTTGCAGTCGCAGTCGCGCGCTGTAGAGGCGCTGGAGCGCGTATGGCAGCAGCAGACTCAGCTGTTCGTGGAACAGCGAGTCTGGGAAGAACAAATAGAAATAAAAATACGAAAATAAAATGCAAAATAAAAGGAAAATCTTTTTGTTGTTTTTATTTTTGAAAGAAACAAGGAAAAGAAAAGAAAACAGTTATGTACAATATGCACAAATCACACAACTAGTGATTACTTTCATCACCATTCCCCGGCAACGACGCCAAAAATTTGATGGTGAGCGTCGCAACTCCCATAAATTTAATTATTTTTAAAACCAAGTTCCCCTAATATAGTTTAGTGGAAACCAGGGTCGTCTCTCACAAGGAATGGCTAAGAAAGCAATACGCAAGACTAGTCGTATGAGGGTTGTCACAAATTGGGGGTTTTTTGTTTGAATGCAAGAGAAATAAGTTGGAATAAAATTGGAATAATAAAAACAGTGGTTTATGAGGTAGAACATTCATTAGGGCGTTTACCATTGGCTACAAATGAATACATGAGTTGATTAATTACGCCAGAGTTAGATCTAACCCTATTGTTGTGATTCTAAGGATTGATTGCCTAAAACAAGATTAATCAGTGAGATCTCACCTTTAGTATCGTTTTCAACAATCTTTAAAGCCAATCACATTAATCTAATTAAAGAGAGTAATCAGCCAATTAATTAATCATTACCAATTCCTGATATGTCATGCATCAATTAATTAACTAACACATGAACACATGCCAATGAATTAGCCTAACTCAATCGAGTAAACCAAGACAAAGGGTAAACACACACAATTTAAGATCTCAAATTATATGCCAAGATTGATAATGAAAACTTATGCAAGATTAAGAACAAGGCCTCAATTTACCCCAATGATGTTCACACCCTCAGAAATCAGCAAGAGACTTAGTTACTCATGGAGGAAATATAAGGGCAGAAATAAATTGAAATTAAAAGCAAAGATGGAATGAAGAAATTAAATGACTTGAACAATAAAGATAAAGAGTAAAGAAAACAGAGACTATGGAATATAAATGCAAATTGGAAAGATTGAAGAACGAATAACTGAATTAATTGTAAAAGTAACTTACAAAACCCAAATGCTTAACGAATAACGTTGAAAGTAAACAATGGAGGAAGCTAGAGAACAACTAGGAAAGTAAAATGGAATCCTAATGGAGGAAAGTAAACTCTAACTAAAAGCCTAGGGTTTGAAAAGTAAGAAACTAGGAAAAGAAAATGGTAAGAAGATAAGAGAAATTGAAGGTGTGAAAAGGTGCGTTTTCTGGAGGCACTAGCATGCTTTATATAGAGTGAGCAGCCTCAAAACCCCAGCGGTGGCAGTCCGCCCAGGCGGTGGTGCAGCCGCCCTAGCGGCCAGGACCGCCCCAGCGGTGGTCGCACCGCCCCGGCGCGTTTTCGCGCTGTCTCTCACCCCCCTTTTACGAAAATTGACATGTTTTGACCCTTTTATGCTCCCTAATGTGTTCTACGACTTGTATAAGTGTTATATACGGTTTATGTATGATTTATATATGATTATATGAGTTGTAATATATGTTTATATGTTATTATGATATAAAAGTACAATTATATGATAGTATATGATAGTATATGTTATGTATGATTCGTATATGTTTCTTTATGTAATGTTATGAGGTGTATGTATGTTTAAATGTTGTGATGTAATGTTAAGTTATGATATTTATGATATAGTGTTATGTACATGTTAAAGATGTAATGGAAAGTTAAAGTAAAGTTACAGTAGCCTTCGACATTACAATGAGAGTTGCTAAGGGAGGAATAACAACCTCGGCATTACAACCTCATTGTTAAGGGAAGGTAAAATACCAAGATAAAATATTGTAGCCTTCGGCATTACAGTGAGAGTTGTTAAGGGAGGGATGACAACCTCGGTATTACAGCCTCATTGTTAAGGGAAGGTGATATCCCCCCTCTCCTCATAAGTTTAGGATGAGCTCATGCCTAGGGGTCGGTGTAGTGGAGGTCAGAGGAGGGCGGGCACATGCCAAAGATTAATGCAAGTTTAAAGTTTAAGAAGAGCTAAAGTTATATAGAGTGCTATGACATATTCTTTTCCTTACTGATATTTAGAAGCATAGAGTAGACGACACAAAGACCTTTAATTATGATATGTTATATGTATTAAATAAAATGAACAAGATGCACCTAGGTAAGACGTTTCGGGAAAAGATAGTTTTAAACTTATATCTGAATTGAACTCATTCATACCTCACTTATTTCATAATTAAACCCGGGGCGGCTTCCTCTACTGGGTTACAATATGTACTCACCCTATGTTTTCCCCCACCTTTTAGAGGATCTGATCGAGCAGGATGTCGGAGCACACGAGGAGACCGCACAGACTTAGTTTATAATACAGTTCTTTATTTATCAGAGACATGTTTTATTTATTTGTTCATATACGATGGTTTTTATGCTTCCGCTATATCTATTTAGTTATGTTTTCAAAGACCGGACCTATGTTAGCCGGCAGCTATTTATTTTACTTGTATTTATTGTGGAGTCTCATGAGTCTTTGTTTTTTGGGCTCGTGGGATGATACCTAGTATTTAATTATGTTTTGGTACTTTATGGGAGTTTATATGATATGACAATGTCTTCTCAGTGTAT
This sequence comes from Aeschynomene evenia, assembly GCA_013621005.1. Taxonomy (NCBI): domain Eukaryota; kingdom Viridiplantae; phylum Streptophyta; class Magnoliopsida; order Fabales; family Fabaceae; genus Aeschynomene; species Aeschynomene evenia. The sequence goes on from CM024265.1 coordinate 10,285,023, forward strand.
GATTGTTATGTTGCTTCATATTATTGATTATGTATTTACACAGAGCCCTTATTTTTATATCGTAATGAATTGCGAAAATTTCACTCCCGCCTATTTCTCGTGTATATGTGTTTTAAATATAAAGATAAAACATGATAACAGGAGGTAACCCTTATGAAATGGCCATAAATGACTTAAGCGTTAAGGGCTATCTAGTAGGGTGTTACATTTTGGTATCAGAGCAGGTCTATCCTACAGGGCTTGGGGTAATGGACCTGTTATGCTATTGCTGCATGTACGGTAGTTATATCATGCGTATGCCTCTTATGTGTTTTAGTTCGTTTTGAGGTGCATGATCGTTTTGCTTGACTGTCAGAGTAACTGTGCATACCTAGCATTGATATGGAGTCTGATCAACTCGATGTTGATTGTTTTGTGCGCACAGGGACATAGCACCTAGCAGACGTAATAGGGACGATGCTGACGACCACGAGGATGCAGGACAAGACAACAGTGTTACTCCTGAGGCTTTCATGGAGATGGCCAAGGCCATGCACCGCATGGTGGACCACATGACCCAGCAGCGCACTACTCCGCCTACAGCACCACCTGCGGGTAACGGCAACGGCAGCTCACACTTTGCTGATTTTAAGAGCGCTAATCCCTCTCCTTTTCTTGGCACTACGAATCGTTCTGAGGCCGAGGATTGGCTGAGAGGTATTGAGGATATCTTCACAGTGGTCCAGTGCACAGAGGTTCAGAAGACGCAGCTGGCCACTTTCATGCTACAGATGGAGGCACGCTCCTAGTGGAACAACGCTCGTCGCGCTTCTGATGCGGCGGGAGTAGCTATCACATGGGACATGTTTAAAGACATGTTCTATGAGAAGTACTTTCCTGAGACTGTTCGTCAGGATAAGGAGATTGAGTTTCTTGATCTTCACCAGGGCACCACCATGACCATCCCTGAGTACATCGCCAAGTTCGAGGAGCTCATCAGGTTTTCAGAGATCTATCAGGAGAACCCAAAGGAGACCTGGAAGTGTATGAAGTTCTGCGCTAGACTTAACCAAGACATCAAGAGGATGGTTAAGCATTTGAAGATTAAAGACTACAGTGAGATGGTGGACACCTGCAAGATAGTAGAGGAGACGAGCCGTCCAGTGGCTCCACAGAGCACTACAAGAAAATACCCCCTTCGACCACACTTTTCTTGGTCACACTTTATAAGTGTGGGCTATAATGGCCTATAGCCACGCTTATTCTAGGGTGGCGCTTATGCAGATCTTCGGCCACACTTTTCTCGGCCACACTTTATAATTGTGGCCTATAATGACCTATGGCCACGCTTATTTTTAGGTGGCGTTTGCGTAGACCTTTCCGCCACGCTTTTATAAGAGGTGTGGCTAAAAGGTCAATAGGCCATACTTTACCGACGTGGTCAATTAATGATAAAATAACCACATTTTTCTAGGTTATATGCCACACTTTTAAAGTGTGACCCATTAGAATGATAAAAATACTCTTCCTATATCACTCTAACATACCCACTTTTAAAAAACTACCTTCAAGTAAAAAATAACTCCCAAACCTAACTTAATTCATCTTTTGGACCCTATATATCTCAAATGTGTCACCTTCTTTCTCCATTCCTTCTCAAATCATTACTATTAATTAGAAACTTACGAATTATAGACAAATATTATAGATGAGTTTATTTTTATCTATAACTTAGATAATTTTAGACAAATATTAAAAATGGGACAAAAACTACAATATTTTTTATATTCATTTATAAATCTGTCTATAGTACACATTATTATAGATAAACATATCTGTTTATAATTTATAATTTATTTTTTTAATATTTGTAAAATTATAGACGACTTCCATTCATCTATAACATAACATTTATTTATTATTTATTAAATTTTATGCAATCCATCTATACAAGTTTATTTTGTATAATCTTAATTTTGTTATTTTTTAATTTCAAATAAAATTTTAATGTATGTTTTTAATTATTAACAAATATTCCTACTACAATTACACTATTAACACTCTTTATCACTTACTCTCCGTCTCACACACATATACTCCAAAGAAGACCCCAAATCCCTAACCCTTGCTCACAGCAACCCCTAATGGCCCGGAACGAGCGGCAGCCGCCACGGGGAGGAGTCGAGGACTCGTGGCTGTCCTAGGTCCTGTCGTTACACTACTGCTATCAGGGTCTGGCGGTTGAAACAGGGAGGAGGAGCGAGGTCGAGGGCGGCGATTGGAGGTTGAGGGAGAGAGAGCGATGCGCGGAGGGAGAAGAAGAAGCTCGCGACGGTGCTGGCTCCGTGGCGAAGGTGGCCGCAGGGGTAGAGAGAAGAGAATGGTCTGTCATCGCTGCTGCTCGATGACGATGGTGGTTGGGGTTGCACGTGACCTCCCTTGTTCCCTGTAACACCCTAATAATTACCTCTTTATGCTTAAGTCATATCGAGTTAATTGTTGGCATTTATCATCCTGTTTCAGAACTCATGTTTGAAAATAAAGATACGCGGAAAATAGGGCCAAAGTTTTTCAAGATAAAATACGCAGATTTTTAAATCGTGGCTTGTGTGTGATGAGGTATAATATTTCACACCTATCTGAGAATCTGAATAAAACAACCATTCATAGTATAATAACACACAAAAGTGGCCCAATACGTACATATAGTTTCACATACACAAATGTTACACACATAAGTGTGAGCGTAGACTAGATATTACAATACTAGAATATTAAAGTTTCTAAGAAAACCATAAGCTTGTACAATCCCTTATGATTCCCTTATAAACTCAGCTAATTGTCAGACAATACATAACATAACAATACAAAGAGTAACATAGGAACAAGACTCCAATGCATAAATCTTCAGAATGTCTGAGTCTCCGTCTTCCCGTAGTTTCGGTTCGCTCACCTAGTGGAGGTACCTGTATCCCGATCTGAATCTAAAACAAATAGTGGTGGAATTGGGGTGAGCTCCACGGACTCAATAGGGGGATCACTCCGGTTTATTATGAAATAAGTAAGACTTGCAATTTCCGTATTACTGGTGTTTTCGCAAGCATAGCTTTAATCCAGAGTGTCTTAACCTATATGCGTCTTATTTACTGCATAAATGATGCATCAATTACATGCTAAATATCATTCATTCAAACATAAGTTAAGATGAAATGACATAAATTCACTCATTTGTCATGTGTCATGATCTCTTTACTTTAAATGACACCACCCGCTTTTCTATCTAACCTTCGCATCTCCGGCCCCAAGGCTATGAGCTCATACCTCTCTAGTCTATATTAGGATACTTGTGGGGAAGAGGGGTTTATTCACTTTCACTCACAAATTGGTGATGGACACTGAGGGTGTGCCAACCCTCCCTTGCCAACCCAATTTGTCGAAGAAAGCTACTTAAGAATCTCATTTATCATTTCACATGACAATCTCATATTATCCTTTACGTACTTAGCATGCGCGTAGAAATGTCTATACATATTCTTTTCAAACATCTATTATATACATGATTTCAAACTTGAAACATATACTTTAGTTCCAGAATACACTATCATAATCACAAGCTCATTTTAGAATTAACATCATAACATAATCATCATCAACTTCAACAATCTAATCAATTGCAGAATTTTGAGGCTGATTCAACATGTTTTACCAATAAAATCACTATAATTATAAAATAATGAATCTGACCATAATATTTTTATCAGATGAACTAAACTGATCATTCTAATATCTCAAACAAACGAAATTCAAAAATAAATTATACAGAGAGAGAAATAAATCTCGAAATATCACACACCGTAAAGAATTCAGCACTGCACGTCTAAATTAAAACTTATATTTACATATTTTTCTGTACTAATCTAGAATGAATTTAGTTCTGAAAATTTTTATCCAACATCCTACATCTCTTAGCTTTCAAACAAATTTTATTTCATTAAATTTCATTCAGCATATTTTTAATTATGAATTTTTAAACACTGAGTGTCCTGTCTAGGAGCCTAATTCTGTTTGTCAATTTTGAAAATTCATAACCTCCAAAATATAAAGCCAAATTAAGTGATTTCTTTTGGAAACCCTTCACAATTGAGTTAACTTACAGATAAAATTGAAATGAACGAAAAATATCATCTGTGTAAAAAGAATCGAATTATTTTGTAACAGCTGTCTATACGAGTTCTCTCTTAAAGTTTTGGGTAGTATAATCTCCTTATAACTTTAAATCATCAAAACCAACTTAATCCTCATTCTTAATCACTTAAACACTCACATAAGCATACCAATCAGTCAATAATCATAACATAAAATTATAATTGCTTCAAGGTTGAACAAAACTTCAACAAATTCTTCAACTCTCTCTCAATCTCGGGTAGCCTCTTTGAAGGGGTTAATGGATGAGTTTCTTGAGTGTTTTGGGGCTGCAACTTGTGGGAAATGAGCCTATGGTGATAGTATATGGTATGGGTGGTGAGTTTTGGTGATTAAAGTGGTGATTTGGGTTGATTTTGATGAAGAAATGGGGGAGGGAGAGAGAGGTACGGGTTAGGGTTAGAAATTAGGGATTTTGGAGAGTGTTTGAGTGTTATGAGGGGTGGTGAGTGTTATAAGAGTGATGGGGGACTACTTTGCAATTTTAGAAAGTCTAGGGACCAAATTGCAACATTGAGGGAGGGACCTATATGCAATTTTACAAACCTTATGAAATTTCCCCCAAAATCATTTCTTTCACTCCTAATCCTCATTTTACTAATCTCTCAAACATAAATATTTTTCACTCTCACCCAAAATACATTTTCACACCTTAAGGCATAAATACTTTATGATTACTTTTAAATCACTTGATATGCTCAAAATTACTTTCATTAAATCCTAAAAATGCTCTAATGTTTCTAAATCATAATTAAACTATTTAACACTTTAAAATCATTTTCTTCATACATCCTTAACACATAAAACTATCGGTGAGTGTGTGTATTTACTTAGTTCTTGCTTATGTCAGTTCTCATAAACATTTTTGTATGCACTTTCATTTCATCTATCTATTAGAGATAGGAACTTGGCATTGGTTAATGGTTTTATAATTTTGTTTAGTTGTTAATTTCTTTTTTCTAGTAATGAATTTCCTTAATGAATTTGCACTTTTGTTTAACTGTTAATTGCTTTTTTCACTGATGAATCTCCATCCCTTAGCTTTCTCCACTAACATGTCATTAGGGAGTTTTTCTTCCTGATTCCTTAACCTGTACAGCAGCACATCTTTGATGGTAGCTATTTCATTATTTTATTTGATTTATTGTATTTCATATGCCTTGTTTATCTTTTGTTTATTTATGTTTTTAGATTTTTTAATGAATTAAGCTAACAAAGAGGTTTTTCATCTTACAATTTTCTCAAAAAAAATTGACAATAGAAAACGAGAGAGAGGGAGAGCGGCGGCAACGACGAGAGTGGCAACAACAGTGGAGGAACATCGATGACAATGAGAAGTTACAGACTCTTAAACTAAAGCAAGAGCTGGAAGAAGCTGAAGCTCGTAACTCTGACCTTTCCAAGGTAACTATTTAATGGTTGATGCTCCTTTTTATTTGTGGCTGGCTACCATGATCACATATTTAAGAGGCATGTTGGTAGAGTACTATTGACTAAAACTACTAAAATCAAAGAATTTCACCACTGTGCAACTCCCTTATTTAATGTAGTGCTAAGAAAGGAGTTATTATTTGGGAAATTGGCCAAACTGCCTTTCTTTTTTTTCTTTTTTTTTTTCTTTTAGTTTTAGAGGGGGGATATGGGAAAAATATAGAAGTGATAAAAATATATTAATAAATAAAACCAGAATGATGTATAACCAAAGTATGAATGTTACTAGTTGTTTTATAGTGCTGTCAAAATGTCCTCACTTTATCTATCACACTCATAATCTAGGAGCTACAATCAATACGTGGTCAGCTTGCTGAGCAGTCAAGCTGTTTCAAACTAGAGCTATGCATTAATACTTCTGAGAGGCTTTCCCCTGAGACACTATGAGAAAGTGTTTTGAACATTTGTTATCATAACATGAAAGTGACAATCATTGCTTGATAAATATTTAACTAGTTTATGTTAAGACATTCATTTCTAAACTCACATTAAATAATAAGTTGATGTTGATGCAGTACCTATGTTAAAAAACTTAAAATATAACTTAAAAAATATCAGATCAATGCTATTGCTTCATAAGCTATAACTTCAAATATAACATTCATTTTTTAATGAAGTTACTGAATAGCAGTTTCTTTGGAAGTTAACATCTAATACATAAATTTAGATAAACCAAATTTCAATAGCTTCCATAATTATAATACTCAAATTAATAAAGAACAAGATATGACAATTTGGTTGGTTATAATACTCAGTAGTTCAGTCATAATGAAGATTTTACACTAACCCCTATAATTCTGATACAGACTAATGTTAGGAAACAACCTTAAATTCTTTACATGGAAAAAGAAAAGACTTGTATTAAGTCCTTGTGAGAAATGAGCATGCATGTCAAATAATGTTGAAACCAGGAACGGAGAAAACCAATCCTTGTGAACAAATGTGCTTTATGAATACTTTTAAAATTTCTTTATCGGTTGGTATCATGTTCTTTTTCCTCTCTAGGTACAAGAGGTCTTTTAATGAGATCATCCCAATCAATCCCATGGTGCCCTACTAATTATTTTTTGTTCCTTTGTAGGATGACATGTCTGAAGCATTGGATGATGATGATGAAGATCAACTTATCTAATAGAGATGAATTTTGAGACACTTTGAACTCTTTTAATATGTTCAATTTAAATTTGTTTCTAGAACTTAAATTGATGTGTTAGTGTTATTTCTATACGTACTTGAGACTTATTCGTTTTTAGGATGAATATGTTTATGTTGGATTATAATAAATATTTTAGACAATATATATTTGCCTTTTTTGGTTATTTTAATTTTTCTATATAGTACTTTTTGTTAGATGACCTAGTACTTTTAATGAGTGTATATAAAAAATTATAATAAAGTAAATAAAATATTAATTTGTTTGGGACAATTGGGAATAATGTGCATCACATTGAAGTGTGGCTATAGCTTAATACAATCGACAACACATATAAATGTGGTCGTAGATTAAGAGAAAAAGCCACACATATGCTAATAGAAAAGAGACGCATCATAAATGTAGCCATAGATGTGGACAAAAGGCCATGAATACAAGTAGTGTGGCCATAGGATAACATAAAAGAGAACACATTAAAAATGTGGTCAAAGATGCGAATAAAAGACCCCACTTACTAGGCGTGGTCACCTGAAGCCACATCTAAAAAACGTGGTAGAAAGTGTTGATCTTCTGCCACACTTTTTCTTTCAAATGCCACGCTTTCACCAGTAGTGTAGCCGTTGACGAAAAAAAATGTGGACAAAAAGCAAGGGCCACGGCCGAGAAGGCCACCACACAAAAAGCGTGGCCTAAAGTCCAAAAGTGTGGTTGTTTCTCTTTAGCCACACGTTTTGCTACTATAGGCCACATTTTTCAAGGTGGACTAAGGGGGTATTTTCTTGTAGTGGAAGGTCGAGACTCAGAGGAGAGGTGCAGCACCTCGGCAGACCAGCCACGCCGCCCCTGCTCGCTACCAGCCTTATGGTCAGTCACCTAGGACCCAGCCTCAGCCTCGACCACAGCAACAGCAGCAGCGACACCCCAGGCGTTGCCCACCATACCACGATGTGCCACGTGTGGCAAGCTTCACTCTGGGGCTTGTCGTTTCGGCCAGGACATCTGTTATCGCTGCGGTCAGTCAGGCCATTATGTCAAGGATTGCAGGGGTACCAGTCCACGACCTTCTTCTTCCTTGAAGCCACAACATCAGGGTCGCGTGTTCACGGTTAGTGCAGAGAACGCGGAGTAGTCAGACGACCTAATCAGGGGTAAGCATTTATGTTTTGCTTGTGTGATTTGTCACGGTGTTGACTAGCCTCAATCATCATTGTTTGGAACCCATTTAGTACATGAGTAAGGTGGGAATTGTGTGATGCATGTCTATGCCTGAAGCTAAGCTACTTGTAGCTTCGTTAAGGTCTAGTTGAGGTGAGTTAAGGATAGTCAACCTTAGTTAAAAGTTGACTGCCTTGGCTAGTTAACCACGGATGGTTGCTCATCTCTGGTTGATCTTAACTTCCATACGTTTTCCTGTGTGATAATCACACCCTTGTTTTGTTTACAAAACGAAGAGAAAAGTGTTTTCGAAAAGGGTTTTACATGCGAACTAAAGACCTGTTTCCAAACTCGTTTTCTGCTCATGTTTTCAAAGGGAAGTTTTGCAAAACGTTTTCAATAAACAAGAGTGTTTTTGCTTCGACCTCCTTCACAGCCACGATGGGATAACTCTTAGGAATGATCATATCCCTCTAGTTGGACCCTCATTCCTTTTAGGGATACCTTACGTCCTCATATACATTGATAGACGAAAGCCTTTGCACCTCTAGGTACCCCCTCTCGTGCATTAGAACCTATGAGCCCTTACACCACTATTAGGTTCTCGTCACTACCGACTACCAACAATACTCCTTGACCATGTTCTGTCTTGTTTCCCTCTGAGCTCCCGAAACACTACCCTCCAAGTGCCTTAAGTTGAGAAGGAACCTTCTCTACCCACACCGTTTGCACGACCCTAGAGAGGCACCACACTCCCTATATATAGCCTACATCCTCTTAGAAAACACTTCGATTACTCATAAATGCACCCACACAAATCCTACCACTACAAGCCACCACATATGTTCCAAACTCCCCTGAGCCGTAGGGTCGAGTAGCCTCCTAAACACCACACTCCTACCGTTGAGAGTTAAGAAAGAGTCTTCCCTTTCAAGTATGTCGTTAGCGAGACCTAATAGAATCTTTGAGAAGCCATATGAGAGATAGTTTTACCGTACCCCATCATGTCATCATGAGCACATTCCTACCATTGGCTTTGGATGTACGTCGGAGATGTTTACACCTCTTCTTCTTTTTTGTTTTTAAGTGATTGTGAAGGGTTGTTAAAATGACGTTTTGTTTTCAACGTGAGTTTTAGAAAATGATTCCATACCCCATCGACCTTAAGGTACGAAGTTCCTTAAGGCTCTTTTTGCAACCCGTTTAGTTGCGAACTTGAAAATCATTTTTGTTTTGTTTGAAAATACCTTGGGGATCTCTTACTGTGTCAGTTGTGATTATGAGTCCTAGGGTCCAATGTGTTTTTCCTGGTTTCTGTGGTTATTAAGGTCATGTGTTTGGGCATGGGTAGATGGTTTCTAAAATAACGGTATAATATAAGTTGAAAGAAGTTTTCGAAAGTGATTTCTTTTATGTCTGTGAAGATGTACGTGATTAAAGGCCATAGGTGTACAAACAACATGTTTTCGTTAGAGTGTATGTGAGAGACTTTAAATCTATTTTGAGAGCATAGAATTGCCTTTGATCGCAACCAAAAAGGGTTTTGAGCTTTATGTTTAGTTTTGAAAATGAAGTAAACATGTTTTGAACAACTAGGAATTTGGGAATTAACTTGGGTTTTCGATAATTTCTAAGATGATGTTTTGAAAATGGAGATGAAGCTTTTTGAGGAGAACATTGATGTTGGATATCATGGACCCTAGGAACATAAGGATCAACTTGCCTTGTAAGAACATGGAATCATGTCTTTATCTTGGAAAATGTATTTCGGTTTTCTTTACGTTTATGCAACATATGTTTTGTTTCTTAAGCTTGCTTTCCGCACGACCTTTTCATTCGGGTTAGATGCTTGTATGTGAGCCTTCCCTCGAGTCTTCACAAGGGTAAGGAGCTGTTATGTTTTGTGTTGTTTTTGGTGTTACAAGTGTCGAATTTCGAGGACGAAATTCTTTTTAAGGAGGGGAGAAATGTAACACCCCGAATTTTATTAAGTCCTAATTAAGTGAGACTAAGGGTAATTGACCTTGGTTAGGATTTAATTCGGTTTGGGTGGATAAGTTTCTTCTAGTCAAACCCTTATGTGTGATGTGATCTAAGTGTGTGTATATGTGTTCATTCTATGCTATGTGAATTACGTGTGTTTATTATGTGTCATGATAGTTATGTGTATCTATGTGAGTGTTCATTGTATGTGGAGGAGTATGTTGGAATGCATATATGAGTTTTAATTGATATTCAGATGACACATAAGGTTAGGAATGATGATATGAAATGTTTATATGAGTTACATGATGTTATTAGATTATGTTAGTGTTATATATTATTTACTTTATTTTATTTTATGTGTCTATGTGTGTATTTTAATTTATATTTAAATATTAGAAAAGTTATATGAGCATTATAGTATTGTTTGGGATGTTTTAGAGTGTTTTAGTGATTTTTAAGTGATGGTGGGACCCACGGTGACTCTTGACCTAGCCACTCCCTATATAAACACTAGTAACCCTCTCCACTTCAAAGAAACACTCTTCTCCTTTTTCTGAGCCACCATAGCCATCTTTCTCTCAAGAGCTCCCTAAGCCATTGATACTCCAAACCACGAAACACTCATCAAACCTTACCCAATCCAGAAAATAAACTCATATTCTTAATCCTCTCATCAAGCCGGACCTTTCTACCGATTCCGTTTCTCCGTTAAGAGTCTCTGGCGTCACCGGACCGTTCGTGGGGCTAGAGAGAGAGGTTTCCAACGAGAGTAACGTCGGCGAAGGGTTTATCCTTGCAATTTCGTGTTTGTCTTCAAGAGGTAGGGGTTTAGGCATTCTATTTTCGTGCATATTGATGATGATTTTATGAAATTGATGTTATGGTTGTTTTTCCCATTAGGGTTCATGAAAGGGTTACTTATTTATGAAATTATTTCAAAGGGAAAAACGTTTCCACCGATTAACAGTATTAGGAAAGTATTTCTATGAGTTAAATATGTTTTGAGAAAAGTTTTTAATCAATTGGATGTTTAAAAATGGCTTTTTGGAGAAAGAACTACTGAAAATCGCGAAGTACTGCGAACAGGACGACGCACGACCGCGGGGGCGGTCGTGCCGTCGAACCAGACCGCCCCAGCAGTGGTGCAGCTGTAACACCCCGACTTTTATTAAGTTCTAATTAAGTGAGAATTTAGAGTAATTGACCTTAGTTAGAAATTTAATTAAGTTGGAGTGGATAAATTTCTCCTTAATAAATCTTTATGTGTTGTATGTGTTTGAATTGTATGTATTTATATGTTGTATTAAATGTTTTAATGATACATGAGGGTAGAAATGATGTATGTATGAGTATAGCACGAGTTAGGACGTTTTAGAAGTGTTTTGGGGCAATTTTTCAGCCCAGTAATTGATTACCACGGGCTGGTATTCGATTACACTGCACAAATTTTCGAATCTGTGCATTTTTACAGAATGTAATCGATTACAGATTCGTGTAATCGATTACAGACTGCGCAGTTAGAGTTTTTAGTGCGTTTTTAGGTCAAGAGTGGGCCCCACAACACCTCTATATAATACCTACCCTAGCCTCCACTCAGAAAAACCTAATTTTAACATTTCAAATCACTCTTGGCAGCCTTCATCAATCCTTGTGCCTCCATTCTACTCTCTCTCTCTCAAACTCAAAAACCATAACCCTTCCACAACCCCAAATCCATATCAACTATCATCCAACCACAAAAAAAACCATATATTCTTAAACCTATCTCCAAATAGAACACTTCTACCGTTTCCGTTCTTGAAAGAAGCCATTCTTGTACCGTTCGTGGGGCTAGAGAGAAAGTGAGAAGGAAAGGGGTGTCTCTACGCATAGCATAGGAGGTCTACGAGAGGTAGGGGTTCTAGACATTCAATTTTCACTGTATTTTCATGCATAATGATGTATGTTTGTTGATATTATTATTGATGTTCGTTTTTCCTATTATGGTTCATAAAAGGGTTACTTTTACCGATTGAATTTCGAAAAGAAAGTGTTTTATGGATGTAAAAGTGTTTTCAAATTTATTCCAACGATTGATTCTTTGTTGACTGTGGTTTCTACCGATTTGGATGATTCTAGATCTGAGTTTTAGCCATTGGCTTAAAAATTGTGTTTTTGAAACCCTAGAATCTGATTTCTCGCGTTCGTAATCGATTACACGGGTTCGTAATCGATTACGAGCTAGAATTTCCAATCGCGAGCAAACAGGGCACTCTGGTAATCGATTACAGGGTCTCTGTAATCGATTACAGTAATCGATTACATTCCCGATGTAATCGATTACAACGCTGCAGATTTTACGAAAATTAACTGTTTTGACCCTTTTGTGTACCCTAATGTGTTCTACGACCCATATGAGTGTTATATACGATTTGTGCATGATTTATATATGTTGGCATGATTTATTATGTATATTTACATGTTGTTATGTGATGTATTGATGCTATATATGTATATATACCCTGTAAGACATTAATAACGGCAAAGTCGTCAAAAGGGACGCAAAGACAAAGTTACTTTATAATAAAACACTCCCGTCTTTGGATACTGATGGGGTTGTAAATCAAGGGATGGCAACCTTGGTGAATAGCCTCATTGGTAAAAGAAGACGGTACCCCGTCTCCCCATAGTATAGGATGAGCTCATGCCTAGGGGCCGGTGATGAGGAGGAATACAGGAGGGCGGGCAGTGCCAAAGATTGATTAATGCAAGATAAAGTTGTTTGGCTAAATGTATTATGTTATCTTATGAGTTATCAATTGTATATGTATAAGGGCACTAGTACACTACACCAAGACTTTATTTATTTATGCCATATTGACTGTTTAATTAAAATGGATAAGACGCACTTAGGTAAGACGTTCCGGGAAAAGATTTCTTTTAAACTAATACCTTAATTGAATGCATTCATATTTCACCTATTTCTTAATTAAACCCGGGGCGGCTTTCTCTACTGAGTCACTTCCCAGTGCTCACCCTATGTTTTTCCCCCATATTATAGAGGAGCAGACAGAGCAAGACCATGGAGCTAACGAGGAGCAGGCCCTGCTTTAGTTTATTTTTCAGTCTTCCGCTTTATAGACCTATATACATTGATTTGCATTTCAGTTATGGATTCATTTCAGTTGTTTGTGTTATTTATTTAAAGTCCGGACCTATGTTAGCCGGCAACTATTTATTTGACATGTATTTATGGTTGAGTCTCATAAGTCATTGTCTTTGGCTTATGGGATAAAGCCTAATATTTATTCCTTGTGTGTTCATTGATTGTTGGGAGTTATTTATTTGATAGACTATTCAGTTTATATCTTGGCATGGCTTATTATTTATCGATTATGTATTCCGCAAAGCCCTTATTTTTATATCGTAAACAAATTGCGAAAAAATTTACTCCCGCCTATTTTCCGCGTATATATATTTTAAAGTAAAGAATAAAACATGATAACAGAAGGTGACCCTTATGAAATAGCCTAAAATGACTTAAGTATTAAGGGTTACCTAGTAGGGGGTTACATTTTGGTATCAAAGCAGGTCTGTCCTACAGGGCTTGGGGTAATGGACTTGTTATGCTATTATAGCATGTACGGTAGCTATGTCATGCGTAAAAGCCTCTTATGTGTCTTAGTTAGTGTTGAGGTGCATGATCGTTTTGCTTGACTGTCAGAGTAACTGTGCATACCTAGCATTGATATGGAGCCTGATCAACTCGATGTTGACTGTTTTGTGTGCACAGGGACATGGCACCTTGCAGACGTATTAGGAATGTTTCTTCCACCATGAACGACCAAGGCGCTTCAGCAAGGACATCTCATGCCAAGAAGCACGTGACGCAATGCAAGAGTCATCATAGGTAGTCTGATTGTTACAGTCAGGAAGAGGCTTCTCAGCACCTGCGAGTCTCCGGTTCCTGTGAGGTTAATTCCCTCATGTATGCCGGGTCTCCCGATCCGAGTGTGACTATGAACTGGATCCTCAAGATGGAAGAGGTGGCTACAGATATGTCATATCCAGAAGGACAGAAGGTTGTGCATGCCGCCCTTATGCTAGTGGGTGAAGCTGGAGTTTGGTGGTCAGATGTGTGTAAGGTCTTGGAGGTTGTCGGTACCTCCATTGGTTGGGAACAATTCAAGGTACTCTTTCACGAGAAGTACCATCCGGAATCAGTCATTTACGCCAAGGAAAGGGAGTTCCTCGCACTACAACAGGGTACGATGTCAGTCTCAGAATATACTAAGAGGTTCAGCGAGTTGATTAAGTTCTCTCGTTTTCCGTCGAGTGATTTGGTTGAGGCCACCAGATGCAGCAGGTACTTGTGTTGGTTGAGGCTTGAGCTACGAAGCATGGTGATTCTTTTGGAGATTCAGGAGTTTCCCGTTTTGGTGGCAAGGTGTTGTGCTCTAGAGAGCGTCCTGGAAGTGATCAAGTACACCGAGACTGAAGAAGTGGTAGCAAGCGCAGATCCACCAGGCCAGAGTTCACAGTCTAGGCGTCAGCCCCGCACTCATTTTCAGCCTTATGTTCAGTCACGAAGGACCAAGTCTCAGCCTCGACCTCTGCAGCAGCAGCAGAGCCCAGCCGCAACAAAACCTCAGGCGTTACCCATCCTACAACCATGTGCCACGTGTGGAAAGCTTCACATTGGGGCTTGTCGCCTCGGTAAGAATGTTTGTTATCGCTGCGGCCAGTTAGGCCATTATGTCAGGGATTGCAAGTGGATGGGATTCCAACCTTCTTCCTCCTCTAGGCCACAACACAAGAGGCGTGTGTTCACAATCTGTCCAGAGGACGCAGGGCTGCCAGATGATCTCACCAGCGGTAAGCACTTACAATTCGCTTGTTTGTTTTGTTACGGTGATAACTAGCCTTAATCATCATTGTTTGGAACCCATTTAGTACGTGAGTACGGTGGGAACTGTGTGATGCACGTCTAGGCCTGAAGCTGAGCTACTTGTAGTTTAGTTAAGGTCTAGCCAAGATTTGTTAAGGATAGTTGACCCTGGCTAAGAGTTGACTGCCTTGGCTAGTTAACCATGGATGGTTACTCATCCTTGGTTGATCTTGGCCTCCATATGATTTTCTGTGTGTTAATCACACTCTTGTTTTGTTTAGAAAATAAAGTGAAAAGTGTTTTTCGAAAAGGGTTTTACATGTGAACGAAAAGACCTGTTTTCTCAACTTGTTTTCAGCCCATGTTTTCAAGAAGATGTTAGGCGAATCGATTTTAATAAACAAGAATGTTTTTGCTTCGGCCTCTTTCACAGCCACGATGGGATAACTCTTAGGAATGATCATGTCCTTCTAGTTGAACCCTTTTTCCTTTTAGGGATACCTTACGTCCTCACATACATTGATAGATGTAAGCCTTTACACCCCTAGGTACTCTCTCTCGTACATTAAAACATATGAGCCCTTGCACCATTATTAGATTCCCGTCACTGCCAACTACTAAAGATATTCCTTGATCATGTTCTGTCCCGTTTCACTTCAAATTCCCAAGACATTACCCTCCTGGTACTCTAAGTTGAGAAGGAACCCTTCCCTATCCACACCGTTTGCACGATCCTAGAGAGAGACAACAGTCCATAAATATAGCCTACTTCTTCTTAGGAAACTCTTTGGTTGCTCACATATGTACCCACACGAACCCCATAACTATAAGCCACCATATATGTCCCAATTCTACCAAACCTCAGGATCCATTAGTCTCCCAAACACCACACTCCTACCGTTAAGTGTTAAGGAAGAGTCTTCCCTTTTACGTATGTCGTTAGTAAGACCTAATAGAATCATTGAGGAGTCATGTAAGAGTTAGTTATACCATACCCCATCATGCCATCATGAGCACATTCCTCCTAGTGGCTTTGGATGTACGTCGAAGATATTTACGTCTCTTCTTTTGTGTTTATTTTCAAGTGATCACGAAAGTTTATCACCATGATGTTTTGTTTTCAACTTTGGCTTTAGAAAATGATTTCATACCCTATCGACCTTAAGGTATGGAGTTCCTTAAAGCTCTTTTCACAAATCGTTCAGTTGTGAACTTGGAAATTGTTTTTGTGTTGTTTGAAAATACCTTGGGGATCTCTTACTGTGTCAGTTGTGATTATGAGTCGTAGGGTCCAATGTGATTTCCTGGTTTTTGTGGTTATTAAGATAGTGTGTTTTGGGCATGGGTAGATGGTTTTTGAAGTAACATTATAATATAATTTGAATGAAGTTTTCGAAAGTGATTTCCTTATATGTCTTGTGAAAACTTATGTGATTAAAGGTCGTAGGAGTAAAGGTAATATGCTATCATTTGAGTGGATGTGAGAAACCTAAAGTCTATTTTGAGAGTCTAGAATTGCCTTTAATTGCAAAGCGAAAAGGTTTTGAGCTTTATAATTAGTTTTTGGAAATGAAGTAAATGTGTTTTGGACTACTAGGAATTGGGAATCAACTTGGGTTTTCAATAAATAAATAAAAATAAAAAATTCTAAGATGTTGTTTTGAAAATAGAGATTAAGCTTCTCGAGGAAAACATTGTGTTGGATCTTGGACCCTAGGAACGTAAGCATCAACTTGTCATGTAATGTGGTGGAATCGTGCCTTTATCTTGGAAAATGTATTTCGGTTATCCTTATGTTTATGCAAGCAGATGTTTTTATTCTTGAACTTGTTTTCCACGTTGGAGATGATTTCCTGTGACTTAGTTTAGCATTGGGAACCTATCTCTCTTAAAACTTGTCTTGTTTAAAACTTATCCCAAATGATTTTCTTTTCGGTCTACGGTTTTGGACATAGAAAGGTCTTATCACCCATGAACGTGTTTATGATTTGGAAATGATTTACTTCCAAAGTTGTTGTTTTATATGATTTAAAAGCAAAGTTTGTTCTAGATTTTGATAAACAAACAAAAGTGGTTTCGCGTTTTGGCCAGATTGGCCCTAACTAAAAAGTTGAGCAGGTTCTTTAATATATGGCGGCCAACGTGGTCTAATTTCCGCATAACCTATTTGTTCGGGTTAGCTGCTTGTGTGTGGACTTCCCCTTCAGTCTCCGCGAGGGTAAGAGCAGGTATGTCATGTTTTGTTCTTATCTCAGTAGTGTCGAATTTCGGGAGGAAATTCTTTTTAGGGGGAAGAAATGTAACACCCCGGCTTTTATTAAGATCTAATTAAGTGAGAATTTAGAGTAATTGACCTTAGTTAGAAATTTAATTAAGTTGGAGTGGATAAATTTCTCCTTAATAAATATCTATGTGTTGTATGTGTTTGAATTGTATGTATTTATATGTTGTATTAAATGTTTTAATGATACATGAGGGTAGAAATGATGTATGTATGAGTATGGCACGAGTAGGGACGTTTTAGAAGTGTTTTGGGGCAATTTTTCAGCCCAGTAATCGATTACCTCGGGAACAAATTTTCGAATCTGTGCATTTTTACAGACTGTAATCGATTACAGATTCGTGTAATCGATTACAGACTGCGCAGTTAGAGTTTTTAGTGCGTTTTTAGGTCGAGAGTGGGCCCCACAACACCTCTATATAATACCTACCCTAGCCTCCACTCAGAAAACCTAATTTTAACATTCCAAATCACTCTTGGCAGCCTCCATCAATCCTTGTGCCTCCATTCTACTCTCTTTCTCTCAAACTCAAAAACCATAACCCTTCCACAACCCCAAATCCATATCAACTCTCATCAAACCACAAAACAAACCATATATTCTTAAACCTCTCTCCAAATAGAACACTTCTACCGTTTCCGTTCTTGAAAGAAGCCATTCTTGTACCGTTCGCGGGGCTAGAGAGAAACTGAGAAGGAAAGGGGTGTCTCTACGCATAGCATAGGAGATCTACAAGAGGTAGGGGTTCTAGACATTCAATATTCACTGTATTTTCATGCATAATGATGTATGTTTGTTGATATTATTATTGATGTTCGTTTTTCCTATTATGGTTCATAAAAAGGTTACTTTTACCGATTGAATTTCGAAAAGAAAGTGTTTTATGGATGTAAAAGTGTTTTCAAACTTATTCCAACGATTAATTCGTTGTTGTCTGTGGTTTCTACCGATTGGGATGATTCTAGATCTGAGTTTTAGCCATTGGCTTATAAAAATTGTGTTTTTGAAACCCTAGAATCTGATTTCTCGCGTTCGTAATCGATTACACGGGTTCGTAATCGATTACGAGCTAGAATTTCCAATCGCGAGCAAACAGGGCACTCTGGTAATCGATTACAGGGTCTCTGTAATCGATTACAGTAATCGATTACATTCCCGATGTAATCGATTACAACGCTGCAGATTTTATGAAAATTAACTGTTTTGACCCTTTTGTGTACCCTAATGTGTTCTACGACCCATATGAGTGTTATATACGATTTGTGCATGATTTATATATGTTGGCATGATTTATTATGTATATTTACATGTTGTTATGTGATGTATTGATGCTATATATGTATATATACCCTGTAAGACATTAATAACGGCAAAGTCGTCAAAAGGGACGCAAAGACAAAGTTACTTTATAATAAAACACTCCCGTCTTTGGATACTGATGGGGTTGTAAATCAAGGGATGGCAACCTTGGTGAATAGCCTCATTGGTAAAAGAAGACGGTACCCCGTCTCCCCATAGTATAGGATGAGCTCATGCCTAGGGGCCGGTGATAAGGAGGAATACAGGAGGGCGGGCAGTGCCAAAGATTGATTAATGCAAGATAAAGTTGTTTGGCTAAATGTATTATGTTATCTTATGAGTTATCAATTGTATATGTATAAGGGCACTAGTACACTACACCAAGACTTTATTTATTTATGCCATATTGACTGTTTAATTAAAATGGATAAGACACACTTAGGTAAGACGTTCCGGGAAAAGATTTCTTTTAAACTAATACCTTAATTGAATGCATTCATATTTCACCTATTTCTTAATTAAACCCGGGGCGGCTTCCTCTACTGAGTCACTTCCCAGTGCTCACCCTATGTTTTTCCCCCATATTATAGAGGAGCAGACAGAGCAAGACCATGGAGCTAACGAGGAGCATGCCCAGCTTTAGTTTATTTTCAGTCTTCTGCTTTATAGACCTATATACATTGATTTGCATTTCAGTTATGGATTCATTTCAGTTGTTTGTGTTATTTATTTTAAGTCCGGACCTATGTTAGCCGGCAGCTGTTTATTTGACATGTATTTATGGTGGAGTCTCATAAGTCATTGTCTTTGGCTTATGGGATAAAGCCTAATATTTATTCCTTGTGTGTTCATTGATTGTTGGGAGTTATTTATTTGATAGACTATTCAGTTTATATATTGGCATGGCTTATTATTTATCGATTATGTATTCCGCAAAGCCCTTATTTTTATATCGTAAACAAATTGCGAAAAATTTTACTCCCGCCTATTTTCCGCGTATATATATTTTAAAGTAAAGAATAAAACATGATAACAGAAGGTGACCCTTATGAAATAGCCTAAAATGACTTAAGCATTAAGGGCTACCTAGTAGGGGTTACAGCAGCCGCCCCTGCGGTGGCAGTCCGCCCCGGCGGTGGTGCAGCCGCCGTAGCAGCCAGGACCGCCCCAGCAGTGGTCGCACCGCCCCGGCTCGTTTTCGCGCAGTCTCTCACCCCCTTTTACGAAAATTGACATGTTTTGACCCTTTTATGCTCCCTAATGCGTTCTACGACTTGTATAAGTGTTACATACGGTTTATGTATGATTTATATGTGATTATATGAGTTGTAATATATGTTTATATGTTATTATGATATAAAAGTACAATTATATGATAGTAAATGTTATGTATGATTCGTATATGTTCATTATGTAATGTTATGAGTTGTATGTATGTTTAAATGCTATGATGTAATGTTAAGTTATGATATTATGATATAGTGTTATGTACATGTTAAAGATGTGATGGAAAGTTAAAGTAAAGTTACAATAGCCTTCGGCATTACAATGAGAGTTGTTAAGGGAGGAATAACAACCTCGGCATTACAACCTCATTGTTAAGGGAAGGTAAAATACCAAGATAAAATATTGTAGCCTTCGGCATTACAGTGAGAGTTGTTAAAGGAGGGATGGAAACCTTGGCATTACAACCTCATTGTTAAGGGAAGGTGATATCCCCCCACTCCCCATAAGTTTAGGATGAGCTCATGCCTACGGGTCAGTGTAGTGGAGGTCACAGGAGGTTGGGCACAGGCCAAAGATTGATGCAAGATTAAAGTTTAAGAAGAGCTAAAGTTATATAGAGTGCTATGACATGTTCTTTTCCTTACTGATATTTAGAAGCACAGAGTACACGACACAAAGACCTTTAATTATGATATGTTATATGTATTAAATAAAATGAACAAGACGCACTTAGGTAAGACGTTCTGGGAAAAGATTGTTTGAAACTTATATCTGAATTGAACTCATTCATACCTCACTTATTTCATAATTAAACCCGTGGCGGCTTCCTCTACTAAGTTACAATATGTACTCACCCTATGTTTTCCCCCACCTTTTAGAGGATCTGATCGAGCAGGATGTTGGAGCACACGAGGAGACCGCACAGACTTAGTTTATGATACAGTTCTTTATTTATCAGAGACATGTTTTATTTATTTGTTCATATACGATGGTTTTTATGCTTCCGCTATATATATTTAGTTATGTTTTCAGAGACCGGACCTATGTTAGCCGGCAGCTATTTATTTTACTTGTATTTATTGTGGAGTCTCATGAGTCTTGGTTTTTTGGGCTCGTGGGAAGATACCTAGTATTTAATGATGTTTTGGTACTTTATGGGAGTTTATATGATATGACGATGTCTTTTCAGTGTATGATTGTTATGTCGCTTCATATTATTGATTATGTATTTACGCAGAGCCCTTATTTTTATATCGTAATGAATTGCGAAAATTTCATTTTCGCCTATTTTCCTCGTATATGTATTTTAAATATAAAGATAAAACGTGATAACATGAGGTAACCCATATGAAATGACCTAAAATGACAAAAGCGTTAAGGGCTATCTAGTAGGGTGTTACATAATCGATTAATGTAATCGATTACAGAGACCCTGTAATCGATTACCAGAGTGCCCTGTTTTCTCGCGATTGGAAATTCTCAGCTCGTAATCAATTACGAACCCGTGTAATCGATTACGAGCGCGGGAAATCAGATTCTAGGGTTTCAAAAACACAATTTCCATAAGCCAATGGCTAAAACTCAGATCTAGAATCACCCCAATCGGTAGAAAACACAGATACAAGATAATCAATCGGTGGAATAAGTTTTAAAACACTTTTACATCCATAAAGCACTTTCTTTTTTAAATTCAATCGGTAAAAGTAACTCTTTTATCAACCATAATGGGAAAAACGAACAACAACAATAATATCAACAAACACACATCATTATGCATGAAAATACAGTGAATATAGAATGTCTAGAACCCCTACTTCTCGTAGACCTCATATGCTATGCGTAGAGACACCCATTTCCTTCTCACTTTCTCTCTAGCTCCACGAATGGTACAAAGATGGCTTCTTTCAAAAATGCAAACGGTAGAAGTGTTCTATTTGGTGAGAGGACTAAGAATATGTGATTTGTTTTGTGATTGGGTGAGAATTGGTATGGATTTGGGGTTGTGGAAGGGCTATGGTTTGTGATGTTGAGAGAGAGAGAGTGTGGAAAGGAGGCACAAGGATTGATGGAGGCTGCCAAAAGTGTTTTGGAAGATAGAAATTAGGTTTTCTCTGTGGAGGCACTGATGGGTATTATATAGAGACGTTGTGGGACCCACACGTGACTTAAAAGGAATTAAAAACACTAACTGCGCAGTCTGTAATCGATTACATGGATCTGTAATCGATTACAGTCTGTTAAAATGCACAGATTCAAATATCAGTGTAGTGTAATCGATTACCATCCCTAGGTTGTACAATAGCCCCAAAACACTTCTAAAACGTCCCGTGTAACACCCTGATCCTTATTAAGTCCTAATTAAGAGAAATTAAGGGTAAAAGACCTTAGTTGGGTTTTAATTGGGTTAGAGTGGATAAATTTCTCCTTAATAAAGTGTTATATGTTATTTATTTTATTTTCTTTATGTGCCTATATGTGTATTTTTAATTCATGTTTAAAGATTAGAAAGTTAGTTGAGCGTTGTAGTATTATTTGGGACGTTTTAGAGTATTTTAGTAATTTTAAGTCACGTGTGGGCCCTACCACATCTCTATATAATACTCATCAATGCCTCCACTAAGAAAACCTAATTTCTATCTTCCAAAACACTCTTTGTAGCCTCTATCAATCCTTGTGCCTCCACTTCACTCTCTCTATCTCCAAAACCAAAAACCATAACCATTCCACAACCCCAAATTCATACCAATTCTCACCCAATCACAAAACAAATCACATATTCTTAATCCTCTCACCAAATAGAACACTTCTACCGTTTGCATTTTTTAAACAAGCCATCTTTGTACTCTTCGTGGGGCTAGAGAGAAAGTGAGAAGGAAAATGGTGTCTCTACGCATAGCATAGGAGGTCTACGAGAGGTAGGGGTTCTAGACATTTTATATTCATTGTATTTTCATGCATAATGATGTGTGTTTGTTGATATTATTGTTGATGTTTGTTTTTCCCATTATGGTTCATGAAAGGGTTACTTTTTGTGAAATTATTTCAAAGAGAAAACGTTTTTACCGATTAAAAGTGTTAGGAAAGTGTTTCTATGAGTTAAATGTGTTTTGAGGAAAGTTTTTCATCAATTGGATGTTTAAAAATGACTTTTTGGAGAAAAGAACCCTTGAAATCGCGAGACTCTACTGTAGGACGACGCTCAGACCGCCCCAACAGTGGGACAACCGCCTTTGCGGTGGCGTCCCTGCGCGAGACCGCCCCAGCAGTGGGACAGCCGCCTATAAGCGGCGGCGCTGCAGTGAAAGACCGCCCCTACGATGGCTGCTGCGCTGTCTCTCGCCCCTTTGTCCGAAAATTGACATGTTTTGACCCTTTTATGCTCCCTAATGCGTCCTACGACTTGTATAAGTGTTATATACGATTTATGCATGATTTATATATATTGGCATGACTTGTTATGTACGTTTAGATGCCGTTATGTGATGTATTGATGCTATATATGTATATATATCCTGTAAGACATTAATAATGGCAAAGACGTCAAAAGGGACGCAAAGACAAAGTTACAGTTATGATAAAACACTCCCGTCTTCGGCTACCGGTGAGGATGGAAACCAAGGGATGGCAACTTTGGGGATCAGCCTCATTGGTAAAAGAAGACTGTACCCCCTCTCCCCATAGTATAGGATAAGCTCATGCCTAGGGGCCAGTGATGTGGAGGAGTACAGGAGGGCGGGCAGTGCCAAAGATTAATGCAAGATAAAGTTGTTTGATTAAATGTATTATGTTATCTTATGATTTATCCATTGTATATGTTTAGGGGCACTAGTACACTACACCAAGACGTTATTTATTTCTGCCATATTAACTGTATAATTAAAATGGACAAGACGCACTTAGGTAAGACGTTCCGGGAAAAGACTTCTTTTTAAACTAATACCTGAATTGAATGCATTCATGTTTCACCTATTTCTTAATTAAACCCGGGGCGGTTTCCTCTACCGAGTCACTTCCTAGTGCTCACCCTATGTTTTCCCCCCATATTATGGAGGAGCAGACCCAACCTTAGTTTATTCTCATTCTTTCGCTTTATAGACCTATATACATTGATTTACGTTTCAGTTATGGATTTTTTTTCAGTCGTTTGTTTTATTTGCTTTAAGTCCGGACCTATGTTAGCCGGCAGCTATTTATTTGACATGTACTTATGGTGGAGTCTCAAAAGTCACCCTCTTTAGCTTATGGGATAAAGCCTAGTATTTATTCCATTTATATTCATAATTGTTGGGAGTTATTTATGTGATGAGACTATTCAGTATATGTGTTGGCATGACTTTTATTAATCGATTATGTATTCCGCAAAGCCCTTATTTTTATATCGTAAATAAATTGCAAAAATTTTACTCCCGCCTATTTTCCGCGTATATATATTTTAAAGTCAAAGAATAAAACATGATAATAGAAGGTAATCCTTATAAAATAGCCAAAAATGACTTAAGCGTTAAGGGCTATCTAGTAGGGGGTTACATCCCGACTCGTGCTATAAACATCCATACATTATTCCTAACATCATGAATCATCTAATCATCACATAAAACACAAATATGCACCTAAATCACACAACATATAATGAATATACACATATTCATGCACATAAATCACATAACATACAATAAACACATATGCATACACTTAGATCACATAACACGTAATGGTTTACCAGAAGAAACTTATCCACCCAAACTTAATTAAATTCTAACCAAGGTCAATTGTCCTTAATTTCACTTAATTAGAACTTTATAAAAATCGGGGTGTTACAATGGCTGCAATGGCTACTCGATGTGACCCACTCAAGGGTATTACTCTTGTACGGAATTGCTGGAGGTTAAAGGTCTATGTTGTGCGACTTTGATGCTGGAGGTTAAATGTCCGTGTTGTGGCCATATTTTATCTAAAAATGTATTATTTTTTCATATCTATATAAAACTATTTATATGTGTGTGTGATTAAATCCTTCAAAAGTTATGTTAGAATGTTCATTGGATTTTATCAATCATTTTAATTTGCAGGAAATGTTGTTCTACAAAATGTGATGTTCGGAACTAGATTGTTATTTGAGCGTGATATGCCTGAAGTTGTTAGCTTCAAATCAAGGTGTCATTTTATGTCTATTTAAATATGTTTTTTTTTTAAATTGTTGCCCATTCATTCTGTCTTTTTTTATCATTTATCACACTTATGTTTGACCGTAAATATTTGTAATTTGATTTATTCAACTTTTATTGAGTTTTATTTTAATTATTTTTTTAAAATTCATGCAATCTAAAGTTTAACTTAAAGATTAAATTATTAGTATCATTTATTTTTATCCCGTATATCGTACGGGTCAAAATACTAGTAAATAAAATAGAAGAAATTTGAATGCACCAATATTCGTTTATGGGCCATCAATAATTTTTTAACCGCTATGGACAATTTTCTATTGTTCAATGGACCTATTGTATAACTTTTGGCCCAAAAAAAATTATCTCTAAATAGTTAGTTTTTAGTGAGCTGAAATATTTGTGTCCCAAAATCTCTATATGTGTTGATTTTGATTTGTTATTGTGCAAATAGTAACATTCCTAATTAGAATGGGCTTTTTTTTCATATGGTAAATGAGTAGTGTAATTAGAGAAATATGTTTGTTTTTTAAAAAAGAAATGAATATAGTGTTGCAGGCGTAAACTCGCCAACAACAAGTTTTGAAAACTAAAAAATTAATTCTTTTACGAAGAACTCGCCAATGGCGAGTTTGTAACATCAGATGTCACTTTTTGCAGTAAAGAAACGACTTTAAGTACAATCTTTTTGAACAAAACTCGCCATTGGCGAGTTTAAAAGAATAAAAAAACAATTTTTTACGCGGATTCAAAAAGATCAATGTAACGGTTATATTTTGATCTATAAAATCGTGAAGAATAAACTCAATTTACCACCTCCTTCTTCATCTATCTTGTTCATTTTTTTGTTGATGTTCTTCTTTGAGAATTTCATGTTCTTCGTATTCTTTGGTAGCAATATCTATTGTTGTTCATGTTCTGTAGTAGTAGTTTTGAAAGTTTAATAGGAAAAAAATGAGTAATATGGCAAGTGTAATAGTGTATTTTGCTGGTGAGGTGATAGTACATAGTAGTGAAGGAGTAAAATTTAAATGTGCAAATCCACTATGTTTCACTATTCCACACAATGTCATTTACTGATTTTTGTGGGGGACTTTGTTAGTCTATAAGCACAGAAATTTCAAAATATGTCTAAAAAATTAGATATAGGTTTCAAATATCAATTTTTGGTGGGTTCATACAACAATATAAAGAATTTGTTGTGAGTGGTGATAATAGTATGCAACAGATGTTCATGATACATCAACAGTATCAATCATTTTCTTCTTCTCCTATTGAATTATATGTTGATTTTGGAACTCATGCTGAAGAAGAAGAATTTGATCCAAATTGGGAATAAATTGATGAAGAAGAGGAAATAAGTGATGTTGATGCTGATGAGGAAGATATAGATGATGATTTAGAGGATGTTGTTCTACCAATAAATACACAACAATCAAATCTGAATGTAGTGCCACATTTTTTCAGGAGTAAACCCCCAAGTTGGTCCCTGACAATTTTCGCGGTGGACAAGGTAGTCCCTGACATTGATAAATTGACAAGTTAGTCCATGACAATTTCAATTTTCGGACAACCGTTAGTCCCTAAAAGGCTTTCGTTATTTCAAGGGACCAATATGGCTTATTTATTAATTGTTAGGGACTAATAAAACAAATTTAATAAGAATGAATCCTATAAATTACGACAACTTAGTCCCTGACAATTGGAAATTGACAAGTGAGTTCCTGACAATATTAAAAATTGAACATCCGTTCGTCCCCAAATAGTCAACGTTAAATTAGCCTACGTGGCACAAAACGCACTGTTTTGTTCACCACAAATTTAACCTCTTTCTTCCTCATAAATCCTAACTTTCCTTTCTACTTCTGATTCTCTTCACCTCAACTTTCTCTTCTACTTCATCCTCATTGATGTGTATTAATTCAATCCTTCACCTCAGCATATCCTAAGCCAGTGATGGTTGTAAGACAAATTGAAGAAGAATTTCATGTCCTTTCATGAAAAGTAGTGTCAGGGACAGCATTGCCTTGCAAGATCTTGAGGCAGAGGCAGGACAAAAACAACAACATAAGTATATAGCAAAATGAAGCTCAAGAAGCTTAGAAGAGAAAAGTATAATAATAAGCTGAAAGAGAAAAGAAACAAATCTTAAGAGTGTGTCATTTACGCTTCTTGACTCACTTTTTGAACATAAAGATTTTTCCTTCAAAAATTAACAAAAAAAAAAACAAAAAAAGAGAAAGTGGTCATGAAAATGATTCATCAATGAAGAAATCCAAAATCAGTCTTGGAATGAAGCACTCATTTCCAACCAAATCAGCTTAGATTCACTACAATTATCTAACTTTTCCCCAAAGTACAAGAGAAAAAAAAAAAGAGACTTAAACAGGGTATTGGGTTGAAGCTATGTGAATTGTAAAAATTTCAGCTTTACTGGTCAACCCAATTCGACTTTGAATCAGATTTGATACTAGTTTGATTACATGAACTCTTTGAACAGGTTAGTGAGGTGAAGGATTGGATTGCATACAAATCAATGAGGAAGAAGTAGACGAGAAGGTTGAGGTGAGGGGAATTAGAAATAGAAAAGAAAGTTAGGGTTTATGAGGAAGAAAGGGGTTAAATCTGTGGTACACAAAACGATGTGTTTTGTGTCATGTAGGCCCATTTAACGGAGACCGTTTGGGGACGAACGGATGTCCGATTTTTAACATTGTCAGGGATTCACTTGTCAATTTCCAATTGTCAGGGACTAAGTTGTCCTAAATGAAAATTGTCAGGGACCAAGTTGGGGGTTTACCCATTATAATATGAACATTGACTTATATTCAATCTAATTATGTATTAATTTCAAGCTACATATAACTACTCCGATAAATATTAAGTCTCTATTTGGATGTATTACTATCAAAAAACAAATATGTTGGGTAATTTTCCAATTGAAAAAGTAACAAGATTTTATTACTTTGCTGTAGAAAATAATTACATGTATATAATTATTTGTTGGTAACTATCACGGTTGATTACTTGATTCTAGCAATTTATATAGATATATAGTCGAAGAGGGGTATTATTGATACATACAATAATATTTTGAGTAGTAATGTTATATTTATATCATAAAATTAGTTATCATGTGTGTAATAATTTAATATTTTCAAACTAGTAATCTAACTTTTATTAATATACATTAATCCAATATTTTTAAAAAATGAATTACTAATTTTAAAATGTTGAATTATTATATATGGGTGGTTAATGGTGACTGATTTTATGGTGTACATAAAAGCATTTATCTAATATTTTTTATAGTTGAATTTGTAAATCACTAAAATGGTTCCTAGACATGCAATTGATGCTATAAATTTGTTGGCTTATTTTTAAAGGATTATATATTCAATAATGTTTATGTTCTCATAGTTTCTGGAAAAATTAAATAATATAATTATATGTATCACAGTCTGTCCAGCTTTTGCTATAACAAACATGACAGTCATATATACAAACGTACATGATCATCATGTTGAGCTAGTGTATGTAACTACTTATTAATTTTTTAATCTTATATATACATATATATACTTGTTGCTTTCATTCTCCTCAAACTGTTTAATATCGTATCTTCATTAACATAAACTATATATTTATTGCATCTTGGAAAACTTAATTAAATTCCTATACACTGAACATACTAAAATATTGTTACTTCTTCGATTGAAAAATTGTCCAACATATTTGTTTTTTAATAGTAATACATCCAAATAGAGACTTAATATTTACCGGAGTAGTTATATGTAGCTTGGAATTAATACATAATTAGAATGAATATGAGTCAATGTTCATATCATAATTTATAGGATTCATTTTATTAAATTTCTTTTATTAGTCCCTAACAATTAATAAATAAGCCATATTGGTCCCTCGAAATAACGGAAGCCGTTTAGGGACTAACGGTTGTCCCAAAATTGAAATTGTCAGGGACTAACTTGTCAATTTCTCAATGTCAGGGACTACCTTGTCCACCGCGAAAATTGTCAGGGACCAACTTGGGAGTTTACTCTTTTTTCAGTGATTTTCCAAATCTACCTGCCCGACATTTTGATTTTCCTGAGTATGCAAACATTGGTATGTTCTCTTTAATAAATAATTTTATGTATTTTTAATGTTTAATTAGATTTTATTTGATATTCTTTATTTTTTAATGGTGATTCACATTTATTTCTTTAATAGTTAATTTAATTTATTTTTAATGGTGATTAATCATTATTTTTTATTTTTTATTGTGTAATAGTGATTCTAATGTATTTTTAATGGTGATTTGAATTTATTTTATAATTTTTTAATAGTGATTTTAATTTATTTTTAATGGTGATTAAGCTTTATTTTATATTTTTTATTGTGTAATAGTGGTTCTAATTTATTTTTAGTGGTGATTCTGATTTATTATAAATTTTTTATTGTGTACAAATGATTCTAATTTATTTTTAATGGTGATTATGATGTATTTTATATTCTTTAATTTTTCAAAGGTGATTTTCATTAATTTTTTTATGTAGGTGTGTCTGTTCCGGATGGTGAATTATTTGTTGGAATGATGTTTGATAGCAGAGAAGATGTAATAAAAACAATTAAAAAATACAGCATAGACAGAGGTGTCGATTACAAGGTGTAAGAGTCAAAACCGAAGACATTTTATTGTGGTTGCATACAGTATGAGGCAGGTTGTGGGTGGCTTGTTAGAGCAAGTTTTAGGAAAAACAAAGCATATTGGGAAATCAGGAGATACAACGGACCACATACTTGTACTGCTCAAAGTTAGATTCAATCACAATTGCACAATTCATTGAGCCCATAGTACAATATGATCCATCTCTTAAAATTAAAACAGTGATGGCTGAGGTAAAGTCGAAGTATGGATACACGACCACGTATCGAAAGGCGTGGGCAGCAAGGCAAAAAACAATTGAAAATGTTTATGGTAATTGGGAAAAATCATATGAAGAGCTTCCCCAATGGTTAGGAGCACTGTGTGCAGCTGTTCCTGGCACAATCGTTATGTTTGATGTTATAGATGCTTATCGAGGTGAGCTGTTGATGCCAAACCATCGACTATTTCGCAGAGTCTTTTGGAGTTTCAGTCCTTGTATTGAAGCGTTTTGACACTGCAAACCACTTGTGCATATAGATGGGACACATCTCTATGGAAAATACAAAGGATGCCTACTTGTTGCTGTTGCGCAAGATGGTAATCAAAACTGCATACCGATTGGTTTTGCTATTGTGGAAGGTGAAACTGGAGATGCATGGCATTTTTTCTTGGACCTCTTAAGAAGACATGTAGTCACTCAGGATGGAGTTGGCATAATTTCTGATCGTCACGAGTCGATCAAAGCTGCAATAGCACAAAGCAATGGTCAGTGGGAACCTCCTAAGGCATTTCATATGTATTGCATTAGACACATTGCTGCTAATTTCTTACGAAGGTTCAAGGCGCCTAACTTGCACTGACTAGTCGTGACCATAGGTAAATATCACGTTAGTTATATTTTTTTAATTTAATTCTTCTATTTGAACCTATAATGTATTATTAATCACTGATGTTTTAATACATTGTGGTTTTCAGGGTACTCCAAGACAGAGCGTGAATTTAATCATCACTATGCACGGATGTGTGAACGTGGTACATGCTATACTGATTGGCTTGACGAAATTCCACGAGATAAATGGATTCAAGCATTTGATGGTGGACATCGATGGGGGCACATGACTACAAACTTAGCTGAGTGTATGAACTTTGTACTAAAGAGGGCTCGTAACCTACCTATCACTGCATTGGTCAGAGCAACATATTACAGGTTGGCTACGTTGTTTGGTCGAAAGGGTCGAGATGCATATGCACAAAAAGAGGCAGGTCAAGAGTTTTCTGAAATAGTCAGGTCACGATTACGAGAAAACCAGCATGCATTGAGAAACATGAATGTTATTCGATTTGATAGAAGTTATGAGTCTTTTCTTGTTCGCCAACGCGCAAATAAGGAAGAATACAAGGTTGATTTTAGCTAGAGATACTACGACTGTGGTGATTTTTAGATCGATCGATATCCTTATCGTCACGTGATTTCTTGTTGTGATAGTGAGAGAAGTAATTGGCAACGATATGTTGATGATATCTATAGAATTACAGAAGTTTGCAAAGTGTATGATACAAGTTTTGGAGTTGTGGGTCACCAGAGTTCATGGCCTCGATATACAGGGCCAACCCTATGTCCAAACCCAACATCGAAGCGGACCACGAAAGGTCGCCCCAAGTCAACGCGCTACTTGAATGAGATGGATAGTGCTCAGTTGCGAGGACCGAGACGTTGTAGTACTTGTCGTGGTGAGGGACATAGTCGCAGTCGTTGTCCATTTGCTGCTGGTCCTAGTTCGTAGTCTTTATTTTGGAGTTTTCTTTCTTTAATATGGTTAATTACGTTGTACTTTGAACTATTTTTATTATTAATTAATGAGATCTTTTTATTTGCATTCCATTTTTAATTTTCATATCAACGATGTTTAAATAAATTGTTAATTAAAACAATAACATTAAAATAAAATAACATGGCAATTTGAATTAGGTGATACACAAATACACAAATATAATAACATGACAATCTGAGTTAGGTGATACAGAAATACAAATCCTCCCAAATCCCTTCTCCAATCCACATGGGTCTTTCTTTCTTCTCACGTGCCTCCCCCAACATATCAGATAATCTCTTCGAACCCCGATGGTTGAATGCATGCCACATGTGATGCTGATGTTGAGGCATCCACCGAACATAATTCTAAAATAGAAAAAAAAAAACATGGCATCAATATCATTAACTTAGAAAATTACACATACAAATGAAAGAAATCAAGAGTACATGCCTGAGACAATGCAAACTAATTCTCCCTTGTCTCCTCTGGGATCTCTTTCCATGATGACCAAGGTTGATTATACCTAGAGCGAATAACCTTTGTAATGGCCCTTGAAGCGAATTTAGATGGTAAAAACCTATAAAAGATTAATCAAGTAATTAAATTAATAGAAAAGAACATGCAAATTAAATACAAGAGAGAAGGTACTAAACTAATAAACTACATAACAAGAAGCTACATTTATAAGGTGGCACCAAATGGCACCAATTATGAAGACAAAGTTAATGGGTACCCTTTTTGTAGCTATAAGGTGGCAATAAACACAATTAAGCAATTAAATTGTGTACATACCCACGATCACCATCTGGCTCAACCAAGTCCTTATTTTGTGGATTTGTCACTTCCTCAGAACTAGTCTCCTCTTGGTTATCGGGCAATTGTGATGGCGACACAAAACTGTGCACCGAGTTTGAAGAATGTGCTAGAGGACGAAGTCTAAGGGTTGACATAAAATTACATTCACTCGCTTGTGATTCATGTGGCACACCGGAAGTGGATGAAATTTGATTAGGTGGTGGGGATGCCCGTGATGATGATCTACTAGATGGTAACCATCTAACACTTGGAATTCCTTGATTTTTCCTATCTTTTCCTTTAGTTTTCCCATCTTTGACCCATGAAGATGACATTACAATCTAGACACTTTGATCCCCTTGTTTTGTAGCCAAACTTCTTGTCACCTGCAAGATGGTTGATATATGAATATATGAACAAAGAGTGCAATAAATTCCATCAATCAAGTAAGTCAAACAAATAAAATATATGATGTGATTAAAATGGAAGAAAATTGTGAGATGGAGCATTTCTAAAATTTGAGTTCTCCTCATTACCTTCAGTGATTCCTAGTTCAGCACAAAGTTGAGAGAAATTTGACAATGATGTGAAATTTCTAAAATCCATATCATGAAATTCACCACAAGACCAACACATCATTTCTGAATTACATATATGAAAGAGAATCCACATAACTCTCTTATCAAATTTAGAACTACTTCAGAGGTCCTCATTAGTCAGATTTTAAAATAATATATTGTTTCACTTTTCACTTCTGCATATAGCTTTCACTCTATAGAGTGTGTCAATATATATATATATATATATATATATATATGAGTTTGTAAATTATAATGGTAGCCAAAGGTGAGGACTATGATGGAAAATTATATAAGCTCACTATTGTCTAAACTAAAGAATCCTTACCCCAAACTTAATATAGGCCACTATACTGGTGAAAAAACAAATAATTAAGATCAGATAAGCCACTTCCTAAAATCCTGAAAAAGCATAATATGAGTTTATATGATTGTTAATGCAGGGAAAAGTGGATAGCAACTAAAGTTTAATATTAATTCTAATACCAATATAATGGAATCTTAGAAGTAGACATGATCAAACTATAAAATTAAACAATGAAATTAATCCTCCTCATCATCATCATCATCGTCACATCATCATCATCATCATCATCACTATTTGTTTCATATTCATCATTGGAGGCACTTCCATCCTCATCATTGGTGGCAACTTCATCATCATCCTTATTGTATTGATGTTCTCCACTTGTACCAACCTCGTCATCTACTTCATGATCCCCACTCTCATCATGAAAATTTTCTACAAGCTCCATGTCAATGATTGGAGTAACAAGAATTGTATTGTCATCTTGGAATGCAACTTCCAAAGCCCTTTCAATTTCAACATTATTTCTAGCATCCGTCTTTAACGCTATCCACCATTGGGTCTTATCCTTCATCTTTCCAGGATAAGGAATGTAACACACTTGTCTTGCAGATGCGGCAATGATAAAAGGATCAAACCTCTCATATCGCCTAGTGTGTTTTACCTCTACGATCTTAAGGTCTTTATGAATGTTGGTACCTCTATTAAGCTTAGGATCAAACCACTCACATTCAAATAGGAGCACTTTATGTTCAGGTTGACCAGGATATTCTAATTCAATAACATCACTATTTATTTTTTTCCCCCCTGAGACCAAGTATTTGTGTAAAATTTATATCCATTAACAAAATACATTGACCAAGTTGTTACACATCTGCTATGCCCCCATGCCAAATCATGCAGAAATGTATTGTTCACCAGATTTTCTAGATTTTTAACCTATAGAAAACACTTGATTAGTGTTTGATGTTGTATCTTACCACAATAACAAACATAGCATAAGTAATTTACTTACATGAATTTCAAACCACACTGCAAACTCAGCCTCAATTCTTTTATGTGACTCTTCCTCGGGGATGTTGAAATATTACAAAAAAACACTAAAAATAAAATAAAGTCAAGACATTTTCAAGTAATAATTTTGAAATGTAATGTATTTGGTAACTTACTCAATGTATGGTTGAACTTCATCACAATTTAGTAACACATGCAAAGTTGTCGATTTCAACTCTGCATCATTTAGCCACCGCTTGCTCGATTTTCCATAGGTTAGACCAGATACTTTAAATATTGATAGAGTTGATTCACTAGATGCACTATCAAACACATCATCATTTTGTCCAACCTTAGTTCTCACTGAATTCACACTCGAATCAAAGTAATATGAACAAAAATGAGCTATCTCTTGGGCCAAATAAGCTTCACATATTGAACCTTCCACTCGGGCTTTATTTTTTACTGTCTACTTTATCTTGTTTAAGTACCTCTCGAACGGATACATCCATCTATATTGAACTGACCCTCCTACTCTTGCTTCATATGGTAAATGAATGGGCAAATGCTCCATAGAATCAAAAAACCCGAGTGGAAATATTCGTTCTAGCTTGCATAAAATGATGGGAATTTTTTTTTCGAGTTGATCCATATCCTCTATTAACACAGTTCTTGAACACAAATGTCTAAAGAATTGACTCAACTCAGTCAATGGCTTCCATATAGGATCTGGCAATAGAGAAAAAGCAACAGGTAACAAACTCTCCATAAACACGTGGCAATCATGACTCTTAAGGCCATGCAATCGTAACTGATTCATGTCTACACATCTGGCCAATTATGCATAGTCATCTGGCATTTTCAACTCCTAAACCCATGAGCAAACCATCTTCTTTTGCTCTTTTGACAATGTGTAATTTGCCTTAGGTTTCTGGACCTTACAATTTGGCAAATAAGTGAGCTCTAATTCCGGGCGTCGACAATATTCTTTCAAGTCCATTCTTGCTTTTAAATTGTCCTTTGTCTTACCCTTAACATCCATAACAGTGTTTAGTATGTTGTCAAAGACATTCTTCTCGATATGCATAACGTCCAAATTATGTCTGATGAGATTGTCTTTCCAGTACGACAACTCCCAAAATATACTCTACTTTGTCCAATTATGGTGAACACCATATCCTAATTGTTTGTTAACGTCTGGCAATTCGGTAATTTGTTTCTAGCGGACATTTTTTTGTCTATTATTTCAGGAAACAAATTGTGACAATAATGCCAAAAAAATTCTCATACTGGCCTGATAAAGGTGTGACTATTCTTTGGTGTTTATGATAACTAGAAAAGTACCAATTAGCTAAAAGACAATACTAGTCAGTCTTGGACTCCCTACAAAAATTTGGATTGGAAAACCAATGATTAGCAATTATCACATCGAAAGTTCGAGGCTTTCCATTATATGCATTGTAATAATAGAGAAAAAAGAGTTAATGGTTACTCAAAGAGAAAAAAAGAACTTAATGAGAAAACCATGAATGTGGCAATAGTAAACACATCACATTCCTATTGAAAGTTTCAATTTATAATTAAAAAATGCATAGAGCTTATGTAATATGAATATTAGGGACTTTGAACTTAAATTCTAATTTGGAATTCTCCCTGCAAATAAAACAGTACATGAAAAGATGTGACAAGCATACAATAAATAAATAAATAAGCATTGAAAAGATTCTTATATAAATAGTTTATAATAGTATTTTCTAATTTCTTATATACATATATATATAACCTAGTTTTTTAAGGTTATCTTTCTTCCAACTTTTTCTTTTGAGGTAATAAGATAAGAGAACTAGGAGACATACACCACAACCAATTCTATATAATGTAATTAAAGAATAATTTTACAACTCAACAATATAATTGTATACGTCCTGCATTGCATTTACAAATTCTATATATATATATATATATATATATATATATTACTTTCATAACAAAATTAGAACTGTTGAGATAGACTTTGCTTCACAAATAACTATAGATAGAAATAATATAAGAGTCCTTTCAAAGTGTGGGATGAACTATTGCCATTTTGACAAAATAAACATGCATAATTGTTAGTAGATAGAGATCATGGATTGTAAGGGTTTAAAACCAAAGAATACAACTATACATACTATGACTAAATTGTCACAAATGAAGCCTATGTAATCTGTGGTCTGATGAAAGCATAAGAATGAACAATATTAGGAATAAAAATGTGATCTGTGAAAGTGTGAATATAGAGAAACAATGAGAGAAAAGAATGTGGATAACTATGTACCTGTGAAGGAACAATAAGGGTTCATCCATGATGAAAATGTTGCATGTGTTGACCTATGTAACTTGATCATCATATTCTTCTTCATCACTCAACCATTATGCTACATTTAATGGTGCGCTTGTTCTAATTAGATAATGAATTGAAAAGCAATTTTTTGATAAATTTAGTAGAATGTTCATTTTTTAATTAATCATTCTATTGTATGTATGTAGCTAATAGCTATATCCTACTCCATTTGAAACAAGAAAGTCATAGGA
The DNA here is from genome assembly GCA_013621005.1 of Aeschynomene evenia. Lineage (NCBI taxonomy): Eukaryota > Viridiplantae > Streptophyta > Magnoliopsida > Fabales > Fabaceae > Aeschynomene > Aeschynomene evenia. Next base: position 10,321,536 of record CM024265.1, read on the forward strand.
GAAACTTGAATAGTATTAAACAATCAAATGAACTTTAAACAATTGCAAAGATAATGCACCAAAAGACAAAAAAGGAAAATAGATATGACTTTAATTGTGAGATAGACAATATTTTCTTTTTTCTATAGTTTTATATTTTATGATTGTTACTGCTGCTAAAGTAGTCTTTCTTCCTTTTAAGAATAGAAAAGAAAAATAAAAGATAATGAGAAAGGAATTAGGAAAAAAAGACTAATTAGTAGCTTTTTATTTTATTATTGTTATTGCTATTTCTATTACTCTACCCTATAGTAGTGTCTTTGTTCCACTTTGAAAAATAATAAAATAAATCAGATATAACAAGAACAAAACTAGTGATTACCTTTTCTTTTCCTTCTTTTTTCCTCAAATGGAGTTAAATCTACACAACACTCATAACAGGTTCAAAACAAACGTTGATTCAATCTTCACACTTAACAAATCTTTCAACTCTTGCATGAACAGGGGAAAAAAGATGGTTTTTCCTCCAAAACTAGTGATTACATTAGTACTTTTCTTCTTCTTCTTCATCTATGAATCAAAGGGTGTATCTGATTCTTCTAATGAGATTTCACCACCATTTTCTAATGAGAAAGTTAATCTCTCAGTGTATTATGAGAGTTTTTGTCTACCTTGTGCTACTTTCATTATCAAGGATCTTAATGACCTTTTTAACATTGATCTCATCAACATTGTGAATCTCAAGCTAGTACCTTGGGCCAATTATTATGTCAATGTGACCAACAATTCCATTTCCTGCTAGGTTCTATTCTTATCTCTATTAATTTTGCTATAATATGGAAACTCAATGCACAAGAAATGTAACAGGAAAAAAAGAGAGATTAATCCGTACTATATCATTGAATCAAAAACCACTTATATCATGCAGATATAACTAATCTCAAAATTTGATATATATATATATAAACAGAGCATAAGAGGTTCACATAATAATCAAACACTCATAGTTACAAGGGCAGATTACATAGTTCTAAGTAGTTTTAAAAATTCAACTTATTTGAACTCTTAATAAAACTTATCACCATTTGCTCAGGCTTCACAAGGATAATAAACTATTTTTAAGTACATAGAACTTATTACTTTCACTCGTATATAGGATTAAAATTCATCAACACTTTTAGAACAACAATGTAGTGTAATCTTCAACAATCACTAAAGGGGGAAATGGAACCCTAGATTAAATCTGAAATCATGCCACACAACAAATTTCATTGATTAATTTTACACTGCTCTAATATAGAAACTTCTACATCAGTGCAAAAATTCTAAATCAAACAATAAGCAGTACTAGGTAAGAGAACTCAAAAGCAAAGAATATAGAGGGAATAAGACATTTACCTTAACACATATCATCAGTGGCAGAGATTGGAGTTGAGAACATAAACGATGAAACAATAAATTCAGAATGAAAACCCTAAGAAACAGATCGATGGTAGTGGTTGGAGCAGACGGAGATGAAATGCTAGGTCAAAATGCTTTCCAGCAGAGGCCAGCTACGGAAATGGATGGAGCAGACAACAAGCTGAACAGGCATCGACGACAAGCTCAACGAGGACCGGCAGCAAGCTCCATAGGCATTGACGGTGAGCTCGACAAATGTTGGTGACGATGTGTGAGAGTAAGTGTGAGAGTGAGTGTGTAATAATAAACTTGTTTTAACCAAAATACCCAGCAACGCAAATAAAGTAATAATAAATTTAAATTTCATTTTATTTCCGGTGGACATGCCACTCAGTAATTTTTTTTCATTTTGCTTACCCATTATTGGCGGTGCAAATCACCCAGTAAATCGTGGGCAGATGAAATTTTTTAAATTCATTTTCGGCAGAAGATTCACCCGATAATATTTTCTATTTTTTTAATATATTTTCGGGAGATTTCTCACTCGGTAAAATATTCGTTAAAAACTTCGTCGATCCTTTCCTGTTTCCGGCGGAAATATCACCCAAAAAATATTTTGGGAGCTTTGTCACACGAAAATACCACTGCAAAAGTAGCCACCATAAATTCCGTCGGTATTTCCGGCAGAGTCGAGGTTGCCAGAAAGTTCCGCCAGAAATTAATATTTTTTTAGTAGTGAATTACTAAGTTTATAAATATCAATTAATCATTATGATTATAATAAAATATAGAAAATTAATCATTATCAATATATTCAACATTTATATATTCTAATCTTACAAAAATAAAAAACAATGGCATTCAAGTTATTATAAAATATAATATTAAAAAATAATATGTACATTATAATAGCATTCTAGAAGCGTAAAAGCAAAAATATAAGAAGTATAGTAGAATTTTTATATTTTTTAATATAGTCAAACTAATTAAGAACGCATAGTAATGACATGCCATTCACATATATTTATACTATTAATTTGATGGTAGCACCAAGAAGCATAATATGTGCAATTTTCAATCTATATAGCTACTACTCTACAACATCCAATATGGGTAATATACATTTGCTCACCTAATTAAAAACTCTCTCTCCATTTCTCTATTTTAATCTAATTTTGTCCGTATAAAATATGAAATATGTAACTCATGAACATTAAATTTGATAGTTAATTAGTCACTCAATTTAACTCTGATATAATCTAACATTTATAATTATTCAATCTACTTTATATCCTTACACAATTCAATATTACCTTCAAACTTTTATATTGAGATAATGATAATTTTATATTGACACAATCTAACATTCATATTTACTCTATCTAATTTTTTATATTGTAGCTGATTTAGTGTCAATTTTAATATACATGTAACATTGCTCATATAAAATATTACAAGCATTTACATATTTTCATATATAAAATAAAGCTTAGATAACATAATGGAATCACGGTTAAATTCATAAACTGTACAATGAGTATATGTGATATGAGTAAATGATCTTTCTATATAATGCTATAATCTTTTATATAAAGTAAATGAGAATTATAGTAACATTATATAAAGTAACATTATATAAAGTAACATGGACAAAATAATATAAAGTAAATGAGCATTAGAGTAACATTATAATTATAATTATAAGAATAATAGTAAATTATTAAAATAAAAAAATAGTAGTATACTATCTTGTTAATTTTATTTAACAATGAACTAAAAATAATAAATTTTTCATAATCATGAAATACAACTAGATAAAAATATTACTTACATTTTCTGCAAGAATTTGTGTAACAATATGTTCTCCTGCATCTATTATTGAATCCCGTTTAACCATATTTATTCTTTGCTCACACACTAATTTTTTTTTTAAAAAAAAAACTAAAATACTATCTTCACCAATTGAAAGAAAAAAAAAATCTCACCAACAACTATCACTCACAATCAGACTCTCTTTACTCTACTATCACTCTCTCTTTATACTCTATTGCTACTACTTCTGCTTGCACCTTTATTTATAATACTCTCCCTTCTCTCTTTTCAATTTCCAACCTGGGCACCAAATTCACATGCACACAGGCACCAGATTCACATGCGCACAGGAGAACGCAATGCTCCCCAAGAAGCCAACACGTGAACGAACGGGAGACGCCTCGTCAGAGTCAAACTCGCCATTGGCGAGATTCCACTGCTGCACCTGCGTCAAGTCATGTCATGCAGTGTCTTTTCTCTCTCCTCTCACTAAACTCGCCATTTGCAAGTTTTAATCTCCCATATTGTTATAATTATACATCTTAACTCATATTTTGAACTTTTAATAATTGAAAACCCATATTGAAATTGATTTCCCCTCTTTTTGTCCTTTTTTTTATAAAAAAAGAGTTGATAATTACAAAAATGCCATTAATGATCATGTGTTTGTCACATGTTTTTAGGCTGTTAGTTTGACTGTTAGTCAAACTTTTTTTCAGGGGAGGTCAGTGTAGATTATTAAAAGTTTAAGGACTTATGCTGCAGGTTTTGAATATAGGGGAGAGCTGAGTGTAATATTGCTAAGCCTCAGGGGAGGTCTGTAACACCCTAATAATTACCTCTTTATGCTTAAGTCATATTGAGTTAATTATCGGAAATTAACATCTTATTTCAGAGATTAAAGTTGAGTAAAGTAGTAATGCGCGGAAAATAGGGCCGATTTGTTTTTTAAAAGAAATCGGAAGTTTAAAAACTCGGCTTGTGCAGAATAACTGATATGAATAATTATATCATTCCAAGAACTACTCATGTAAATACATAACATTAGAATACACAACGGTGGGCCACATGTACATAAATGTAGTTCTACAATATCTAGAATACATATAACACCATCAATAGTATGAGTATATAGTGATGAAACTTTTAAGAAAATCATAAGCTTGTACAACCACTTATAACTTCCTTAAAGGTTCCCAAAAAGATGACAAAAGTCATAAAGTATAAATACAAGGCATAAACGGAAGTAAAGCTAATATCCTAAGTCTTCGGGAATCCAAACTCTAAATCCATGTATGCTCCGAAGCATTTAACCTGTACATGTACCGGCATCCCTATCTGTATCTAAAACAAAAGTGGTGGAATAGGGTGAGCTCCACAGACTCAGTAGGGGGATCACTCCGGTTTAATATAAAAAGTGTAATATGCAAGATTTACATTATTGAGAATTTCATAATTTATATCCGAAGTGTCTTACCTAAATGCATCTTGATTAATATGTATGCAATATATATAAATCTGAAAGCATCACTACTTATTTAATTTCTGATTACTACATATACATAGACTCTTTCTTGATATGTGCATATTATACCTTTATTTGAAATTGGCATTAACCATCTTATCTCTCTCTACCTCCACATGACCAAATCCCAAGACTATGAGCTCATATATCTCTAATTTCTACTAGACACACGGGGAAAGAGGGTTTCTCACCTTCCCTTACCAGTGATGTCATTGACCGAGGTTGCCAACCCTCCCTTACTGACGACACTAGTGACCGAAGGTTACAAATGCTTACTCGATCTTCTAATGCCTTTCTTTCGTATTCAAAAATATCATATTTTGACTCGTCATAGCATTACAATATGTAAACACATACATCACTGAATATCATATACTGGAATTTAAGTATGAATTGCTCATAACATGCTTATTACATAATTCACTTGAAAACATATCATTTTGCACATAATTGCATCTACATATCATTTTCTTTTTAATTTGCTTGATTCTTTTCATAATCACCATTATCTGTTTTAAACATATATAATGAACTTGTTACAGAAATTTAGATCTTCATAAAAGGGTTAGAAATCATTAAAATGCAATTTCACAAAATTTCAACATTTTAAACAATTATGCAGAATTCTGCGAGATGGCCGCTAGCGCGTCCTCTATGGCCGCTACCGTCCAATAATGCACGACTGCTCGCTAGCGCCTAATTTATGGTCGCTAGCGCGTAGTCATCCGCTAGCGGCTATGATATGGCCGCTAGCGCGTATCCCGACACTGCATCTGTAACAGTTTCATGACAGCATACATAATTGAGCAAATAATGATTTCTAACCGATCTTTATGCATGAAAACACACAAATACATATTATAACATAAATCTAAACCCCTACCTCTTGTACTTTAACCCTCTAACACCAAGGACCACTTTGTTCTTCCTTGAGCTACTTGTTTAACACTCTATCTAGACTTTGATGATGAGGAACACAATCCTTGAGCCTCTGATGAATTATGATCGGTTCAAAGTGAAGGAAATGAAATGAGGAACTCGAATATGGGATTAGTTTCTGAGTGAGTTGAGTTTTGGGTGGAGTGGTGATGTGAAGTTTGGTGTTTATTGAAGTTGAGAGAATTGGGTTTGGAGGTTTAGAGTTAAGTTTCTGATGATGTAAGATTACTTCAGAGCAAGGAAAAGTGTTTTGGGACGGAGGGATCCAATAACAATTATAAAAAGATGAGGTGCTTGCTTGAAAAATGCAAAATTGCAGAAATGCTGTTCTGTCCTCGAGCCGGTCGTTAGCGCATGTTTCACGGTCGCTAGCGACCGCTCTCACGGCATTACCCGCTAGCGCCTCTTTACTGTCGCTAGCGAGAGACCTCTACCGACTCATCCGCTAGCGAGCTTAGCTGGCCGCTAGCGACGAAGTACTGCTACATGACAGTAGCAGCAGCAACATACTCCCAAAAATTCTAAAAAGCATCTAACTCACTCCAAACCATTCCCAACAGTTCCTACTAGTACTTATACACTTGTGCAAACATACTCTTACTAGAATTACCATTTATTTCTTAAATTCCCTACCTAGATCATCATTCCTAACTCAATTTTGTATTTTACTAACTTCTCAACCTTATGCAATGCACTTACCATTTCTAATACACATTTTTCCACATAGTACAAATAACACATATTTAGTCAATCATACATGTAAAAAATACATCCTAATACACATATATCCCAATTATGCCTTGATCGAAGTGATTTTCACTAAATCCCTCTGATAAAAGCATGATTAGGATTTTGGGGTCTTACATTCTCCCCTCCTTAAGAAGATTTTCGCCCTCGAAATTCAATACCTGTAAATAGAGTAGGATGCAAATTCCTCATCTCTTACTCTCTTTCCCATGTATATTCCTCCGCTCTCCCCCGCCCCCAGGCCACCTTCACCAATGGAACAGTCTTATTCCTTAAGTTCTTGATACTCCGGTCTAATATTCGGGTAAGAGGTAAAGGGAAAGTTAAGTCATCTTTTAGTTGTACCTCTTCGATTTCTAATAATTGACTCGGATCAGAATTGTACTTTCAGAGTTGTGATACATGGAAAACATTGTGAAGGTTTGACAATTTTGGAGGTAAAGCAATGCGGTATGCAACTGGACCTATACGACTTAGGATTTGAAATGGACCTAAGTATCTAGGACTCAACTTCTTAACTTTGATTGCCCTACCTATTCCTGTGGTAGGGGTCACTCGTAAAAATGTAACACCCTAATAATTACCTCTTTATGCTTAAGTCATATCGAGTTAATTACTGGAAATTATCATCTTGTTTCAGAGTTCAAGTTTGAAAATAAGAATACGCGGAAAATAGAGCCAATAATTTTCGTAAAGAGAACGACATTTAAAATCTTGGCTTGTACGTGACAAGGTATAATTTGATATGTGCATATTATACCTTTATTTGAAATTGGCATTAACCCTCTTATCTCTCTCTACCTCCACATCACCAAATCCCAAGACTATGAGCTCATATCTCTCTAGTTTCTACTAGACACACGGGGAAAAAGGGTTTCTCACCTTCCCTTACCAGTGATGTCAGTGACCGAGGTTGCCAACCCTCCCTTACTGACGACACTAGTGACCGAAGGTTACAAATTCTTACTCGATCTTCTAATGCCTTTCTTTCGTATTCAAAAATATCATATTTTGACTCGTCATAGCATTACAATATGTAAACACATACATCACTGAATATCATATACTGGAATTTAAGTATGAATTGCTCATAACATGCTTATTACATAATTCACTTGAAAACATATCATTTTGCACATAATTGCATGTACATATCATTTTCTTTTTAATTTGCTTGATTCTTTTCATAATAACCATTATCTGTTTTAAACATATATAATGAACTTGTTACAGAAATTTAGATCTTCAGAAAAGGGTTAGAAATAATTAAAATGCAATTTCACAAAATTTCAACATTTTAAACAATTCTGCAGAATTCTGCGAGATGACCGCTAGCGCGTCCTCTGTGGCCGCTAGCGTCCAATAATGCACGACTGCTCGCTAGCGCCTAATTTATGGTCGCTAGAGCGTAGTCATCCGCTAGCGGCTATGATTTGGCCGCTAGCGCGTATCCCGACTCTGCATCTGTAACAGTTTCATGACAGCATACATAATTGAGCAAACAATGATTTCTAACCAATCTTTATGCATGAAAACACACAAATACATATTAAAACATAAATCTAAACCCCTACCTCTTTTAGTTTAACCCTCTAACACCAAGCACCACTTTGTTCTTCCTTGAGCTACTTGTTTAACACTCTATCTAGACTTTGATGATGAGGAACACAATCCTTGAGCCTCTGATGAATTATGATCAGTTCAAAGTGAACCAAATGAAATGAGGAACTCGAATATGGGATTAGTTTCTGAGTGAGTTGAGTTTTGGGTGGAGTGGTGATGTGAAGTTTGGTGTTTATGGAAGTTGAGAGAATTGGGTTTGGAGGTTTAGAGTTAGGTTTCTGATGATGTAAGATTACTTCAGAGCAAGGAAAAGTGTTTTGGGATGGAGGGATCCAAAAACAATTATAAAAAGATGAGGTGCTTGCTTGAAAAATGCAAAATTGCAGAAATGATGTTCTGTCCTCGAGTCGGTCGCTATCGCGTGCTTCACGGTCGCTAGCGACCGCTCTCACTGCATTACCCGCTAGCACCTCTTTACTGTCGCTAGCGAGGGACCTCTACCGACTCATCCGCTAGCAAGCTTAGCTGGCCGCTAGCGACGAAGTACTGCTACATGACAGTAGCAGCAGCAACATACTCCCAAAATTTCTAAAAAGCATCTAACTCACTCCAAACCATTCCCAACAGTTCCTACTAGTACTTATACACTTGTGCAAACATACTCTTACTAGAATTACCATTTATTTCTTAAATTCCCTACCTAGATCATCATTCCTAACTCAATTTTGTATTTTACTAACTTCTCAACCTTATGCAATGCACTTACCATTTCTAATACACATTTTTCCACATAGTACAAATAACACATATTTAGTCAATCATACATATCAAAAATACATCCTAATACACATATATCCCAATTATGCCTTGATCGAAGTGATTTTCACTAAATCCCTCTGATAAAAGCATGATTAGGATTTTGGGGTCTTACAAGGTCAGTGTAATTTACCCTTTTTACAATTGACACAACAAGAAAAACGCGAAATAGCGTCGGTTTTATTCTGATTTTGTGGCGGTTTGCGACTGCTGCAAAACCGATTCCCGGCGGTTTGGAAACCGCAGCCTTTGAGTGCGTCCTAAAATCCTTTTGCGGCGGTTTGAATAGCCCGCTGGAATAACCGCCGCTATTACATGATTTTCCGGCGGTTTTTGGGACAGTTTCCTTTGCAGCGGTTTTTAAGGACTTCCCGGCAGTTTTGAACACTTTGTTTTAGCGGCGGTTGTTATGGATTTCCCGGCAGTTTTGTGAAGTCAAGATTTTGCGGCAGTTTTTAAACCGCCGGTAAATATTTTTATAATATTTTTTTTATTTTGCTTTTTTTGTAGCTTTTAAAATGTCAAATTACTGCTAATCCATATTTTTTTTAACATATTTTTATATTTTGCTTTTGTCGTAGCTTTTAAAATAAAAAAATACCTAGATTATTAAAATAAAAGTAAAATACACACAAAGCATTATAAATTTAGAATATTAAATACATAAAGGTTACCAAAATTTAGTCCAGCTCTAGCATATACTACAAAAATTATCATAAACAACGACGAATATATATATTTTTTCGGTAGTTTGTGACTGTCGCTGGAAAATTGATATATTTGGTCTACTTCATCCAGCTTTTGGAATGACCAACTTAGCCTGCATTAGTTCTAAACCTTGCTTCCCAGAAGTTTCTCAATTGATATTGCACTCTTCAATGACTTAATTTTTTCTCTTGCTTCAAGCAGAGATCCTTCATCTTCTCCTTAATTGAGTTAACTTGTATTAAAAATGAAGCTCTAGAATCACCAGCTCAGAAAACTTGGCCATAGTATGTTGCTTCCTGTAACATGAGTTTAATTTGATTCTAAGTTTAATTTCTAAAAGCTTTAGCGAGAAGAAAGTAGTATTAATTGCTAGCCTCGTTTTTATGAACTTCGAGTAAGTCTGATTTTTTAATTCAAATCCACGTTAAAAAAGCAAAACACTTCCAACTTCAAATATTTGATATGATAAGAGTATGATACATAGATATAATTGAAAAACAAATTAACATATTAGATAAAATAAATAAAAAATATAAGTGAAATATCTTATAGAACTAGTATTTAATACAAATAATTCGATTATTTTAATGTATTGATGACATTTTCAAAGAAAGAAAAAGAACTGAGGTAAAATAGAGAGACAGAGTATAGTGTGATAATTATACCATTTTGAGTAGAACCTTGGCTTCAAGAACCACCGAAAACATTTGTTTCCCATAATCTGAAGGTGTTGGCTACATGAGAAAACATCATATGCACAATCTTAGATTCTGATCACTCATATGCACACACTTGATGAGGCAATCTTCAATATTATGATTAACTTATTACAAGAAAGATTTACAATATGCATTTAATTTCAACTCCACCTTGTTCAATTCCAACTCCACCATGCTTGCACTTTATATTAAGTGAAGTACACTTTAGTTTCCATTAGATGACATTAACAACTTATAGATTTAGATTATGATATTACGGCTGATTTGGCTGTGTATTATTATCTATCAAATGACTCAGCTATACTTTGCCACTTTAATGTATGTAAATAAACATACATGGATCATGTCTGAAATTATATATATGTTCCATTTCGATGTCAAAAGAAAAGTGAAGATAATTAATTAATTGGACTAAAATGTGAGGAGTTCGGTTGATTCATATAAGAAAAGATTTTAGCTTTGTGCTTTTGTTATCTATATGTGATAGGTAGGCCAAACCAACACTAGATAACTTTTTGTTCCAGAGAGCTAGGTTCCACAATTATCTCTCTTATGACCATCTGATTCATTTATTAAGCATGATGAAACTGTTGAAATTTAATTTGGCCTAGTTAGTTTAATAATCTTTCTCGCAGAACTTCCATAATATGCTTTTATGACCTTCAGGTAACCTGATTAAGACTAAGATAGAAAAGTAAAATATATTAGAGATGAGGAGGTGCTTATCATTGAACTTACTGCTGAAACTCAATGTTGATCAAAGATGTAGAGGAATTAGCTATGACATGACTTATCAGCCCAGTTGAAAATCTTGGTCTCCTTGAGCCGCTTCAATGTCGTCTTTGGTGTTTGTTGCTGGCTCATACCAAATAACATCAAAAGCTATCCTAAGTGATTCACCTTGTGCAGACTGTGTAATAACCTAGTTAGTTTAATTAATTACAAGCCTATATACTTATTAGTTAAAAAAGCAATCACATATTCTGCTTTCATGTGAGAAAGCTTTATATGTCTATTCATTAGTTCATGTTGTTCAGGTAATGCATATAGTTTCATCCATATAATCAAGACTTAGAATCAAATAATAGTTTGATGCATTCAATGGATGTTTTAGGGAGTTAAAAAGGTGCGTTAAAAGTAGTTTAATTCCTCTACCTGTTGTTGGACATAAATATTTTATAGCCCTTCTGATATCGGCCTTATACTTCTTTTCACTAGTGGAAAAGTAGAAATAAGGTGATCTTGTTTTTCTTAGTCCGGACATAATGATTTTTCAGGATTGTTTTTGAATTGATAAAAATAAGAAGAATGATAGACGATGTTAAATGAACCTGTGTTCAAACAAAAATGGTGTCTCAACATAATTTCCATTTGAGTAAATATTATCCTTCAATTCTCTCTCTTCTGAAACAGAATGTCTGTGATTTGAAACTAGAAAATCACATGCCTGAAATTACACACAAGATTATATCATATATAGGGAAAAAGGTACATATAGGAAGTCTCTTATTTTAAAAGAACAGGGCTGTGTGCTAAAGTTATGATCAGAACAATGACTATTTGCTATATGAATTCAAACATGATAAAAGTGACAAGAGAACATGATCAACACAAATAGCCAAGAAAATGTACCTTCAAGTTCTGCTAGAGGCACTAATAATTAATAATAATGTAAAATAAAAGATTATTAATATATACATGATAAAAAAACTCACTTGAACATTTTGTCAAACACATCATATGCATTCACTCACACAACAACAAAAACCTCACAAATTACAAAATAAATCCTCCATGACAAAAGTTTAACACACATTCAACTCACCAAACTAAAAAAAACCTAAATGACATTCACAATCATAGTTTCAGTGGAGAAATATTCATGAAAAAGAATAAGGATCTTTTTTGAAATTAAAGTGAAACTATTTTTTTTTCTCTTAATCTTGATTGTGTTTTACATCACAATCCGAATCTATGTCTAAGAGAAGGAGTTTTAACTCTAGGATTAAAAAATAAACATAAGATGAGAATGAATAAAACAAACCAGAGAGGATGACGAGATTGAGCTTGAAGTTGCTGCAATGATACTTTGATTTGCAGTGGCAATAGTAAGTGAGAGATAGTGAACGAGAGGGATTGCATGTCGATGAGTGATAGCAGGTGTGACGTCGGCGACGAGTAAACTAGTGTCGCGACGACGATAAGTGAGAGAGAGGTGCAGCCATGGGAGTTATGCGGCCATGGGAGTTTCGACCGGCGGTCTTGCCGGCGCCGAATGTGTCGCCGGAGAAGGAGTGGCAGAAGAGATCGATGCAGGGAAGTTTGAAATGATTAGGGTTTAAGTTGAGAGAAATCTTTTGATGGATATATTTAATTTTTTGTTTCATTTTAAGGCAGTTTTGTTTTAGTTGAACAGCAGGGAATTATCACCCTCCTCTAATAGCAAATAAAACCGCTGCAAAATGATTTGATTCATGGCCATTTTACCAAACCGCCGGAAAATAAAAATAAACAGGCGATTTTACAAACCGCCGCTAACCGGTGATTTTTTTGTAGTGTGACAATCCTTTTTTACATATATCTCAAAACAAATAAACACTAAATTACTACTACAGGGTACAACAATTCAAGCATCAATTGCCACAAGTTCATTGTGGAAGACAATAATGGACAATTCAGAGCATCCCGGCACAAATACCGTATCAATTTCCATGTAGAGATAATTACAACTAATGCTAACATAGATATCAAGCATCAATCATACACCTTTGTACCTTTTTATGAAATCCCCCAGGGTAATGTTGCAGCAGGGTACTACATAGGTAAAAAATAAGTTAAATATATCAATTAAAACAATTTACAACATTTCTCACAAATAAAGTCATAACACTAACTATTTACATGTTACAGATGTCATTGGACTCATTTCCAATTATGAAACTGCAAACATCTTCTAAAAAAATGTTGTTACAAAAAAATACAAGAACATTTATCTCACTGATGCAAAGTAAAGATCATCTATATAACACAAAATTTATTACCTTTCTTCAATAACATCTATACAATTTTACAATGTCATTTTTCAACTATGCAGCAATGTTAGGCTCAAATGCACACTTTTCGGTGATCACATCGACATTGTAGAGAATCTGATTGTACAAAATTGCAAATATGAAATGATACTTGCTCTCCATTTAATGATGATTTCTACTTCTGCTGGTAATCTTCAAATACTGCATACCATCTTAAAATTATATACTATACACATAGAAAATTGGAATTACCTAACTTATATGTTCTGATTTGAACATACAGGTGAGATCAAGGTCACCACTACATGGAATGCTACCACCATACTAATGAATCCAGACATTCCACAAGCTTTGGAACTCCGCAAAAGGTTACATTAAGCATTTAAAAATTTATCATTTCATATTATTATGTTTAACAAGAACATAACTTATTTTACTTTATTACACTTTATTCTTTACACTGTTCACATAGCCTAGCAGCTGTAGATGAGCTTTCTCTTGCTACCTACTCTCAAACACCATCATTTACTCAGTCAGTATCATCCACTCAATTCTCAAATCAAGAAATCTGGAAAACACTAGCTGAACTCAAAGAGATCACCAAGGTAACAACAAATTTCAAAAAGATTCCGCTCTACTTTTAATTATATTACCATCTCACTTTGAACATACATTTCTAACCGGGAAATTTCACAACAGTTGTCACTATTAGCAAAATTTTAACACAACACAAATGGTACTTTGATGCTTCTGCATCCCATGGGAACAAAATCAAAAACATTTGATGGGCTATTAAAGTGTGACAAATGTTTTGGGACTCCTAAAAGATCTGTTGCAAGGTACTAAAGAACCACTATTTACAATAGTATAATTCACTACAAAAAGTTAACTTAAAATTATTAATATAGTCTAATGTTTGTTGCAGATATCGTCTGAATGTTGCAGTAACTAATCCAAAAGGAACAATTGCTTCTATTACTGTTTTTGACAATATTTCCTTCAAATTAGTAGGAGCAACAACAGAGGAATTACAAGCAAAGTTGATTAACGTAATACCTAATAAGCTAACAAACTCGACCTCATTCTCAACCTTTAATCTGTATTTTAATAATCTCTAACCATAATCCTATACTATTTAGGAAGGAGATCTAGAAGGGATTCATGATGAACTTGACTATCTCATTAATAAGACATATATAATGACAGTGGAGATTAACAACTACAACCTAAGCAATCCTACAGCAGGATCAGGAACTTATTGATACTTTTATCAGGAACTTATTGATACTTTTATCAACAGCAATTACCAACTACAGGTAACCAATACAACACTTACTATTAATCCTACATAATTGATAATCCATTTTCAACATTATAACATAATTCCCAATTTAATTTACTGCAAGATGACTCTGCCACAAACAATGCAGACTCATTTAAATCAGGGCCTAGATGACATTACTCCACTGAATATGGTCTGTAAGATAGAATACAAAATCTTTTAAATTATTTCATTTACTTTCTTTCAATATAAATATATTTCGTCATACAACTTATGACAGATACACCCTCTACCACAAAATACAATTCCAGACTCTTTCAGTGAACATTCTGAAAACTCATTGCCTCAGGTACTATATATACTTTGGTCATACCTCAGAGATTTAACCATACCACATCCTCAATGAAATTCAACATTTCAAATAACTAACTTAGTTATGTTTAAATTACATAATACAGGGAGGGAGCACTGTACACAATGATAATACCTCTCAAGTATCAAATACTTCCTACTGTGCAAAGACGACTCCACCCAAAGTATTCAACAAAGTCAAACCAATCAAGCTTGACTTCAATGTAAAAAAAGTTTTACAATTGAAATATTTTCAAATTATTCTAATATTTATTTTTTTAATCACTATGTATTCAATTAATACAAGATTTGAAACGTGAAGACTGTTCAAGCCATTGCACACAATCCTCAATTACTCCATCTAAAAGATCAAACTCAACTGTTGAAGCTGAGGTTTTTACTTCATATATCAAAGGAATTGGATCTATGACTGCAGTCGTCAAAGCACAAGTATAAAAGGAGAAGAATGAATGACTCAATCATCACAGAATAACAAACACTTCTGGAAAGCAGTTGGTTTAAACTTATATTAATTATCTTAGTTGGAAGTATCGACTATCTCCACTACACTAAACTTGCTTCCACTATCATATATTCTACAAAAACTTACACTTATTACTATGCTACTTTAATCGTATCTATAGTTATATAGAACTGTGTTTGATGCTACCAAATTTAAACCTTATGATGCAGATTATATGTAGTACTCAATTAGTATTTATATGCTACAACAATTATATATCTCCGTAACAAACATTGAATTCAATTTAAAAATATTTTACATCACCAATATGACTAGACCAAAACAATACCAATAAAAAAATGATAAATAGATATTCAATACAACTCTAATTAAGTCCATATAACAATAATATGAAAAGGAATGACACCAAGTTTTTCTTTATTCAACTTATAAATAAACTAAATATTGATACACATTTAAAGTAACGCTCATAAACAGCTACAAATAATAATAAAAATTTTTGGGATACACTCCTATATAATGCATATCCTAATAGTTCTATAAGTATGGAACAAAACCTTAACAAATAAGCTCTTTAATATTTTTTTCTATATTCGTTGGCCCATTAATATTGTACACATATAATGTAATTCTTTTTATAACTAATTATTACAGGTCCTTTACAAATATGGACGACAAACATAGTCCAGGCCCATTAGCAAATATCCGATATAAGCTCCAATTGCCACACCAACTTATCACCATTTATAAGCACTTCCTCTTATCTTCAACCACCCCCAAATCTCACCATCTCACCTGACACTTCGAGAAGAACATGGACCACAATGCGAAGAAGAAGCCAAAAGCAAGAGAACAAGGTAGGCCAACTTTCTCACACTGGTAGGCTGTAAAATATCATCTACAACATTATTAACTAAAAGCATAAAAATTTATCTGCGTACAATAAAATTTTGAATTGAATTCAAACAAGAACTTATTAAATAATACCAGTAAATAGACTTCTTACCCTACCTACATACACAAAAAAATCTTTGGATCAATCTAAGAATTACCACACATAAACTAAAATTTTTAATTTTTTGGTATCAAATATATATTCCTAAACACTAGGGTTTACTATTCATTTACATCATTCTTTCGTGATGTTAAATTGGAAGTTTATTATTAACTGATTCCTTTACAATTTAAATAGAAATAGGCTTATTCTTCATGGGAGAGAACTCATGGCCAACTGATGGAATAAGAATCTTTGAATCCATTTATCGACCAAAAGAGGTATGGTTTTACTACCCAAATGTATAATATTTTTAATTTATTTAGTATCTCGACCAGTACATATAATAACTGAAATTTTAAATAAATATTACCATCATGTTAAATATGAAAGTAATTTGTAATTTTTCCAACTTCTTATAGGATCATCTTACTCTGTGGTCCCCAGTTCTAAAAAGATTTGATACTGAATTTGAAGAAAATGTCATATGTACAATTGATAGAAAAGACAACTGTTTCAAATTTGACATCATCATCAATTCAAAGGGGATGTACCTACTTAAAGGAATAAGTAAACTCATAAGTTTTTATAAACTTTCAAATCCATCCAGAATCATTTTTCAATATACCTACAATGGCATTTTTTACCTAAGTATCAATGATATGGATGGTTTTGATCTGAATTTTGGGAGAGACCCAAAAATCAATTTCACAAAAATACTCCCACAACACCTACTACAGGTGATTCAGACCAAAAACAATACTGACACCACTATTAAGGTCCAAACAAAAACAGCTCCCACCCAAACAGGAAATTTTAATACCTCATCAACATACCTAAACACAAGCACTGGTACAAGTAACAGGTATTTAATCTTATCATTACTATTTCTGTAAACCAAGTCAAGTTTAATAAAATATTACATCTATATGTCAATTGCTAGGAAAAGGTCTAGAAGAAAGGCACCAACATTTGCAAATAGGTACATAATTATATCCCATTATCAATTATTTTTAATGAATTCTTACTTATACAATTACTTATATAATATTTTTTTCATCATTGTTTCAGGATGTACACTGTCCAACTTACACGTTATGAAAGTTCAAAGAGCCAATTAGTACAATTAAAAATTTATACTATTTTTACCCTTTTATAGTGGAATTTCCATAACTAACAACATTTAGAATATGTAGACATTTAGTGCTGAATACACAAAAAAGCTGATGAAATGGGGAAAACATGGAGAATGGATACTTCAAGTTGGCCATGGTAAAACAATAAAGAAATTCCCCTGCAAAATGCTAAACTCCAAGGGATACCTGGCTAAACTAGGAAAGGGGTGGAAGGAATTTGCTGAGTTCTATAAACTTACAAGGAACGACGAGTGTGTCTTCCGCATTGTGGATGGACCTAAAAGATTGATGGGTGTTTGTATTTATTACAAATTAGTGCGTAAAGTGGTCCAAACTAAAACGCTAAAAACTTATGCATTTTTTGGATTTCGTTTACTATAGCTTTGTAGTCAACTACCGAAGAGCCCTCTTTTTGGTTGAACAATTAAGTTATATTGGGCTAACTAAACTCATATATGTAAGTAAAGATCATATTGCACCAAATGATCCTCTTAATGGTTAGAAAACCGTCTACATCTTTAACATCATCATTGATGCACTCAACTTTCTTCAAAAGTATTAACAAAAATTAAACACATTACTTGTTAGACATTAACATACAAACAAACTTGTCCATCGGACGGGTCTATTGACTAGTTTAAGTAAAAAGTGCTAAATAGCAAAAAAAAAAAAAAAACTCAATCTATTCAAATTTCTACCATGAAATATATGGAAGAGAGTATGGGCTATTATGATACACTTAACAATTATCATGGTGTATATATTATCATTGTTAGTATCAGTTAAAATTAAAAGCTAAAGATAAGGATATTAGCACACTACTTTAGATGAAAAGGAAGAAATGCAAGCTGTATTATCTTATCAATCAGAGTAATCACTTTTTTTTCTGACCGAAATATATTTTCTTTTATTAATTAAATTATATTTAAAAAAATGTACTTACAATGAATACTGTTTGTGCATAAATATTATAGAAAAATGATAAAACTAACACAATCTAAAATACAATCTACTTGGTAATATTCACTCAGGTAATATTATCTTTTGAGTTAACTGTAGATAAATTATATATGGAAAAAAACAAAATTAGTAAATTTGACACAATTGGATATCACGTGAGTTCAGAAACAATATTATTTTATTTGAGAAAGTAAGCATTAAAAGAATAAATTGCATGAACAAATATATTTTATTAATTAACTTATTCATGCAATGCACAGTTCATTATTTTGATATTACAGTATAAATACATTATTACAATATAGAACTATAACATATATTAAATTAACTAAAAATATAGGTTGCTCACACGAAATACAGATAACAACATAAAGAATTAAATATTAACTGAGTATATTGATAAATTTAAAGAATTTAAGTTGTAAGAATATGTAACTAAAATTACTAAACAACAATAACATAGTTTTCATCCAAAATAAAATGTTTTCATTATAATCATATTACTAAACAATAATAACATAGTTTTCAAACTCGCATAGAAGCATGTTTTTGCTTCTGAAATCATTTTTTTTTTCACATTGAAAAAACAAAAGTTCTAAGTTATCAATTGAAACCTTCTTTCATTATTTTCTTATTACTTATTACATTATATTTTTACTATTCATGCTAATAACAATTTATTTCTTTTCATATAATAAATTTAATTTCCTTCATTTATTCGATAAAAAATTAATATAATACAAATTTATATATAAGAGATATTTATTTTTCTTTTTAACATGTACTATTTAATAATTTTAATACTTAAATTTATTTATAATTTTGATGAAATTGTCATTAAAACAGTTAATGTTTTCCGTCTGGGGACCTTACGATGTCCGACGTTTGACATTGTCAGGGACCGGTTATGGTATTTCCAATTGTCAATGACCACTTTTTTCAATGCTAAAATTGTCAGAGATCAGTTTGGGGGTTTACTAAAAAAATTAATATTTTAACACGTTAAACTCGCCATTGGCAAGTTTTGTATTATAAAAAGTTACTTTTCACTACAACATTTTAGGCTTTAAGTCACGCATTTTTATGTCACGTTTAAAAACCGTGACCTAAAACCCCCTATAGTCACGTTTTTCGACCATGACTTTATTTAAAAAGTTTTAGCCACAGAATTTCCTAAAAACGTGACATTAGATATTAAAAGTCCTGGTTTACAACCGTGACTATTTAGAAAAAGTACAGGTCACGGTTTTTCAAATCAATATCACGTTTATTAGGAGTGACCATACATTCAATGAAAGTGACATTCAAGAAACCGTGACTTAAAATTATAAACGGTGACCTAAGAAATTTCATACATTAATTGGTATTACCTCAACACTTTACCACACTATCACACTCTTCTTTATTAAGTTATTAACTTTAAAAAAAAGTAAATAAACCAAGAACCCTCACACGCCGCCCTCAATCCAGATCTGTGGAGCTGCGAATCCTGCGATGAGGGGAGAGACAGAGAGGAGGAGACTGAAGGGGGAAGAACGTCGTGCTATGCCGCCGCTTCACACCATCGCGGGTTGAGTGCTTCGCACCTGTGCCTTCACGCCTCGCCGCCCTCAACCTAGATCTCTGGCGCTGCGATGAGAGGAGAGAAAGAGAGAAGGGATAAGTGACCGAGGGTGCTGCGATCAGAGGAGAGAAGAGAGAGGAGGACCGAGGGTTCGAACCATGAAGGGATAAGGGACCTGCGGCATTGGGCTCGCGCTCCGATCTCGAGGGCTAGGGCAACTTGGAAGAAAAGGGACGGATGACCGAAAAGGGGGTAAGGCCGTCGTTGCTGCTATGCTGAGGTGTGGTTGAGGTGGCTTCAGGGTGGTGACTCTCTCCATTGTTGTTGATTCTCTGGATGATAATGAAGGTGGGTAAACCTTCTCTGTTTTTTGTTTTTTATTTTTTATTTTATTATGTGTTTTGGTTAATAGATTATATTTTTGGTGTAGGTGATGATGATGGTGATCAAAAAATGAAGTTGATGATGAAGGATGGGTGAGGCAGTGTTGGTGGTGACTCCACGGTGGTGATTATGTTGGCCTTGGTTGGTTTGTATTCACAACGGTTTGCTGATATGGAGTATTGAAGGTCGGTTTGTTCAATTCAAGTTCATTTTGATCTCTGTTTATTGTGGAACGCTTATTATGTTGTGATATTTGATAATTGAAAGTATTAGGGTGATGGGAAACAATATTATTACTGTCCCTCAATCATTCTTGTTATTCTTTCTCCATGTGCACTAAAGAATTGAATATTTGAAATTTTGTACAATTCTTTGATGCATAATTAATTTTAATTTGATGCTTAATTTTGTTTGACGCTACTTCAGCTTGCAAGGCTAGAGGTGCCAATCTAAGGGTTTATTTCAAGGTACCAAACAAGTCCCTATATAGTTTTGATATATACCTTCTAAATCTAGCTAGCCTTCTATATAGTTCCACTACATAATTACAATTAATATGGATAGTTAAATTTCAAGTTGTTTATACACCTTGGCTATTTTACTACTTGCTCTCTCTCTTAGTCATGTTGTTTTCTCCTCTAGACATAGGCAATATTGGAGGAAACTGAGCTCCGTAGATCATTTGGATAATAATAATAAAAAAAAAAAAACTGAGCTCTAGATATAACAATAATACAATATTCAGACTTAGGAGAAAATTGTCAAACTAAATGGATTTATGATCAAATATGTAATGGGGTCTTATAAACTATATATCACATAATTATGTGAAATATTCTCTTAGGTGTTACTTAGGAGCTAGTCCATGTATATTATCTATCATGAACATCCAAATCAGAATCTGTAATACTCGTTTATTAATGAACATAGTCAGTTGTGTCTAAAGAGAAAGTAATGTCTTTAAGAATAATTAAACTAAGTTCTATTAGCAGTGTTGCTAGCCTCAACTTCCTTTTTTTTTTATTCCATCATGTATCATGGTTGAGTTGCAATTGGATTGTATCTGGACTGTGAATGATTCTTGGCATGATTTTGTTGATTCATTTTCTTGAAATTGTATGTGGCATTGTAGTGGTAACTATTGTGTTTAATTTGTTCTGTTTCTGATTTTTTTTTTGTCCTGAAATTGGTTTTGATGATGAGGAATGACGAGGATGATAAAGGTTATGATGATGAAACTAGCTAGTTTAGACAATGTCACTTATTGTTTAGATGGGCTGCATAGGTAAGGATAAGTTTTGGAGTCTTTTTAAGTGTTGATATATTAATCCAATTTTAAGTGCAGATTTCTAAAAGCAAGTTGATGGACTTGAAATGCTACAAAAGGTCTTTTCATCTTCACTCTTAATAATTTGTTTTCTTTTGAAATATTGTATGCATTATTGCTCATAAAAAATGTGATTGTACTTCAGGCACTTCCATCCATTGCTAAGGAAATTATAGAAGTTATGGCCATACTTTTGAGGTGGTTTGTGTTGTTGTTCTGCAAATCCGACACATGTCTATTGAAGGTGCAACTTATTGTTTCATTTTGTCTTTTAATTGTGATTTCTATGAATTTATTTCCCTTTCTTCCCTGGTTATAGTAATATATTTATTGGTCCTTTAAGCATAACTTTGTGCAATTTAAAAATTTATTCCTAAACTACTTGACACCTTGAGGGAAGAGTTATAGGTGCCATTTGCTGTTAGGTTATATGTAAAGATTATATTTGTAGTATCTTTATTTGGATGAGTTGAACTTTCTAGTTTTTAATGCAAAGTTTGGACTATTTGATATAATATCAAATTTATTATTTATTATTATTACTAATACTACTATGACGTTCATGAATGATAGATAGATAATGTCTTGCCAGATTGATTTTCTATTAAAAAGAAAGTTTCTACAAAGGTATATGCAGTGTATGCTTTTATTTTTCTAATATGATTTTGTTGTAGATGTTTGGTGTGTCTAATATGATTTTGATGTAGATGTTTGGTATGCAATGATATAGTTCTGCCTTTGTTGTATTAGTGAATTTTCCATAATTATTTGAGACACTTATTATATTTCATAGGATGTGTATAAGGACCATGAGAAGATTGGAGTTCTTCGATGCAAGCATGAGTACCAAGTGGATTGCTTGAAGAAATTGTTGCTTGTCAAGAATTTTTGCCCCATATCCAAGTCAGAAGCATTGACTCGAAGGATGATTTTTATTAGTCAGCATCATCACATATTCTCATCTTTCTCTTCCTGGCAGCTAGCCTTAATTGTCTAATTTATTTTTGAACAAAATTCATATTTTGTTAAAGTATTGTGTATATGAACTTGCAAATATAGAGTGTGTCGTATTTGCCAACTCAAATTTATGAGAGTTTATACATTTGATCTTCTTCACTTAATTGATTATTAGTTGAATTTTACACCTCTTTAATGAATTAAAGTTTGATATAAATAATATATGTAGAATAATAAAATCAATAAAAGTTATATAAGTGAATACACAATAATAAGGGAAAAATGTCACTTTCAAAAATAGGGAATTTATTACTGATTATAAATATTCTAAGGCCACGGCAATATGGTAAGCATAGAATTATTATGCATTTTTGCGGATAAAAAGGTGACCATAGGATAAAAAAGTGACCATAGCTATAACATGCCACATTTTAAAACCGTGACTATAGTTATAACTTGTCACGTTTTAAAACCGTGACAATAGTTGCAACTTGTCACGGTTAAAAACCGTGGCCATAGACACATTTTGTCACTTTTAAAACCCGTGACCATAGCTCTAATTTGTCATGGCTAAAAAACGTGACCATAGCTCTAATTTGTCACGGCTAAAAAACGTGACCATAGATCAATGGTCACGTTTTTCAACTTTAAATTAATCAACCGTGACTATTGTTCTAATAACCGTGACCATTGACCTATAGCCACGGGGGTATTGTTCACGGTTTGTAAACCGTGACTTAAACCTAAAAACCGTGACTATAGATCAAATGTCATGGTTTTTATCACCTATGGTCACAGTTTTCAACTGTGACTATAGGCCTAAAATGTTGTAGTGTTTGATGCTTAAAACTCGCCAATGTAAGTTTTGTATAAAGAAATGATTTTTAATCAATAAAAACTCGCAGTTGGCGAGATTGATACTGGAAACACCATATTTCATTCATTTTTTACAAATCAACATCTTTAATAAATTTCAATGCTCATTTACCATATTGAAAATAAAAACCCACAAAAAGACCCTTATAGTGTATTTTATATTACTCAAACATCAAACCTTCTAGTTTCCACCCCCAACCTATTGCAATCAATTATAAAGAAAAATTAAAAAAACTAAGATGAATTTTTTACATTAATTCCCTGCAAATTTATATTAATCAATATATACTGTCAAACATAAAAAGCACTACATTGAGAATCTGAATGCACATAAAACTTTTATTCAAATAACTAGTCAATATACTTCAAAAAGCAAAAACTAAGTATTCCAAAAGCTAGTGCTTCATGTATTTTGCTGTTTTCCTTTTCCCTTTGGCTGAATCTTTTGGCAAGTTGAAGGGTTGGTTTGTCTTGCAAAATCTTCAACAATAGCAATAGCAAGAATTTGCCTCCGCAATTAATAAAACATTACAGTAACATAAAAGGAAATTCATGAAAACAGAACCAATTAGAGGAAATTCAATTTATGTTATTCATGAAATCAGAACCAATTAGGGAAAATTAATGAAATCAGTACCATTACGGGAAATTCATGAAATCATAACTAAATAGGGGAAAGTCATGAAATCAGAAGCAATTAGAACCAATTAGAGGAAATCAGAACCAATTAGAGGAAATTCATGAAATCAATAAGGGGAAATTCATGATATCAGAACCATAGGGGAAATTCATGAAATTAGAACCAATTAGGGAAAATTAATAAATTCAGTACCATTACGGGAAATTCATGAAATCATAACCAAATAGCGGAAATTTATGAAATCAGAACCAATTAGAACCAATTAGAGGAAATCAGAACTAATTAGAGGAAATTCAATTTATGTTATTCATGAAATTAGGGGAAATTCATGAAATCAGTACCATTAGGGAAAATTTAATCAAAATTAGGGGAAGTAGACATACCTTCAGTGGTGGCTATTGAAGACCGAGGTTAAGCGGAACGACGCTCCACGGTGAAGCGGTGGTGGCTTCGAAGGCACGGTGAACGACGCTCCAGAGGTTAAGCCAACTCTTCGAAGCAGAAGCAGAGCCGACGTGGTGATGCGCGCTACGACGGAACGGTGAAGCGGTGGTGGCTATGGAAGCAGTCGCAACATGTAGCTATGAGCAGAGGTTTACTTCCACCATTTGTAGTGGCAGAGTGAAGTAGCTTTTTGAATTTTTAGGGTTTTTTTATTTATAAATTGTTAGGGGTAGAAATATAATTATACATACTCCGTTAAATCTAACTTAACACTGTTTATTTTTTAGTGAGGGAAGGGAGGTAAATGTCAGGTGTTAAAATAGAGGGGAACCGAGTGTAATATTATTAAACCTCAGGGGAGGTCAGTGCAATTTACCCTGGTAATAAATGTCGGGTTTATGTAATTACCTTTTCATCAACCAATAACATTTGGATACTAGACACAACATTTGGTGAAGTAGCATAGCAGACATTCCATAGCCTTGCAATCTTGACGCAAACTTTCGAAGATTCCTTTTAAGGTGTAATAGTATCCAAGGGGGAGATCTTGTTAGATGGTAAAAAAGGAGTGCTGCAAAAACATAAGAATATTAATTCCAGTGCAAATTGAATTTGAGGCATAATGAAGGACCAAAAGTTTGGAAAAAAATATTGAATTTTTTTCTTATTCAATGGAGGTTTCAAGATTTTGAGGATTTTAGGGTAGTATGAACACAGTATAGGCTGGGTTAATATCAAAATTAGATGTACAAAGGCCAATTATATCTTTTGCTGACCAAAAAGATAAGTAATGTACTATATATGTATTCCCCAATGGTAGGAGGTTAGGATTGTTAAGGCCATGCAAAAAAGTGTTTGAAAAATATTTTGGTTTAGAAAATCTCCTTAAAAACAATATTAGTTGTTTTTGTAAGAGGTTTCTTGTCTTTATCATGTATAAGGATCCGGAGCCCTTTCTTTCTCTTGATTCTTGATAGAGCAACATAGAGTTGGTCGTGGGTGAAGACAGGGGTTGGAAGGTAGAGTCCAACAAAATTCAGGGATTTTCCTTGACTTTTGTTTATAGTCATACAATATGAAATAATATTCGGGAATTGTCTTCTTTCTAATTGAAATGGTCAGACACTCTCTCAATGTGTCATTGTCATTCTTGATATGAGTACTTGTTTTCCACAGTGAGGACCACACATTAATTCTCCTCCAATTACATGTGTTCCAAGATGTGTAATGATCAATCGAGTTCCATTGCAGAGACCTGCAGCTTGGTCTATGTTTCTGATAAGCATTACCGATGTTCCAATTTTCAAGCTTAATTTGTGATTTGGCAATTAAGGAATTGAGGTATTCTATAGGGTGTATATCTTGAAATGAGGAAATTTGTTCCGTTGCTCTTGAAATGGAGTCAGAGCTGAAGTAATATTTGCTTTCACCGGGTATTAGGGTAAGAATATAATCATTAACAACAAGAACAACTTCCAGTGTAGGAGCAAGGATTGCTCTGAAGCTCAAAAATGATGGATCATTATAATTTTGGCAAAGATTTGGGTATGTGGCTTCTACAATTGCTTGTATTAGGTCAATGAATTATGTTAATAGAAATTCAGGTGGTATTTCTATCTCAACTTCTCCATCATTGGGTTATGAAATTTCTCCATTCCCAACTTGAAGAATCCATTCAGCAAATTTTGTCCGCTCAGCCAAATCATGGCTTATGGCATCAGACTGCAAACACATATTTCTTGTGAGGGTAAGGACAGTACAAAAAGGCCATAGGTAGGATGACTTAAGTGATGCGTATATGACATCTGAACGGGTTCCATGTGGTATGACTGAAAGAATTTGTCGGAAATCCCCTCCTAAAACCATCACCTTTCCAGCAAATGGTTTGGATGTATTTGTTGTTGGATCCCATCGAAGCAAGTCTTGAAGAGATCTGTCTAGAGCTTCAAAACATTGTCTTTTAATCATAGGAGCTTCATCCCAGATTATAAGACTTGTATGCTTAAATAATTCTGCAGCAGGGGAGTCTGGTTTAAAGCTGCACATCGATTCATCTGTGATATTAAGGGGGATAGCAAAGCAAGAATGAGCTTTTCTCCCAGCTGGATGTAGAGTTGTAGCAATTCCACTTGAGGCAACTATCAGTGCAATTTGACCTTGGCTTCTTAATGCAGCCGCAAGTGCATTCCAATCTGACCTCCGTAGCCATATAAGAAGAAAAATCCTCCTTTTTTTGCATTGACAACTGAAAGAATAGTGTTGTAAACTTCTCGTTGTTTTGTTGTCATTGTTTCTAATGATCTTGCGAGTTCAACGGCAAGTGAAACTCGGTTAAAGTTTAGCTAATCTGCTATTAGTTGATTAGTTGTGGAGTCTTCATAATTTTCTGATGGGTAAGGCGTGTCATTAATATTCCTCAAACTTCGACCATTAGATTTGAGAAGGTTTTCAATCTTGTAAAGTGCCTCATCTTGAATTTGGTCTTCAGTTAATCGCAGATCTGTATAGCACTACTTAAATACATTGCAGCTGTGTTTGCAAACATAATATGACATATTGGTAACATTAAATTTACTCAAAAAAATTTTATAGCATTTATTGATATCAGAAATCTTAAGTATAATTTACTTTGAGATTTTTTGTCATGGTGTTTGACTTACACGTTGCAACAACATCATATGCATTAACGAGATTTCCTGATCCATCATATTTTTGGTGTTCTGACTGAGATGTTATACGATTCTTCCCCTTGGAGTTATTTCGGTTAGCAGCTGGAAATAGTAAAAATAAGTTAGGAGCGTGAAAAAAGGCGGGAAATGTTAGCAGAAATAAAGGTGGTATCTAAAAGTAATTTTTTAGGTTGTGGTATCAATACCTTTAATATTCAACTCAGAAGGAGTCACCTCTTGCAAAGGTTGATCTTCGATAATGAGGCACTGCTGCCTTTTTTTATGTACATTGTAACTATAAGAAGATTTGACACTGGATATACATTGGGAGAGAACAGACGCTGGGGTATGTGTATGTGCATCACTATCATAGTGTATCTTAATGCGTTTAATAGGCGAGTGAATCGGAGGAAGGTTGGGATGGGGAAAATCTCTATGGTTAGGAATCTTCATTAAGTTGGATGAATAATCAGTGTGGGTGGGTTAGTTTAAGTACTAGTTTAAAGGGAATAAGAGAATGGGAAATGAACAAACTATTTTTAAAAAACATAGAGAAATAAGAGGAGTTAAGTTGTATCAAACCTTAGAGCCATGGTGATGCTTCCATTTTTTTAGAGACTCAGTTGACCGCCGATGGTTGATCGGAAATGTTGGAGTGGATGTAAGTTGAAGATGGCTTAATGTGAACTGTAAGAGAAGATAGAAATATGATATGACTTTTTTTTTCACTTAATCTGAGGAAAAATGGAAATTAAAATTAGAAATGTAATGGATTTTAAATTTGAATTAAATTTTAAAATTTGATTAATATATATTCAACTAGGAGGTTTGATTTATTAGTATTATTATTTTTTCTATTATATAAGCAATGAATATTTAATTTATGTAAGGATGAAATAATTTTATAATTTAAAAAGTTTTTCAAGCAACACACTTGCCAAATGGGAGGAAGTTCCGATTGTGAGAGAATGGGGACATTGGGAAATGGAAAAGGGCAGCTGTTCTGAGCATTAATAAATATTGAATGTAAGTAGCATTTAATAATGAGAAGACATAATGGGTTGAAGCAGTGTAATTCAAAAGAATTTAAAATGGTGGTACACGTGGGGAGTGGTTGTATCTGATATAAGAGGATTGGATAGGCTATCTGGGAACGAATGATATAGAAGGTAAGAAAAGGCGGTAAAATTGATTTACGCGAGGAATTAGTAGCTTTTAGGTAATATATTAGATAATGTTTTGTCTATTTATGATAACTAATATTTTAATAAAAAAAATAGCTGCTAATTACTCTCATCATTTTGTGATGTTTTAAGTCGTTATATTTAAACAATTGGCGCAAAACTTATTTCATTTTTCCGAATAAACAAAATAATATTGTCTATACAATCAATTCAAAACTTTAATTGAATTGATTGATGTGATGTTGTGTTTAATATCTTTTCCCTACCTCTTGCTATCATGCACCTCTCTATTGACTCCAGAAGTCTACTTTTATTTAGTAACAATATTTACACTATCACAGCTACTATCTTTTTCATTGTACCATATTTAGATACTTGCATGAAATTAGTTCTATTGTTCATTAGACACAACTCATCCGACACACTTTCATACGCGGTGTTCTTTGTTCTTCTAAATGGTATGTTCAATCTCTAAACATTTTATTATAGCGATTCATCTAAATAATTTCACTATTTTTATTTTTTAATTTGATAATATATATATATATATATATATATCATATATGTGTGCATGTGTGTGTATGTATTTCTCTATTATTTTCATTTTTTGTGCACTATTTCATTTTATTTTTCAATCAAATATGTATTAATAATGTTAATAATGATAATCTTTTCTAACCAGTATATCGATTGAAGATGTAATTTTTTCTCTTGACAGCTTTTAAAGTATTTTTTTTATTATCATTATATTATATTTATTTGTAGTCTTTATATATAAACCACAACATTTAAAACATTTTATGTATGTGTTACTAGATATGTTTTAGTTCATCTCATATGTTTTCATTATATTTTTTATATAGAATTACTCTGTAACTTTCATTTTATATATTTGTTATTCTAATATATAAATCGCAACTTGGTTTTAAATAATTTATATAATTTGATTTAGGCTGAATCAAATGGAACTTCTATTGTTGTTGTCACTTCTTCAACTGATGATTTTCAAAGTGATAGTCATGATTATGTTGTGAATCAACCAAATCATTCCAGTAGTTCAGACACTGATGTTATCTGTATCACAAGCGGTGAAACAAACTCAGTTTCTTTAGAGGGATACTCGGATATGATTTTGCCTGATCAAGATCATACATTCCGTCTTACCCTTACTCGTGGTCAAGTGAAAAGGAACCAACCATTGGTAATTTTATTTTTCTAATTTATGAAATATCTAATTTTTTGTGATATATGTTGATAATTTATTTATTATTTTTTTGACATAATATCATCTTATGTATTTGTAATACCTCAGATTGTCCAAGTTAGTATGTGTAAGAGATCACGTTACACCCGGGAAGATAGAGCCAAGTGGACCCCACCTCCCCACCCTTCTTTCTTTTCCCTTCCCTTTTCTTTCTTTTCTTTCTCTCTTCTCCCATAACTCTCTCTTTCCCTATTTCCCTTTCTTCTTCTTCTTTCTCATCTCATCTCTTCTTCTCAAATCTCTCATCAAACCTCCATCAATCTTCAACATCTATTTATCATTTTTCATATAGTATCTTGTGGGTAAGTGTAGAGTATTTATTTCTCTCTATTAGTGTCTCTTTCTCTCTATTTTCGTTTTTGGGGTTTAGGGTTTATATTTGGGATTATTGAATTTGGAGTAGATTTGAGGTTTGTGATGTGTTCTCTAGGGTCTCATTCAACTAGGGAAGCTCCAGGCAACTCATCCTAGCTCTAGAAGGTGCTTTAGAGCTCATTAGAGTATTTTGTGAGTAATGAGTTATTTATGGTTTATGATTGATTTTGATTGTTATTGTTATTGTGAATTTCATGCTATTATAGTTGATAGGGACTGAGATTGATTGATATATGATTGATATTGCATGTTGGTTATGGTTGATTTGAATGGGTTATGGTGAAAGAGTGGATTTGGAGAAATTCTCGAGTTGTTTTACTGCAGATTTTTGCTACTAGTACTGATTGTAATCGATTACCATGTGGTAATCGATTAAAATGAGTCGATTCCATTGAAAAGTCACATTTTTTAAGGCGGTTATCGATTACACGAATTGGTAATTGATTACAGGTTAGCAATTTTGCGAAAGTTTTCTTCTAGAATGAAATTTGATACTGGTAATCGATTACAGAAGTCTGTAATCGATTACAAAAGAACTAAAACTCTATTTTCATGATTTTAACTCAAAATATGCATGCTCTTAAGTTATGCATTCATATTCATTCGTTCACCACTACCCAAAACTCGATACCTCGATGTTTATGATGTTAATATGATAATATCATGAATGTATATCGAAATGCGTTACGAAATGATAAGAATTAAAACATGAACAAAGGTTATTGACTCGGCCTGAGGAAGGGCGGGGCTCCCGGGGTCGAAGTTTAGGGAACCTGAGGAAGGGCTGGGCTCCCGCGATCTATAATGTAACTTATACATGTACTAAAAAAATAATACGAGTTGTGGAATATGTTAAGTGGTAATTGTGTGGTGAGTTAACATGTCTGTATGTATGATTATGATGTTAAATTATAAATTGTCTTTAATCTGATATTCATTAAGCGTATGACTCACTCATTCATACAAACCATTTTCAGATTCAGGTGCTGATCAAGGGGTGAATCAATCCGTTCTTCCAAGCTCTTAGCTTCGGTGAGCCTCAATGTTTCGAGGCTTATGTTTTAGTCTGTTGTTTTCGTAGTGTGTTCCATAAGGTTACAAACAAGATTGAGTATGTTATATGTATGTGATGTAGTCTAATTAAGACTTATTGAACCCCTGATGTGTTACTTTGATTTTCGAACTAAGTAGGATGTTATGGCAGGATTATATGTATGATGAATATAGGGATATTACGTTAAAGACCCTATTTTAATTATGGATTATACGTGATCTATGTTGTTGTAGTAGTTGTGGTTGTTTCTGTTTGGTTAAGTTGCTATATGGAAGCAGGTTAAGGCTGACATAGGGCTTGGTGTCCTGTGTGCCAGTCACGGATCCGTTTTGGGTCGTGACAGTATTTTAGTATATTCCTGTTCGAATGCGCAATTTGCAAATTGAGATTGGTCAACCATATTTGTCTGTGAAAGATTTAGTTGTATCCCGTAGATCTAATTGGGAGATCATTTGGAATAACTATCGAAACAATCAATGCCATTTTGGGAAGGGCTGGTATGAGTACTATATCGATCATGGACTTTCAGAAGGTGAAAAAATAAACTTTGAATTTAATATGAATGATAACAAGATATGTTATGTGTACCACATCAAAAAGAGTTGGTGAGTATGAAGGTAACACTTTTAATATACTATTATATTTTCATTATTTTTAATTTATAATTTAATCATATCTTTTTTAAATATTTATATATTTCACTTACTTTATTTCAATTTGTTGGTTTGATTTTTTTCCTAGGTGAAAAATTGAGACTGGATGTGAAGCTGAAAGTGTTATGAAGATGGTTGGATGCATAGTTTTTTTTGTTGTATTTAGATATTAGTGAAATATGAAACATCAGTGAAGTTCATGTTTGTAGAAGTTTTTATCAGTATTAAATTATTATGACTAGAAGTAAATTCAGTATGATTATTGTAATATTGTATCAGTTTATCAAACATATCTATATATATATATATATATATATGTGTGTGTGTGTGTGTGTGTAACACCCTAATAATTACCTCCTTATGCTTAAGTCATAATGAGTTAATTACCGGAAATTAACATTCTGTTTCAGAGTAAATTTTTAAAAGTATGGATACGTGGAAAATAGGGCCGTAAAATTTTCAAAGTAAAAAACGCAAGTTCTAAATCGTGGCTTGTACGCTATGAGACATAATCTGATATATCAAACTATGAAACTGTGAATGCACATAACCATAATACAATATTACATGAAAGTGACCCATTACATACATATAGATTCAGGTACACATAGGAATTAAACATATACACGTAAAATCCGAAATAATATTACAATAGTAGAGTATTAGAGTTTCTAGAGTACCATAAGCGTGTACAGTCACTTATGGATCTCTTATAAACTCAACTAAACGTCAGATAATACATAACGTGATAATACAAAATATCAGAAAGATAAGACTCTAAAGCGTAAGTCTCTCAAAGTGTCCGAGTCTTCAATCCTCTGTCAGTATCAGCCTGCTCACCTAGTAGAGGGACCTGTGCCTTGATCTGAATCTAAAACAAATAGTGGTGGAATTGGGGTGAGCTCCACGGACTCAATAGAGGGATCACTCCGGTTTATTTTAAAAGCAGTGATACATGTATAAGTTAATTAATATTATTTCCAAAGAACACATTCATATAAATTTCTGGAGTGTCACACCTATATGCATCTTTGATAATTATATTAATGCATGCATCTGATATGTAGGCAATATCTAATACATAATTAAGATACAATATAATACAAATAAAACATTAATTATTTCATGTGTCATGATCTTTTACTGTAAATGGCACAACCCTCTTACTTTCTACCTCCGTCACTCCGGTCCCCAAGGTTATGAGCTCATACCTCTCTAGTTTCTACTAGGAATCTATGGGGAAGAGGGGTTTATTCACTTTCTCTCACAAAATGGTATTGGGGACCGAGGGTGCCAACCTCCCTTGCCAATTCCATTTGCAGAGAAAGTTACTCATAAACTTATTTTTCATTTCACATGACATTTCATCATAGTTCTGGCCCATCAAAATACACATACAGCACATATAATTTCACATAACTTTCAAATTTACTTACATTAACACTTTAAGCATAAATGCATGAAAATATTCCTTTATAATTTCTTTAATAGATCATTAAGAGCTTCTTTTTATAATTTAGAATTAATATATATACATGTGCCTATAATACTGTACTACAGAAAAATACATCATGAAGTTAAAATCATAAAAATTGCTAAAATACCAGAAAACTGAGAATCTGCAGAAAAATCCTGCGACCTGGCCGCTAACGCCCAAGGCGGCTAAAACACCCGCTAGCGCCTGTAGTATGGCCGCTAGCGCGTGCTACGACTCTGTTCTCAGCATAGTTCATCCCAGATTATGATTTTTGGTGCATAACACCAATACAACTGAATCTAATGCATGAAAAACATAGAAATACATTATATAACATAAATCTAACCCCTACCTCTTGTAGTTTTGCTTCCTAGAGTTAAGAACCACTATGTCTCTCTTGAAAGCTACTTGCTTATGAAGCTTTCCTCACTCTTGATGATGATGATTGAGATTCTAGAGCTCCCAGATGATTTCTATTCGGTTAGAACTAATAGATTTGATGTAAGGATTCTGTGTATGGTTTTAGTTTCTGATCTATGTGAGTTTTTGATGAAGAGATGGTGAGGTTTGAGTGTATGGAGTTATGGAGGTTGTGTGGTTTTAGTTTAGGGAGTTTGAAAAGCTTAAGGGGAGTTTTTCTGAGTGAATGAAGTTCCTTCAGGTTGAGGTAAGGTCTTAAGGACGGAGAGGACCTAATAGCAATTAATGAAAGATGAAGGATTGAAAAGAAATTGTGA
The DNA here is from genome assembly GCA_013621005.1 of Aeschynomene evenia. NCBI lineage: Eukaryota > Viridiplantae > Streptophyta > Magnoliopsida > Fabales > Fabaceae > Aeschynomene > Aeschynomene evenia. The sequence continues at coordinate 10,355,589 of CM024265.1, forward strand.
AAATGCAGAAATTCTGTTCTGCCATCGAGCTGGTCGCTAGCGAGCTTACTGCGGCCGCTAGCGACCGCTTTCACCGCCTCCCACCGCTAGCGCCTGATTATGGTCGCTAGCGATGATCCTTACCACATTCCTCGCTAGCGAGCTGGAGCTAGCCGCTAGCGACGGAATGCTGATACATGACAGCAACAGCAGCAGAAACTGTTTTTACATGTTCTAAACCTTCAATTACTCTCCAAAAGTTCCCAAACCATCACAAATACTCTAAACAACCTCAACATACTTACATAAACTTATACATGATCCTAAATACTTAAAACCTCTCATGATCCCTAACTAGATTGTTTCTCTAAGCTCATTTTTCTCATTTCAATTTACATTTTAGATCATAATGCAACACAAATGTCATTTTGTCATACACATAAGTCACATAGCGCACATAACACATATTCAATCATGCAAGCATATCAAAACACGTTCTAAACGCACATACATCCTAATTATACCTTAAGTAATGCGATTATTTCTCAAATCACCTTAATTAAGGTATGATTAAGCTCTCGGGGTCTTACTGTGTGTGCACAAATTACTAATCTACTATTATATGTATTTTAAAGTATCTATGTGTAATTTATTAGTTTTATAATGATATGTTGCAGTATATAGTTATGTGTAATTTTATTTTTTTTTATCATGGATTTGCCAATTATATTTAATATAGAAATGCATGTACATAATATATACTATTTTATATTATAATTAATGATCATAGTTTTTGATAAAAAAAAACAGGTAAATTGATGAGTCATTCATTAAATTGTCATTTTCAAGGATGTATTGTCACTTTATATGTATTGTTATTTCTGTATGTCATTTCATAATGAATATTGAATAATTTAATTTTATTAAAATCCAATTTTATATTAAAACATTATTTTGCTTAACTATTCATGTGCATGCGTGTGAGAAATCACTATAATAAATATTACATACTCAAAGATTAATAAGTAATGATATGTGAATGGTTTAGAATCTCATTATCAATAGCTCCCATATTCATGCGTCCTATTCCGTATTTCATAATCATATCCGAAAATTTTCATTCCCAGGTTTGATTTTTTTTAATGTAATGATGTTATAATACAAATGTATATGTAAATATTAGCTAATTTTGATTTAATTTTTTGTTGTCAGAATCAATTTGTTCTTCCATATGAAATTTCTACTTTGGTGAATGGAAGTGATTGGATAACTTTCGAAACTTTTTGCTTGGATCAAAAATGCTTATAATTTGAAAGCTAGTGGACTAAATATGTTAAATCTAAATATAGTTGACCAAAATCAGAATTTATGTGAAGTTAGTGGATTAAAATGATATTTAAGCTTTTTTTTTCATGTAACGTTTATTTATGCCTTGATATTTTACTTTATTAGTTATAACTTTATAAATGTATTAATTTCTAGCCGTTAATAAAAAAACATTGATTATTATTTAATTAAGAAATATGTTTTTGTTTTGATTTCTTTTTCTTTGGAGTTTGGATAGTCTCAATATTTCAACCGACCTATTAAAGTTACTTGGCTCATACTTATTATTTCAATTCCAGAAGTTTCCTATTTGACCTTTCATTTTTAAAAGACCAACACCACCGTCATTTTCCCAAACCTTCCATCATAACTTCAACCTCTTGGCGACAGTGTAGATTCTTTCAGCTACCATTTTCATATTTAAGGTGTGTTCTCTATTGTGATTGTGAATGATTTTTTGTTTTCTTATTTCCTATTTCGACTCTTATAGTCTAAAATCTACTTTTGGTGTTTTGATTTTTCGTTCTTCTCTTTGTAAGTCTATAACTAGATGCTTTTTCTTCTTTTGTTTATGAAAATTAAAATTTCAATATTTCTTATTTAACTGATTTTTTATATCAATCTTGAGTACATAGTGTTTTTCGTTTTTATTATTTTTATTTAAATCAGTGATATTAGTGAGTATTTGTTATAACTATTTATTACCTTTGGATTTTTAAATATTACCAGTTATAATTAGTAACTATAATTCATATAATTAGTAACTATTTATTACCTTTGAATTTTTAACATATTTGTATTTTATTGTTGATTCAATAAAAATACAAACTATGTTTTGTTTTATACTCTGATTAAACTTTTCTTTTTATTTTACAGCTTCAGAGATGTTTAAGTCCTCAAGTTATAATTGGATTGTCTCGGATGAAAGAAAAATTAAGATCGAGGTTTTTGTTAATGATGTATCTAATTGTATAATGTTCACACCTCGGATTGTGGCCCAATCCGGCGGCCCAGTTGGAGATATCAATGATTAGCCCAGGAAAGGGCCCAAGAGAGTGAGCACGAACCAAGCCCATGGTCGGACCTCGGACCCCACGATGGGCGAGTCCAGATCGAGGCCCATTAAAACCTTCAAGGCCCAATAACCGTCAGTGGCCCAAAGGATTTGGATCCGGAGAAGGACTCGAGAACCGGCCCATGACCCGACCCGAGGTCGGATAAGATCAGGCCCCCGATTAGGGCGACGATTAGAAGCGAGCGGATAGCGACGCCGAGAATTCCGGAGCCACGATCGACACTACGCGGGACGGCATAGCACGCCGCGGAAAGCGGGAAGGCTGTTAACCCGAGTCGTGCGGCGTGGGCGACACGGAAATGGCTTCAATCCCCCTCTATAAATAGGGTGTCCCATCACAGTATTAGGTACGCTTTCTGTAAAACCCCAAAATTCTAATTATACCTTAATTAGAGGGATTTAGTCATAATCACTTTAATCAAGGTGTAATTGGAATATGTATGTGATCGAGATGTATTTTGATGTATATGTGTTAATTGGTATGTGTTATGTGTATTATGTTGATAGATGCATTGCATACGAGTTAAATACAATAAAATAAATTAAGAACCTTGGGAAGGAAGTTAAGAAACAATCATGAGAGAATTTAGGTATTTATGGTTATGTATAAGTTTATATAGGTGTAAGAAGGGTGTCTAGGGTGTTAGAAATGGTTTAGAGAGTGTTAGCTGTATTTTGGAGTTTTAGTTGTTTGGAACTGCTACTGCTGCTGTCATGTATCAGCAGCTGCTCGCTAGCGACCGGTTCTAGTCGCTAGCGGGTAAGTCGGCAAAAGTTAGTCGCTAGCAGCTATGATAAGGCGCTAGCGGGTAATACGGTGTTGTTGGTCGCTAGCGGCCGCATATCCCTCGCTAGCGACCAGCATCGTGACAGAACAGAATTCTGTATTTTCATTTATAACCCTCATCCCCCACCTTTTAAAAATTGCCAACCAATCCCTCCGTTCCTATACCACCTTATAACATCAGAATACCTCTCAAAACTCTTACAAACATTTCCATATACATTAGAAACTTAGAGACCTTCAACCCTCAAGTTCTTCCACCTTAAGCAAGCTTCCAACTCCATTCCCATAGGCAAACATCTACCAAATCAAGAACCAATCATATATCTGAGCCTCCCTTGTTATTTCCTACATCTATAACCGAACAAAGATCATCAGAAACCATAGGTAGATCATCATCATTATTAAGAAAGCTTGGGTGAAGTGTTAAGCAAGGAATTCAAGAACAAAGGGTGATTTCTAGCTTGGATAGAGAGAAATTACAAGAGGTAGGAGTTTAGATTTATGTTAAGTTATGTATTAAAGTGTTTTCATGCATCAGGTTCGATTATATGTCATTATTTGTATAAAAATGAATTCTGTTCTGAAGATGAGATGAGTGCAGGATCGAGGTACGCGCTAGCGGCTATGTTATAGGTGCTAGCGGATACTTCGAACCGCCTCGGGCGCTAGCGGCCTTAAGATACGCGCTAGCGACCAGATCGCAGAAACTCTGCAGAATTGTGTTTTCTGAAGTTTAAATGATTTTAACCCTATAAGTGATCCTTGAAATAGTACAGTATGATAAATATATGTGTATAAGTATATTTCAGAAATATATTTTGATTATTTAAAATAATTGAGTTGAGAAAAGATGATATATGAGATCATCTATGTTTTATGATTACATGTTTATGACGTATGTGGTATGATGAGTATATAATGTTTAATATGCATATTGATATATTTAAGAAACTGTGAAAGGTCATGTGCATCAGAAAATAAGATTTATGAGTAACTTTCTATTACAAACGGAATTGGCAAGGGAGGTTGGCACCCTCGGTCCCAAATACCGATTTGTAAAGAAAGTGAATAAAAACCCTCTTCCCCACAGAGATCTAGTAGAAAACTAGATATGTGTGAGCTCATAGCCTAGGGGCCAGGTGTATGCGGAGGTAGAAAGAGAGAGGGTAGTGTCAATGATTTGAGAAAGTTATAACACATGACACATATAATCGTATGCATGATAGTGATTGTGCAACTTTTATATGATTAATTATATTTAAGCATGTAACCGTATGCATAGTGCTGACTGTGCAACCGTTACCCGCTAATGAACATATTTTTAAGTAACTAATGTCAGCCCTAAGGATGATCATTTATTGTTGCATAGCATTTATATAATTAACCAGAAGCATGTAGGTAAGACACTCCGGAACTAAATATGTACTTGTGAAAATATCATTAATATTAATTATGCATGTCTCACTTATTTCATAATAAACCGAAGTGATCCCCGTATTGAGTCCGTGGAGCTCACCCCAATTCCACCACCTTTTGTTTTAGATACAGGTATACCGCTAGGTGAACGGATCCGGATGTGCAAGAAGATCGAGGCTCGGACCTCCAGAGAGTTTAGGACATTAGAAATTTAGATATTTCCGTTTATGATATTATGTTATGCTATGTACCATATTTTACTTAGAAGGAATTATAAGGGAAGTATAAGTGTCTGTACAAGCTTATAGTTCTCTTAGAAATTTTGATATTTAAATATTGTAATATCTATTTTGGAATATTACGTTATATGTGTTTTCCTATGTATGTGAGACTATATGTATGTATTGGGCCACTTATGTGTTTTATTGTAATTTGGTTTTATGTAATCTGTAGATTCATCGTTTGGTGTATCAGATTATACTTCATCACGCACAAGCCGAGATTTTTAAATTACGTTCTCTTACGAAAATAATTGGCCCTATTTTCCGCGTATCCTTAATTTCAAACTTAAACTCTGAAACAAGATGATAATTTCCACTAATTAACTCTATGTGACTTAAGCATAAAGAGGTAATTATTGGGGTGTTACACTTTCAGTTGAGTTCTCACACTTACACTGACACTGACTTAAGCTTCGGAGTCCTTTCAGGGAAAACACCCCCAGCGCCTTGAAGAGTTGCTGTGCGAGGAGTCAGATTCCGGCGACAGTTCATACCTCAGTCAAAGGTACGGAACATTGGCGTTGTTGCCGGGGATCCACCACAGCACCTTTTCGAGGTCGGTTTACCTGTTAAGGGGCCGAAGCTAACACGAGAAACTGGCTAGAACGAAGTCTACCGCCCGCCCCATCCACCCAAAAGAACCAGGATACCGGATGGAAGGAACGCAGGACGGGCACTGTGAAACGGCCCACGAGCAGCCGATCCCGATGTGCGCCAGACAATGCAACTCATCCGGGATCAGCAGGAGAGGCTCCGAGTGTTGGAGCAAGAAATGGTGAAGCGACTTCCTTTGGAGGATCAACTCCGGAGGGAGGAACGCCGAAACCAGAAGGTGGAAGAGAAGCTCCTACACGAGCGAGAAAAGGTCAAGGACCTAGCCCAGCGCCTCCGAAGACTCGAGCTGGGGCAGAAAGACCCGGCAAGAAATGGTCGGAATGGGTATTCTCGGGAGAAGAAGCAGGAGCGGCCGAGATCCGATGAGCAACGTCGGTCTCGGGAACGCGATGATCGCCAGGAAAGGTCGAGAAGATCCCGAGAGAAAGAAAGGGACAAGCAGTCCCAGAACTTCCATGAAGAACGGGAGCGCTCCTTTACCTACACCGAGTACCGAAGTACTGGCGGTGGAAAGGGGGGGTTTCACGTTCAAAGCTGAAGGGCCGCTGGCCCCGCATATTTTGAAGTACAAGATGTCGCAAGGTCGGACCCCACCGGGACTCAAATACGATGGGACCACCGACCCCGAGGAGCACCTGGAGGCTTTTAAATCTAGAATGGATTACGATGGAGCTGAGGACGAGGAACGATGCCGAGCGTTCCCGATTACCTTGCTGAAGACGGCGCTGAAATGGTATAACCGTCTTCCGCCAAGGTCAATCCATTGCTTCGCAGACCTCGCTGCTCAATTCCTGGCTCATTTCACAACCAGGAAAACAAAGCCGAGATCTGCGGTAAGCCTCATGAACATCAAGCAGAAACAAGGGGAGACGCTAGGAGCCTATTTCGAAAGGTTCAATGCTGAAGCGTTCCTGGTGAGGGATTTGCATGTTTCCAATGCAATTACCCTCTTAATCAACGGACTCTGCTGGTCTCCATTTGCCGAGTCCCTCTCCAGGTCGGAGCCAACGACCATGGAGGAGATTTAGGACAGAGCGGCCGAGTTCATCAGGGTGGAGGAGGCCATGATGGCCAAAATGGAAAGAGAGTCGGCGGAGGATAAAAACGAAGAGAGACGAGCTGAAAAATCCCGACCTCAGAAGCCTAGGGAGGACAGGCAGAGGTCGGAGAAGCATGATCGGGCCCCTACAAGGGGAAAATTCTCCAACTATACCCCCTTGTCACGATCGATTGGGGAGGTGTATAAGGAGATACAACAGACTGAACGGTTGCCCAGACCCAGACCAGTAAGAACAAGGGCAAACACAAACCGAGGTCTATACTACAGCTACCATGAGCAACATGGGCATCAGACGGAGGACTGCTACGACCTCCGAGATGCGATTGAAGAATTAATCCGAGCCGGCAGGCTCGCGAAATATGTGGCTGAGCAGAGGGGCCCGAAGAGAAAAAGGGAAAGAAGTCCTGAGGATGAAGGGCGGAACCCGAGAAGCAAGCCGGAGGATGAGGTTGAACCCGAAAACAACTCCGAGGTGGTGAAGACAATTCACACCATCGCGGGGGGTTTCGCGGGAGGTGGAGCAAGCGCTACGGCGAGAAAGAGGGCGCTCAAAGAAATAATGAGCGTGGATAAGAAGGAGTTGGCATCGAAGGCGCAGAAGAAAGCCCCGGTGCCAATCACCTTCTCCGACCTCGATAATCCCGAAGTAACCGCCGACTACGCGGATCCCCTAGTGGTGTCGGTAATAGCCCATAACATGGAAATCAGAAGGGTTTTAATCGACACGGGGAGCTCCGCCGAGTTGTTAACAAGAAAAGCTTTTGACGAGATGGGCCTAAAGGACTCCGACCTAAAGGCCTACGATGAAGACCTCGTAGGGTTTTCAGGGTACGATGTGATCAAGCCGGACGGTTACATCACCCTGCATCTCACTTTGGGCACCAAGCCACTAATGAAGACTGTGGAAGTAGACTTCATAGTGGCAAGGATCAACTCTGCCTACAATATGATCATGGGTAGACCCACGCTGTGTAAGCTCGGAGCAGTGGTGTCGGTCCCCCACCTGGTCATGAAGTTCCCTACAGAGGATGGTAAGGTCATCACAGTGAAAGGATGTCAGGTGACAGCTCGGAAGTGCTACATCAATAGCCTGAAGGTCAGTGAGAGGACCAAGGGTGAGGATGGAGAGAAAAAAGAAAAAGAAAAAGAAAAAATAGAAAAAGAAGGAGAAAAAGAGACGAAAAGGCCGAGAGTCGAGGTCAATAATGTTGAACTCGATGTGAGGTCTCGGAACCCAGTTCGGCCGGAGCCAGAAGGCCAGCTGGAGGAAGTGCAGACTGGGGAGAGCCCCGAGAAGATTACTCGGATTAGTGCTAACCTAAGTCCTATAGGCAAAGGGGCACTGATCCAATTTCTCAAGAAAAACGCCGACCTCTTCGCGTGGGAAGCAAAGGACATGCCCGGGATCAGCCCCGAGGTCATGAGCCATCAGCTATCTGTTTACCCAGGCACTAAGCCGGTGCAGCAGAAGAAGAGGAGGATGTCCGAGGAGAAGGCCCAAGCAGTGATCGAGCAAGTTGAAGCACTGCTCAAGGCCGGTTTCATCAGGGAGGTCCCGTACCAGACATGGCTCTCCAATGTTGTGTTGGTACCAAAGACGAATGGGAAGCTCAGGATGTGTGTAGACTAGACCAACCTAAACAATGCTTGTCCCAAGGACCCATTCCCACTCCCAAGCATCGATAGCTTGGTTGATGTTGCATCAGGATTCTGATTCCTGTCCTTCATGGATTCTTACTCGGGATACAACCAGATCCCTATGAATCCCGATGACGAAGAAAAGACGGCGTTCATCACACCCAGGGCAAACTATTGCTACAAGGTTATGCCTTTTGGTTTGAAGAACGCAGGGTCCACTTACCAGCGGCTCATGAACAGAGTCTTCAAGTCGAAAATCGGAACCAGAATGGAAGTATATATAGACGACATGCTGGTAAAAACAAGAAGAGAAGAGGACACGATCTCCGATCTAGAAATCGTGTTCGGAAAGTAGAGAAGCCACGGAATGAGGTTGAACCCTCTGAAGTGTGCCTTCGCCGTCGAAGCCGGGAAGTTCCTAGGCTTCATGTTAACCCAGAGAGGTATCGAAGCAAACCCAGAAAAGTGCAAAGCCATTCTGGATATGAAGAGCCCGACCTCCGTAAAAGAAGTTCAGAGGTTGACGGGTCGGTTAGCTTCGTTATCAAGATTCCTCCCGCTGTCAGCTCGAAAATCCCTGCCACTATTTGAACTATTGAAGAAAAAGACGGATTTCAGTTGGACCCCGGAGTGCGAAGAAGCTTTCCAAAGCTTCAAGCAATTCCTGATGGCTCCCCCGATCCTGTCTAAACCGGAGGTCGGAGAGGTGTTGTACCTCTACCTCTCGGTAGGAGAACTGGCGGTTGGAGCGGTGCTGGTAAGGGAAGAAGACAGAGTGCAGAAACCTATCTACTTCGTGAGCAAGGCATTGCAGGGTCCCGAGATCCAAAGTTAGAGAAGGTCGCATTCGCATTGATCACAACCGCGAGAAGGCTGAGGCAGTACTTCCAGGCCCATACGGTGGTAGTAAGAACAAATCACCCTATGAGGCAGATTCTACAGAAGCCCGACCTAGCAGGACGAATGGTGTCGTGGGCAGTAGAACTCTCCGAGTTCGACCTGATATTCGAACCTCGGAACGCGGTGAAGTCGCAAGCCTTAGCAGATTTCGTGAGAGAAATGGTGGATGAAGAAGAGGAAGAGGTCCAGTGGACCTTATTTGTGGACGGATCGTCCAATTTAAAGGGCAGCGGAGCTGGCATCATCCTAGAAAATAATCTAGGAATCCAAGTTGAGATGTCGGTAAAGTTCGAGTTCCGAGCTTCCAACAACCAGGCGGAGTATGAAGCCTTGATTGCTGGATTGAAGTTAGCAAATGACCTCGGAGCACAAGAACTTACTATCTGCAACGATTCACAGATTGTGGTTTCTCAGATCGGGGGCGAGTACCAAGCCCGAGATGAGCAACTAAAGAAGTATCTGCAGATAGTGACCGAGTTACTAAAGCCGCTGCAAAGAGCCGAGGTAAAATACATACCTCGAGAAGAGAATGCCCGAGCCGACGTGTTGTCAAAGCTCGCAAGCACTAGGCCTACAGGGACGAGTAAAACACTGATCCAAGAAACCTTGGAAAGGCCATCAATTGCAGAAGCACAAGAAGTCGCGGCTATAATAACGTCGCCGAGTTGGATTTTCGAGCTCCTTCAGTATCTTAGGCTCGGAATTCTTTCAGATGATGAGAAGGCCGCAGCAGTGGTGAAAAGAAGAGCCCCATACTACACAGTGGTCGAGGGGCAGTTATACAAAAGAGGGTTCAGCCAGCCACTACTGAAGTGCCTAAGCGAAGACCAAGCCAAGTATGTCCTCGAGGAAGTCCACGAAGGGGCAGGGGGTAGTCACCTCGGAGGCCAAACCCTAGCGCTGAAAGTTATCCGAGCTGGATACTTTTGGCCAACGTTAAAGAAGGATGCGGCCGAATATGTGAAGAAGTGCGTGAAGTGCCAAGAACACAGTCACCACTACAGTGCGCCTACCGAGGAGATGACCCCGATCTTGGCATCATGGCCCTTTGATAAGTGGGGCATAGACCTGCTCGGGCCCTTCCCAACGGCTCCGGGCTTGGTGAAGTACTTGGTAGTAGCTATTGATTACTTCACCAAGTGGATTGAGGCAGAACCTCTCGGCACAATAACGGCGGCTCAATGTCGGAAGTTCATTTGGAGGAATATCATAACTCGTTTCGGGGTCCCAAAGGTCATAATCTCGGACAACGGAACGCAGTTCATTGACAAGAAGTTCTAAGATTTCCTGCAAGGATGGAACATTGAGCAGAGGTTCACTAGTGTAGAGCACCCCCAAGCTAATGGGCAGTGCGAAACTGCTAATAAAGGGATCCTAAGGGGGTTGAAGAAAAGGCTCGATGAGGCAAAAGGATCTTGGGCAGAAGAGCTCGGGAGTGTCCTATGGGCCTACAGAACGACGCCGCAATCTACTACGGGAGAAAGTCCTTTCAAACTCTCCTATGGTAGTGATGCTATGATCCCAGTTGAGCTCGGCGAGCCAAGTTTCCGAGTTATCAGCTACTCGGAAGCGCACAACTCGATGACAAGAAAGGTGGAGCTCGACACAGTCGAAGAAGATAGGGACACAACCAAGATCCGAGAAGAAGCCCTCAAACAAAGGGTGGCAAGGAGATACAACTAGGGAGTCATCCCGAGAAGGTTCAAAAAGGGCGACTTTGTCCTGCGAAGAGCTAACATCGGAGCCCCAAACCCAGGAGAAGGGAAGCTGGCCGCCAATTGGGATGGGCCATATAGAGTGAAAGAGTCTCTAGGAAAAGGCTCCTACAAGCTAGAAACCCTAGAGGAAAAGGAAATTCCGAGGTCGTGGAATGCCGCGAACCTCAGGAAATTTTATGTTTAACTTTATGTAATTTGTGATACCTCAGTTCGTACTCTTTCCTACCACGGGATTTTGCCCTAAGGAGGGTTTTGCCCAGGAGGTTTTAACGAGGCGAGCTTGAGAAGACATTAATAAGATATTCCTTTCGATATTTACTTTGTTGTTTTATTTGAAAGTTGGAAGTATTTACCTAGCATTAAAACCCGAGATGGTTAAGTGATTGATTAAATTAAAAACCCAAGTTGGTTAAGACCCCGAGCTGGTTAAGTGATTGATTAAATTAAAAACCCAAGTTGGTTAAGACCCCGAAATGGTCAAAAACCCGAGCTGGTTAAGTGATTGATTAAATTAAAAACCCAAGTTGGTTAAGACCCCGAGATGGTCAAAAACCTGAGCTGGTTAAGTGATTGATTAAATTAAAAACCCAAGTTGGTTAAGACCCCCAGATGGTCAAAAACCCGAGCTGGTTAAGTGATTGATTAAATTAAAAACCCAAGTTGGTTAAGACCCCGAGATGGTCAAAAACCCGAGCTGGTTAAATTAAAAAGCTCAAGTTGATTAAGACCCCGAGTTGGTCAAAAACCCCAAGTTGGTCAAACGATTGATCAAGTTAAAATTCCGAGGCGGTTAGAACCCGAGATGATCAATAATCAAGCAAACCCACGATGGTTGCCGCAGTTAAAAAGAAGTGGTTACTTGTGCAAAGTTAAGATAAATCAAGCTAAAAGCACGAATAAGTAAAGCCATGACGTGAATTAAATTCCTACATATATTAATGTAAGCCGGCACGAACCCCAAGAAGGGGAACCCAGAAAATATAAAGAGTACAAAAAACCGGCACGAACCCACAAAGGGGAACCCGGACAAAGTAATCGAAAGGTAAAGGCGAAATAAAATTGTCATTTACAAAATAACAAAGATCAGACATCTGGAGCATCTACAACAACGGTCTCTGGAATGATGGCTTCAGAAGAAGTCTTGTCAGCAGGGACCTCGGAGTCAGCAGGGGGGTCTGGTTGTGCTTCCTCAGGCGAGTTCGGATCAACAACGATCAGCTTCCCGTCCTCGATCTTGGTGTACATCCCGACCTGTCCAAGGTCGAGGTCGGGAGAGATGATCCGAACCTGGTCCTTGATGAACTCCGCCACAGCTAAGGTGGAGTCAACCAAGGTGGCCTGCAGCCCCTCCACCTCACTCTCGAGTTTGGAGACGCGTTGAGTGGAAGTGAGGCGGAGGTCGTCCAGCTCGCCCGTCAGCTCGTCAATCTTTTTCTTCCCCTCGTCGAGCTCCATGGCAAGGCTCCCCCGACCCTCCTCCGAAGCCCTCAGCTCGCTCTGCGTAAAGGAAAGCTCCTCCTCTGTTGCCTTCAGCTTCTCCTCTGCCTCCCTAAGACGAGCCTCGAGGTCCTCCATCTTCTTGTTGCTTGTTTCTTGGGACTCGCGGAGGGCGTCGAGCTCTTCCTGAACGCCATGACCAAGGACAGCTAGGGGCTCCATATGGCGAAGGACGGTAACGGTCTTCACCAAAGCCCTTTCGCTCCATCGGAGGAAAGTGCGGATGTCTTCCGCCCCCTCCAGCTCAGCAACAGCAGCCGAGTTGTACATTTCACGGTCTATCAGGGCCGGAAAGTTGTAATCTTTGTGAAAAGGGGAGAGGACGGAAGAACCGCCTTGGTCATATTTCTTCTTCTTCCGAACCTCTGAAGGCCCAGACTGACCAAGATGGGAACCCTCGTCAAGCGCCAGGTCCTAACGCTTGGAACCAGGGGGAGGAGGAGTAGCAGTAGCCAACACAACGGGCCCCGGGGCAGGGGTAGCCGAAGTGGCAGCAGAGGAGGAGGCCTTTGTGCCCGACCCACTAGCAGCTGTCTTCTTTTTCTTCTGAGACAGGCAGAGGGCTCGGATGGCGTCGAGGTTGGCAGCGCCCGACATGGTGCCTGAAAAAGAGGAAGAAAACATCAAAGTAAGCACAGAAGCAAGGAAAATTATATAGAGCAAATTTGAAGAAGGGGGGTTACCGATCTCCTTTGAGAAGTCGGAGGGGCTACCCCGAATGAGCTTTTTAAGGACAAGATTTTTGTCCCGGTGGTAATCAAGAAAGAGTCGGCCGAGGCCAAACTCTGCGGGGGTTAGGTCATCGTCTTTGAGGTCGACCGTATAGAGGTCACGATGCCAATATAGAGGAAATCGAGGGGTGCCCTTCTTCATCATCCAGAAAGGGTAGGTGTTCTCCGTGGCGGAAACCCGGAAGTACACCTCCTTGAAGTTATGGACTGAATCTTCAAAGAGGGTAAAGAGTTTCCTCCCAGCACGAGCTCGGAAAGAAACCCATCCCTCGCTCCCATGAGGAAGGGTGGACTCGAAAAGATAGTAGAAGGTCTTGATGAGAGGAGGGATCCCGAGGTGCTCGCATATCCTCTCATAGCCTCGGACCATGGCCCAAGAGTTGGGGTGCAGCTGAGATGGAGCAACTCTAGAGGTTTTGAGAATCCGCATTTGGAAGTCGGAGAACGGGATACGAATCCCGATCCGAGTCAGAAGGATGTCGTAGATGTAAAAGAAATCTCGGGGCTCTTGCCCGTTGTTGAAGGGGACCCTCTCATCAGCCGAAGGAGCTTCAATTAAGTACTGCTCCTGGGCACCCTCGGCAAAGAACCGGTCCTGGGACTGGACAGCCGACGCGTAAGTATCATCGACCACGGAGACGATCCTGAGAGCCTCCTCCCCGGCCCAGTCGTACTCGTCGTTTAGCAGAAGAGGGCGGTGAAGCTCGGGCTTTGGACGTTTACCCGTTACCTACAAAGGAAACCATTTAAAACAGTTTAGAAACTGTTCTCGGAAATCGGGGTTTGACGTTTTAAAATGGTTTCCAATGAAAGGAAAAAGGGGGCAAATCGGATCCCGGTTAAGGGAAGCCGGGCTCCGACGTCACCGCTCCGAACAAAGAAAAAGAAAAAGTAAAGGAAACCCCTAGGTCGGACCCAGGACGGAGTCTTGGGAAGGGGCATCCGAGGTCACAGACCCGACTCTAGGTTTGACCTTGAGCGGAGCCCTGGAGAGGGGCATCCGAGGTCAAATACGAGGACCGAGGTCGTATATCCAGACAGTTCAGTAATAAAACATGGCAAAAATAAGGGCGAAAAAGGGCGAAGGCACCCTATCGTGACTTATGCCAGAACCAGCAGATGAGAAAGGTGAGATTCATGCATAATCTACACAGACCTAAAAGAGGTCTCCAAGCCCAGGAAATGGGTGGCACAGGCACAACAGGGAAGGCGAGAAAACGCCACGATTGTAGGACTTCGACGAAAGAGCAAGAAATGCAAGAAACTGTAAAAAAGAAAGAGAACTTACTTAGTTCAAAGAAAAGGAAACGCCCAATGGTTAAGAAAGGAGGGTGGTGACTTGCACGAACTCCGGACGGCGGCGCGGCCTCTAGACGGAACAGTAGCAAAAGAAAAACGGTGAAGGAAGAAAGAAACAGAGAGGAAATCGCAGAAGTGGAAGGGAATTCGAAAGAGGAAGAAGGAGAACAGTAACCACCCTAGGCGGTATTTATACCGCCAAAAAGTCAGGGGTAAAAACGTCATTTCACATCCCGAGCAGGGGCATTTTCGACATTTCGCGAGCAAAAGTAGGGGCAGTTTTGGAAGAAGCAAAACTCATCTCGGAGACGCTTTGTCTCCAGCCGACACGTGTCACGCATCGAGCGGCACAATGGGACGTGAAAAGACAGGCATCAGAGATAGGGCAGCGTGGATTTCGAGGCGCCTCTTGGTGTTTCAGCTTGAACCTCGGGCTACGCCCGAGCTCCGAGCTGGGGGCAATGTTCACACCTCGGATTGTGGCCCAATCCAGCGGCCCAGTTGGAGATATCAATGATTAGCCCAGGAAAGGGCCCAAGAGAGCGAGCACGAACCAAGCCTATGGTCGGACCTCGGACCCCACGATGGGCGAGTCCAGATCGAGGCTCATTAAAACATTCAAGGCCCAATAACCGTCAGTGGCCCAAAGGATTCGGATCCGGAGCAGGACCTGGGAACCGGCCCATGACCCGACCCGAGGTCGGATAAGATCAGGCCCCCGATTAGGGCGGCGATTAGAAGCGAGCGGATAGCGACGCCGAGAATTCCGGAGCCACGATCGACACTACGCGGGACGGCTCAGCACGCCGCGGAAAGCCGGAAGGCTGTTAACCCGAGTCGTGCGGCGTGGGCGACACGGA
The DNA here is from genome assembly GCA_013621005.1 of Aeschynomene evenia. Taxonomy (NCBI): domain Eukaryota; kingdom Viridiplantae; phylum Streptophyta; class Magnoliopsida; order Fabales; family Fabaceae; genus Aeschynomene; species Aeschynomene evenia. The sequence continues at coordinate 10,370,771 of CM024265.1, forward strand.
AATGACTCTAATCCCCCTCTATAAATAGGGTGTCCCATCACAGTATCAGGTACGCTTTCAGTTGAGTTCTCACACTTACACTGACACTGACTTAAGCTTCGGAGTCCTTTCAGGGAAAACACCCCCAACGCCTTGAAGAGTTGCTGTGCGAGGAGTCAAATTCCGGCGACAGTTCATACCTCAGTCAAAAGTACGGAACATATAAATATAGTTACTTTTATTTAAATTTTTATGTAACATTTTATTTATCTTAATAATAATATTTTTTTGTTTTCTATATTCTTTTATAGGAAATGATTGATATTCCACTAACTTTCATACGAAAATATGGAACTGAATTCGGCAATAATATATACACAATAGATAGAAAGGATAATTGTTTCAAGTTGCAACTGGGATTTATTGCAACTGGAGCAATTATTATGGATGAGTATAAAGAAATATGTGATTTTTATAAATTGAAAGATAAGTTCATAATCAATTTATTGTACAAGTACCATGGACTTTTCTATTTATATATTACATATGAAAGTGGATATTATTAAGATTTTTGTAAAGATGGATCAAATTGCATTGAGAAATTGTTGCCACCAAATCTATATGATGATGTTCAAAATATTTCTGAGTCAAGGGATGGAATCTCACCATATGACTATCCAGTTCTATCTCCAAGAAGGTTGGTCACATTAATTTACTTTATTGGAATTTCATTGTTCTTAATTTAATTGTAATTAAATAAATGGACTAACATTTTTTACTTTGACATGTTAATCATGTTTTTAAATTATTTAATACCTACATAAGAAATTCCAGATGTCATGTAATATACAATCTTTAGCTATAATTAGATTTACAATGTAGAAGTTTGATTTACTTACAAATGCATTATTGAATACACATATTATTTTTTCAGACAATATCAGCCCAAACTAACAAAGTATGAAGCAAATTCCAGCCAAATTGTAAGTTCATCTCTTTTTACATTATTGTATGCAAATTTTATTTAGATATGTTATTATTGTCCCTTATGTATTTTATAAACTTAATTAATGCAAATTTTCCCAAGTTGGTTTTATGTTGAAATTCTAAAATATGGTGATAGTGGAGACTGAGTATTAGAGATTGAATCTTATGAAGATCCATATGAATGGCCGGTCAAGCTTCTTTTTAATAAATAAAAAAAAAAAACAGGTGAAATTTGGACTTGGATGATCAATTTTTAGAAAGGATGTTGAACTTAAAGAAGGTGACATTATAACTTTCAGCATACTAGATGGACATAATAGAAGGATGTAAGTGGAATTTGAAAGATGTATATTATGTTTGAATGTAATAGATGCAGTTATTTTTTTTTTTTTGTACTGCTAAACGTTTGGGTTTTGTTTCTTTTTTTGTTTTGTTAAAATTAAGTATATGCTGTCTATTTGAAACAAAGTTTTATTTTAGGTGACAAATGTGTTAAAAATGTTGACTAACTTTAATATCATATAACGATATTGTAAATATCTTATCAGTTAAACTATGTTATGTGAAGTATATAATCTATAACTATATAATATTTTTATGTCCTGCATTTTACTGTAATATTGTGTAATATTATAAAAATCTTATATATTGAACTGTTCTGTAATGAAATTTTAAATTTTATCTTTTTAAATTATATATTTTCATTGTTATTTATTAAAGATATAATAATATTACATATAAAATATAATAATATATGTACATATAAAACTTCAAATCTTACATTGTTTATAAACATATAAAATATAATATATGCACCAAGTTTTGTAAACAAAACAAGTTGTAGTTTAATTGTTTAAATGTCATAGAACATAGTGAAGTTGATTTGAAAGATCGAGCATGAAATGATTCTTTTATGTAGTTGTGCAGCTTTTTCAATTAATATCAAATTCAATATATTATTTACTTCAAATTCTCAAATTGATATTTTAAAAATAATTAATTAGATATTGATGCTTAATATTTTATTGTTTATTTTTTCCATTGATATTTAAAATTGAAGTTAATTTGACTATGACCAACAATAAAGAAATGTTATTATTGATAATTAAAAAATAAGCAATGTATTTCAATGTTACATTCCTAGAGAGTATAAGCTTTTAGATTATAACATAAAGCAATAATATTAATATACAACCATTATATATGTTCCTATATAAAATGATAAAAACTTGACAATCAATATGGATTTTTTTATTAAATATAATAATATACCATTATTTATTTTCAATTTATTATGATATTTCAATAATTTTTTTCTTTAAATTTCTATTTTTTATGCATGTTCTTTCTTATAAGTAATCTTATTTATGATTATAGATATAGTTTATATTTAGTAGACATATTTTATATTTTATGTTTTCAAATATAAATGTTATAATATTTTAAATTTTTTATTCTATATCCAATTTTCTTATGAATATATTAGACTTGCATTTCATTTGTATCTTGAGAAAACCAAAATTATAAACCTTTTTTTTAATATGTAATGAATGAAAGTTAGCGCTTCTGATTTTTCAACTTAGCTCATTGTCCACATAAAATATCTATTTCTCATATAAAAATAGTTTGTAATTAGTATTTATTTATATTTATTTGTGTAGCATCTATGATATATTAATATACTTTTATTTGTTAATTTGTTTTGGAATAATAAAATAAATGTGTGTGTGTATAAATAAAAATGAAAAAAAATATACATATTTTTTTAAAACTCTAGAAAGTTAAATAATATTAGAGAAGAAATTATCTAAAAGGACAAGGAAAATTAAACCTGATAATATAAAGCTGTAAAAAACATATTATTTGTTCATATCAAACTATTCATGTGTCCGTGATTTAATCATTTTATTTATTATTTAATGAAATATAATTTTATGCTATATCAAATCATCTAATATATATAATCCTATTCATTCACATGTATCACTTTTCAATGTGCTTGATTTGGAAAGGTGCAAGAAGTAGGTGATGAATTGTCAAATGTAATGACAATGGAATAGTTTATTTATATTGTTTTGTCACATCAAATACTGTGTCATCATTTTTTCAATAAATAATGTATCTGTAAAATTATGAAAATTGAATCATGTTATTACTATTTATACATGTTACATTTTACTATATATAATATCTTTATAACTTCTTGCATTGTATCACTCTTCATACACAACTTATTAATCAATTCCCACAACTTTATGAGGGAAGATAAATTTATGGATAATGGCTCCAGGTTTTATGGGTGTTACTCCTTATTTCATACCAATATCAATAGAGAATTATCATCAGGTTTTTCTTTAAAATTATTTGTTTATTAAAATATTATTAATTTATATCAATGTTATTAAAATATTTGTTTATTTGTTTATTAAAAATTATTTGCTAGCATGAATTTGTCCTTCCACTTGAAATATCTAAACTTGTGACAAGGAGTGCATGGATCATTTTTAAAATGACAGATGGAAACTGGTTCAAATTTCGTGCATATACTAATATGCATGAACATGTCATCATTCATGATGGATGGGAAGAATTCAGTACTGTGTATGGATTATCGAATATTGAGGGTTATATGCATTTATTCTATAAAGGATGATCAATTTTCGAAGTTCATATTATGACTAATGAAAATGTTGAAATTGAAGCATTTGAACCAAACTCAGAACGATTAATTAAAATATTAACTGATGATGAATATAGTAATTACTATACAAGTGATGAATTTTTGAATCGTTCGAGAAGAATGCTTAATATTTCTTTGGAATATCCAGTGGTCGGGAGAATTTTACCTATTGAAGCTGCTTCTACAATGTCAATAATAAGTTTTTTCCTTAGATCTAGAATTATTTCAAATTATTAAATCTTGGTTTAATTACTCCGGAGGTCCCTATAGTTTCATCGATTTTTCAAATGGGTCCCTATACTTAAAAAATTTGTAATTGAGTCCCTACATTTTAAAATAATTTTTAATTAGGTCCCTAACACTTTTTTTGTCACTTAGCCACATTTTAGAAGTGTGGTTAAAGATAAAAGAAAAAAAAGAAAAATATTACACCATTTTAATTATATGGTATTTATAATCAAAAGAAAAAATAATAGTATTATTAAATTTTATTTATATTTTATTTATCTTTTATTTTTGTATTTTTTATAATTTTATTTTGTTTTATATTATATTTTACTTATTTATTATTTAATTAATTTTTTTTATATTTATTTTATTTTGAATAAATTTATATTTATATATTATGACAATTAAATTAAAATAAATAAAAAATATAATTTTTTTTTTAAATAAAACTAAATATAACATAAATATTTCAAATTATCTTTCTTAAATTCTTATTAACTTTATTTTTTATTTACTATTTCTTACTTTAAGACATTTTTAATTTTAAATTTATTTTCTTTTTACTTTAATTTTATGTTATATTTAATTTCAATTAAATTTATTTTTGATTTTATAAAAATAAATTTATTCAAAATAAAATAAATAAATAAAATATAATATGAACAACATAAAATTAAAAAAAATAAAAAACTAAAAGATAAATAAAATTTAATAATACTATTATTTGTTCTTTTGATTATAAATATAATATAATTAAAATGTTGCAATATTTTTTTTCTTTTATCCTTAACCACACTTCTAAAATGTGGCTAAGCAACAAAAATAGTGTTAGGGACCTAATTAAAATTTATTTTAAAATGTAGGGACTCAATTATAAAATTTTTAAGTATAGGGACCCATTTTAACAATCGATGAAACTATAGGGACCTCCGGAGTAATTAAACCTTAAATCTTTTTATTTTGAATTTAATATCTTTTGTTTTTCTCATGTAGCTTCTTTCTCAATCTTTCCTAGATGAAGTGTGTGATCATGTATATCCAAGATTTATGATATTAACAAGTGTGTTTGAAAGATATATTTGTGAATTGAATTTTCCAAATGATTCAACAACAAGTATTGATCTATCATCGGCGTGGCAACGATTTTGTAATGCAAAGCGTTTGGGACCTGGATCATTAGTTCGTGCAACAATATTTTATGAAGTCATGAATTATATGAAAGTTGTTGTTGTTCGATACAATTAGATTTATTATCAACGCATTATACCTCAAAATAAGTAATGCTAACTTATGCTAATTACTGTAGAAGTGATTAATTAGTAACTAATGTGTAATATGTTAAATGTTATTTTCATTTGCTATTATTAAATTAGTGTATGTATTTTTATGCTTTACGAAGAAACCATAGACTAAACATATCTGAATTTCCATTCATTCCCTTGCTATATTATTTTATTATTTTTTATGTCATGTCACCTCACCTTTTAGAAGGGGGATAAAAATAAAATATTTTCCCCACCCCATTCTAGATCCCTCTATTCTCTCACTCACTCTCTATGTCTCAAACCTAGCCTCAACACATATCTCCATCATTCTCTATATTCAAGACATCACAAGCCACCTGTGTAAGACCCCAAATTTCAATTATATCTTAATTAAGGGTAGTTAGCAATAATTAGTCTTAGTTAGGATATAATTGATTTATATGTGTATTGTATGTGTAACACCCCGCTTTTCAATTACGTCTTAATTAAGGGTAATAAATGATAATTAACCTTGATTAGGGCCTAATTGGTTTATGTGTATATTGTATGCAAGGTGTACTATGTGCATTGTTTGACCTATGTGATTGATGTGAACCATGCATGTTTTATGTATTATAAGTTTTATGAAATGAATATAAAGTTTTATGTGTTAAGGATGTATGAAGAAAATGATTTTAAAGTGTTAAATAGTTTAATTATGATTTAGAAACATTAGAGCATTTTTAGGATTTAATGAAAGTGATTTTGAGCATATCAGGTGATTTAAAAGTAATCATAAAGTATTTATGCCTTAAGATGTGAAAATGTATTTTGGGTGAGAGTGAAAAATATATATGTTTGAGGGATTAGTAAAAAGAGGATTAGGAGTAAAATAAATGATTTTGGGGGAAATTTCATAAGTTTTGTAAAATTGCATATAGGTCCCTCCCTCAATGTTGCAATTTGGTCCCTAGACTTTCTAAAATTGCAAAATAGTCCCCCACCACTCTTATAACACTCACCACCCCTCATAACACTCAAACACTCTCCAAAATCCCTAATTTCTAACCCTAGCCCGTAGCTCTCTCTCCCTCCCCCTTTTCTTCATCAAAATCAACCCAAATCACCACTTTAATCACCAAAACTCACCACCCATACTATATACTATCACCATAGGCTCATTTCCCACAAGTTGCAACCCCAAAACACTCAAGAAACTCATCCATTAACCCCTTCAAAGAGGCTACCCGAGATTGAGAGAGAGTTGAAGAATTTGTTGAAGTTTTGTTCAATCTTGAAGCAATTTGAGGTAGGGGTTTAGATTTTTTTGCATGAAATTTGGGTGTTCTTGAGGGTTTTGAACCCTAAATTGAAGATTTTATGAAATTATAATTTTATGTTATGATTATTGACTGATTGGTATTCTTATGTGAGTGTTTAAGTGATTAAGAATGAGGATTAAGTTGGTTTTGATGACTTAAAGTTATAAGGAGATTATATTACCCAAAACTTTAAGAGAGAACTCGTATAGACAACTGTTACAAAATAATTCGATTCTTTTTACACAGATGGTATTTTCTGTTCATTTTAATTTTATCTGTAAGTTAACTCAATTATGAAGGGTTTCCAAAAGAAATCACTTAATTTGGCTTTATATTTTGGAAGTTATGAATTTTTAAAGTTGACCCATAGAATCAGGCTCCTAGACAGGACAGTCAGTGTTTAAAAATTCATAATTAAAAATGTGCTGAATGAAATTTAATGAAATAAAATTTGTTTGAAAGCTAAGACATGTAGAATGTTGGATAAAAATTTTCAGAACTAAATTCATTCTAGATTAGTACAGAAAAATCTGTAAATATAAGTTTCAATTTAGACGTGCAGTGCTGAATTCTTTACGGTGTGTGTTATTTCGAGATTTATTTCTCTCTCTGTATAATTTATTTTTGAATTTCGTTTTTTTGAGATGTTAGAATGATCAGTTTAGTTCATCTCATAAAAATATTATGGTCAGATTCACTATTTTATAATTATAGTGATTTAATTGGTAAAACATGTTGAATCTGCCTCAAAATTCTGCAATTGATTAGATTGTTAAAGTTGATGATGATTATGTTATGATGTTAGTTCTAAAATGAGCTTGTGATTATGATAGTGTATTATTGAATTAAAGTATATGTTTCAAGTTTGAAATTAGATGTTTGAAAAGAATATGTATATACATTTTTATGTGCATGCTAAGTACGTAAAGAATAATATGAGATTGTCATGTGAAATGAGAAATGAGATTCATAAGTAGCTTTCTTCGACAAATTGGGTTGGCAAGGGAGGGTTGGCACACCCTCGGTGTCCATCACCAATTTGTGAGTGAAAGTGAATAAACCCCTCTTCCCCACCAGTATCCTAGTATAGACTAGAGAGGTATGAGCTCATAGCCTTGGGGCCGGAGATGCGGAGGTTAGATAGAAAAGAGGGTGGTGTCATTTAAAGTAAAGAGATCATGACACATGACAAATGAGTGAATTTATGTTATTGCATCTTAACTTATGTTTGCATAAATGATTTTGAGCATGTAATTGATGCATCATTTATGCAGTAAATAAGACGCATATAGGTTAAGACATTCCGGATTAAAGCTATGCTTGTGAAAACACCAGAAATACGGAAATTGCATGTCTCACTTATTTCATAATAAACCGGAGTGATCCCCCTATTGAGTCCGTGGAGCTCACCCCAATTCCACCATTATTTGTTTTAGATTCAGATCAGGATACAGGTACCTCCATTAGGTGAGCGAACCGAAACTACGGGAAGACGGAGACTCGAACATTCTGAAGATTTATGCATTGGAGTCTCGTTCCTATGTTAATCTTTGTATTGTTATGTTATGTATTGTCTGACACTTAGCTGAGTTTATAAGGGAATCATAAGGGATTGTACAAGCTTATGGTTTTCTTAGAAACTTTAATATTCTACTATTGTAATATCTAGTCTATGCTCACACTTATGTGTGTAACATTTGTGTATGTGAAACTATATGTACGTATTGGGCCACTTTTGTGTGTTATTATACTATGAATGGTTGTTTGATTCAGGTTCTCAGATAGGTGTGAAAGATTATACCTCATCACGCACAAGCCACGATTTTAAAATCTGCATATTTTATCTTGAAAAACTTTGGCCCTATTTTCCGCGTATCTTTATTTTCAAACATGAGTTCTGAAACAGGATGATAAATGCTAATAATTAACTCGATATGACTTAAGTATAAAGATCTAATTATTAGGGTGTTACAACCTGCAAGAAGTCATAGCCACCATTCCGCGACATTCAAGCTCACTATTGAAATACAGATCAGTGTCCTATCTGCAGAGGTCCATCTCCTGCATAATTGCTGCGCACGCTCCGTATCCTCCGAGGACAGCAACCACGTCACACTGTTCATCGCCTCATCCAGCTCGCCACCACCGCGTCCTAGCTCACCGTGCATAGCACAGATTATTCGATATTTAGAATTTTTTTTATATTTTGATTTTCTGTTTTTGTTGTTACCTTAACCTTTTTATTTTATGTATTTACATTTTTTATCTTGAAATATTGATTATTTTGTATTTGTGAATTTTTGGGTTGCATTATTCCCTTTTACTCTGCTTTCTGTTTTATTGTACTCCAGGAAATGATTCATTACTAATTTTTCTTTGTTCTGTATATGTGTTTTAAGTTTTAAGTGTTTGCATGACTGGTTTTTTAGAAGTGAACTGTATATTTCTTATTGTATTTTTTTTATTGTATTGTTCGAAAATATTGTTCCAGCGGGCATATGTAATATATATGTGTTTATTAATATTACAAATAAAAATGCTTACATATGTTATTATTTCTGAAATATATTTATTTTGATTCATTTCATTTTATTGTTTTAGTAATTAATAATATGTTAACTTTGTATTATACTACTTTATCTTGATCAAAAGCTCATTCTTTGGGTTTTCCCAGCAATTAAATATGTTTAGGTCTACCAGTTGTAAGTGGATTTTATCTGATGAAAGGAATATTCAAATTGTTGTTAATATGAATGAAGTATGTTAAAAATAATAGTAAACCATTGTTAAAATTTTTTAAGTTATCTCTAGGCAACATAAATGGTTCTTAAAATATATTATGTATTAATATTTTAATATTCTACTATAGGACACTGCTGACATTCCACTTCCATTTGTCAAAAAATTTGGAAGTGAATTCAAGAATGTTGTTTACAAAATAGACAGGAAAGATAATTGCTTCAAGTTACAATTAGGATTTACATCAACAAGAGCAATTGTCATGGATGATTATAAAAATATATGTGATTTTTATAAGTTAAAGGGGGAGTTTAAAATCAATTTGCGCTATGTATACCATGGACTCTTCTATATATACATCACAGATAGAAGAGGGTATAATTTAGATTTTCGTAAGGATGAATCAGTGTGTATTAAGAAAGTGATGACATTACACCTCTATGCAATTGTGAAATCTGATTTTGAGTCGATACATGGGACATCACCAGAAGAATGCCCATCTTTGTCTCCAAGAAGGTTAGTTTTATTACAATTCATCTTTGATAAGTTAATTTTTTGTTATCAAGAGTATTTCTTAAACAAGATTCTAACCTTTTTAATTTTTACATGTGAACTAGATTCCTCAAAGATCAACCCACTCTACCAGAACCACCAATACCAATGTAATATATATGATTAAACTCTAATTAGATAAGGGATTATAGTGTTTATTTTTGTACAATTACTTATGCATTGCTTTCTTTCTATTGTTACAGCCAATATCGTCATAAAATAACAAAATATGAAGCAAACTCAAGTCAAATCGTAAGATTCATGAATACTAGCATTATCGGAAAATTTGTTACATTTTTTATTTCATCTGTTTATTTCTCATGTACAATATGATTATTGCAAACTTTTCCACATTGGTTCTCATATGAGATTATGAAATTTGGTAATGATGGAGAATAGATCCTAGAACTTGAAAATTATATCGATCCAATTGAGTGGCCCGTTAAACTATTGAACAAAAGGAAGGGACAAGTTAAATTTGGCCTTGGTTGGAGTGATTTTAGAAAGAGTGTTGAGCTTAAAGATGGTGCTATTATGAATTTCACAGTCTCTTATGGGCATCACTGAAGGATGAAGATTTACTTTGAATGAATGAAATGATATTTGTATGGGCAGTCTATTTTGGAGTAAATATTTAGATATTTTGAATGTTCCCATCCACTTTTAATTGTTCACAATAGTGAAATATGTGTATAGTTTGGATGAATGATAGTTGTAGATTTTTAAACTTTACAATGAAGTTGTCAATAGGTTTCAATAGCATTATGTAAATTAAGTTATCAATTGGTTTGGATTAGTACTTATTTTGGTTATCAACTTTTAGTTGCAATGATATATAATCTCTATGATATAATAAAACATATGTTATTTTTCCTGTGTATATATTACAACATATACAAATCTCTTTTAATTTGTATATAAATGTAGTAAGATATAATACTTATGATACAATGTATTTTGTAACATCCTAAATCTAATAGCGGAAAACACGAGATTTTTTTTAAATGCGCGAACGAAAGACGAAACAGAATTAATCATACGACAGATGAAAAGAAGGGATAATAAAACTGAAATTAGCCATCATCCAAAATATTGAGGAGAATCAAAACCCCAAAATCACGAAGTACAACTGTATTGGAAATTACATCCATAATACCAAAATAGGTCAAAACAATGACCATTACAACCAATACATGTCCATGAAATAAAAGAAATAAAATACTAGAAAGAAAAGTGATATAATCACGTCCTCATCAAGAACAATCACGTCCTCATCCTCTACCACTCTTGCAGATGACACTGCAGCCACCAAAGCATCCTCACTTTCTGAATCCTGAGCTCCAGGAACATAATCCGGCATCATGTCATCCGGATCGATCCAGAGAAAGAGATTTCCCATGATGTCGCCATCTGAGAAAACAAGGGAGTTCGGAGGAGTCTCCGGGTCATGCGCTGGTGCGGGCATAGGGGGTGAGGGTGGATACTGATGCACGCCAGGGTGGTGTCCTGTGCCGTGGGGCGGCTGGGGAAAAATGGGCTCTGGTGGAGGGTCCCAAAGTGGAAGGTCTGGAATGTATAACCCAAAGGTAACGGGCACCGAAGAGGTAACGGACACGGAACCGGTAGCTGGAGAGTAACGGACGGACAGAAGATCAATGGGGTGCGGCGGCGGATCCATCTCCTGGAATTGGGACATAAGAAAGAGAGCGAGTATGAGAAATAAATTCTCATTGAACCATTGTCGATACCCGGACTTGGTACCGCTTATGCCAACTCCAGCTATTCAAAGTAACACCCTCCTTTTAATAAAAACTGCACATATGTTTTTAAAGGAACAGAGGTGCGTTACGTTGAATAGTCAAACATCCTACTTGCCCGGACTAAGGGAATCTAAAGTTTCTTCTAGGTTATCGCGTAACTAGCACCCTACGTAAAGTTCTATCTAATGTCACTACCTTAGAGTCCTCATTAGGCCGCACTAATAAGATCTCCTAGGTTGCTCCGTCGGCTTAGAACTTCTTCGTCTACATGGAACTAGGGATTAGTCGTTTTCCACTTTCATGAGCGTACACTAAACAATTCATCATCAACGTCGGGAACACCCCGGAACATATACTTCCAAATCATCATTTTATCAGTAGGACTAAGTGTCCAATGCATGAAAACCACATCTCACCCCATTGGCCTCCCTATCCCGTGAGTATGCGCAATGCACCACCGTTCTCTCAGCAGAACGGCTGGATCTAGGCTAATCGAAAGTTCCACTTGACGGTAGAAACATACACAGCAATCAATAACCAAACAATCCAACCAACAGACAAACACATTCCAACCAATTCCATCTCATGATATCACCAGTTAGTACCAGTACCAACATAACACAGTGTATTGCAGCAGTCGTAATTATTATAGCAGTCTCATCTCAACAATCTAACTCATTCTCATCACCACTTTACAGTTCATCAATTAATACCACAAATCATAATCACAATACATAATTAATTATATCATCATGCATGAAGTGCCTTTACTTGCTGCGCCATCCTCTCAAACACTCTATTTTTACGTGTTATGAAGCGGTTCTTCCTAAAGTCTCCTCTAAAGTTTTATAAAACATCCCAACTAATATTCCTTCTTATTATTACTTATTAAATTAGTCCCTTACTGATCTTATCTTATCCTTAGAGGTTATAAATTATTAACTTAAATAATCATCCTTTCATTCATTATAAACTAGCAAATGTATAGTTTTATTTTCTAGAACCTCAAATTCTTTTATAAATTAATTAAAACTTTTTAAATCTGATGTCCACTAATTATTTCAGAAGGTTTTCTTGTTTATTTCCTTATTTTCCTTATTTTAAAGCAATGTAACTAGTGTTAACTATTTTACGAGTTATTAATTGTTTTACTAGTGAACTTAACTTTTAATCCCCTTTAAATTAATCTAACATTATCATTGACATTACTAACCTATGTGGGTCCACTTGGTCGTATCAGATTATTTTTAAAATATTTTTCTCTAATTACTTATTCTATTTACTAACTATTTTAAACTAATTTTAGCATTAGAAAACAAGCAACAAAATATTTTTAAGTTATTTATCAAATCAGGACAGAATATATTGATGATGTGAGGAATCTCTTGAGAAACACCTCCAAGCTATGCTCACACAACCCAAGAGGGGGTGAATTGGTTGTGTACACTTTTTCGAATTCTTTTTTTTTTATTCTAACACTTCTGCAATTCTCAAAGATTGATAAAGTCTTTGATACTTGTCAAGAATTAGTCAAAACAATAAGAATCAACAATATAATTTGTGACTTCAGAATCTCAATCAATTATGTGACATACACAGAAATCAATATGTCAATGATAATGATTTAAGTTTTGCACAGCGGTTATTAATCACAAATATCACAACACTTAATATATCAAGCTTTCTCAACAATCAAATGATCAATATGAAAAATAACTCTTTCAGAAAATACGACTTTCTGAACCACTTTCTGATCTAGCTTCTGAACTCACTTCAGAATCTGTATCAGATCCTTGTTTCAGAACCTATGTGTTTCTGAACAATTATTTCACATACAATCAATTAATCAATTAGTAATATGATATATCTATCAAATGCAATCAAAAATCATAACAACAATTATGCAAAGAACAAAAACAACTTCTGTCACGACCCAACTCGGATCGTGACCGGCACATGTGACACCGAGTCCCATGTCAGCCTTAACCTGTAATCCACACAACAATCCAGCTAAACAACAATATCCACAACTACAATAACATACACACATACATAAGATCCATACATATAGTCCGGTCATAACAGTCAGCTCAATCCATAAACCATCATACACAATCCCTACACCTAAATATATATGAATATATATGTCATACATGTCCATAAATAAGCCTAACAACATCAACACAACAACAATAAGTCTTACATAGACTTATACAACATTCATCCACTACCCTAGTCCAAGGAAATCCTGTCTGTAACATAAGGAGCATACACTAGATATGAAATACATAATGCCTCTACACATGAGGCTCACCAAATCTAAGAACCCGGAGGAACGGATGAACTCGTCCCTTGATCTGCACCTTGATCTGAAAAGATATTGTATGAATGGGTGAGTCATACGCTCAGTGAATAAACAGGTTATAAGCAGTGTATGTAGGATACAACAGTACAAAGCATTTACAACATAAACCAAATATATATATATATCAACTTCATCGTTCTCATACAATCTCTTTATCTTGGTAGCTTTTAACCTATGAACACCTGGAGCACGGCCCCGACTCATGTTCATAGGTAGTTTGGATGTCCCGCGAGCTATGCCCCTCATCAGACACCATACTGGGAAACCCCGCGAGCTATGCCCCTCATCAGGTTTCCAATTTACGACCCCGCGAGCTATGCCCCTCCTCAGGTCGTTTTACCATCTCTTAATTCATTCAATTTTTATCTTATTTAGCGATGTTAGTGGCACATATCATTCATAATCACTCATTCATAATCACTGCATAATTAATTCATCATCATCATCACAACATTTCAGTATCGAGTTTGGGGTAGTGGTGAACGAATGAATTTGAATACATAACTTAAAAGTATAAGAATTTTGAGTTAAAGACTTAAAAATAGGGTTTTAGTACTGTTGTATCGATTACAGACCTCTGTAATCGATTACCAGTATCAAATTTCGTTCTGAAGAAAATTTTTACGAAAATTGGCTGTCTGTAATCGATTACCAACCCGTGGTAATCGATTACAGTACATTGGTAATCGATTATAGTAATCGATTACCAATTCGCTGTAATCGATTACAGCCTGGGTCAGAGACGAAATTCTGCAGAAAACACATTTTCACCACAACCCATCCAAAATCAAACACAACCAACATGCAATATCAATTATATATCAACCAATCTCAGTCCCAATCAACTATCATAACAAGAAATTCACAGATTCAATCAAAATCATACATAAACTACAAATAACCCATTACTCACAATTTACTCCAATGAGCTCCAAGACACCACTCGGAGCTAGGATGAGTTCCCCGGAGCTTCCCTAGTTTGTTGAGACCCTAGAGAACACATCACAAATCTCAATCTCACAACAAAATAAAAAATCCCAAGCTTAAGCCCTAAAACCCCAAATTCGAAAATTAGAGAAAATAGACATCAATGGAGAAAAAGAAATTCTCTACATGTATCCTCAATATACTAGATGAGCAATGCTAACTTGATCTTTGATGATTAATGGGGTTTGGGTTTGGATTAGAGAAGAAAGAAAGGGATGAGGAAGAAGAAGAAGAAGAGAAAATGAGAGGGAGAGAGAGAGTGACGGGAATGAGGGGGGAGGAAGAAGGAAAAGGAAAGGAAAAGAGGGGAAAGGTGAGGCCCACGTGGTCCTATCTCCCTGGGTGTACCGTGATCTCTTACTCAAACAAACTCAGACTACCCAAGGTATTACAATCTTCCCCCCTTAAAGAATTCGGACCCCGAATTCAAACACAGAAGGAAAAGAGATTACCTGAAACACGAAAGAGGTGCGGATACTTGTCCCGCATGGCTTCCTCGGGCTCCCATGTAGCTTCCGGACCTGAGTGGTTCCGCCAAACCACTTTCACTGTAGAAACTTCCTTAGTTCGGAGCTTCCTCACCTGACGGTCCACAATCGCCAGGGTTCCTCCTCGAAAGCTTAGTTCTCATCCAGAGGCAACACTTGATGCTCAAGCACATAAGAGGGGTCAGATAGGTACTTCCTTAACATGGACACATGAAAGACGGGGTGTATAGCAGATAACTCAGGAGGAAGTGCCAGATGATAGGCTACAGCTCCAATCCGATCCAAGATCTCAAAAGGTCCGATATAGCGGGGACTCAACTTCCCTTTCTTCCTGAACCTCATAACTCCCTTCATCGGAGAAATGCGGAGAAACACATGATCGCCAACCGAAAACTCCAAATCTCGTCTCCGATTGTTGGCATAGGCCTTCTGCCTACTCTGGGCCGACTTGCAGCCTTTCCCTGATCAACTTCACCTTCTCCATGGCATCTTGAACCAAGTCGGGTCCCAACAGAGCCGCTTCACCACTCTCAAACCACCCAATGGGGGAGTGACATCTCCTACCATACAAAGCCTCAAACAGTGCCATCCCAATACTGGCCTGATAACTGCTATTATAAGAGAATTCGATCAATGGAAGGTACGGATCCCAACCATCGCCGAAATCCATCACACAAGCTCGGAGCATGTCCTCCAAAATCTGAATAGTCCTCTCTAACTGCCCATCGGTCTGAGGGTGAAATGCCGTACTGAAATTAAGACGAGTCCCTAACGCTTCTTGAAAGGATCGTCAAAACCGGGAGGTGAACTGAGTACCTCGGTCCGAGATGATGGAGACAAGAATACCATGAAGTCGCACAATCACCTCCAAGAACAACTGAGCGTAGCGAGGCGCTCCGAAATGTAACACCCTAACAATTAACCCTCCATGCTATAGTCATTTTGGACTAATTATCGAGTGCCACCCTTTGAACATCATAGCATAAGTTACCTTTTTAAAAATATATATCTTGAAAATACGTGGGAATTGATTTCGAAAATACAATGAGCGGAAACTAGGGGCATGCGTCATATATACATATACGCGATATAGTACAATCATGCATATTAATTACATATTATAATACATGCAATCTCAACATAATAGAAATAAATCTCCCACTTTACACCATCACAAGCATCAATAATAATAATAATACATCAGTATAATAGCTCCGGCTAACATAGGTCCGGTCTCAGTAAGTCATACATAAAAGAGGAAAAACGAGAATAAACAACGGAGGCTCTAAGCGCATCCGTCTTCACGTCCACCTGGCGTCTCCATGTCCAAGCTTGCATGATTACCTAAAATGTTTATCCACGATAGGGTGAGCAACTAAAAGTCACTTAGTAGGGGAAGCCACCTCGGGTTTATTTAGAAAAAGGTGTGACATGTCATAGTTCAGCTTATGTATTAGTTCGCAAATAATAATAGTTCCCGAAGCGTCTTACCTAGGTGCATCTTGCTCATTTTATACATACATATATATATATATATATATATATATATATACATGCAACATCACATACCTTACATGCATAGTCATATCCATGTGCTGTGTACTAAGTGCACCTAGTCACATACATACATAACATGTCAATCATCATCATCATATTGTTCTCATTCTTTATTTCTCTATATCTGTAACATTGTAAATCTTTTGGCACTACCCACCATCTATTACATATCCTCCACTTCAACGACCCCTATGCATGAGTGGGATTCACCTTCCCTCAGTGATAGAGTTGCATGTCGAGGTTGTCACCCCTCCCTTAGCAACACTACCACATGTCGAAAGCTACTGTGTTTTAACATATACTTTAACTTTCTCTATGCGCCACCCAGTGACGTCCTTGTTCTTGTCATATAATCTTTAACATCAATCTCATTTGGGATCATAACCATTCTTATCTCATAAACATATTAACATCATGAACATCATATATACATCATCATAACAGCATCAAACATCAACAAATATCATCATTGTCATAATTTCATCAAACATTAATTAACATTAATCATGTAATCATTCATATACTATCACGACTTCATAATTCCAGAATACATTATGATAATCACAAACTTATTTCAGAATTACTATCATGACATAATCATCATCAAATTTAACAACCCAATCAATTGCAGATTTTTGGACAGATTCAACATGGTTTGCCAATAAAATCACCATAATTATAAAATAACCAATCTGACCTCTATATTTTTATGAGATATACTATACTGATCATTATAACATCTCCAACAAACAAAACTCAAAAATAATTTATACAGAGAGAGAAATAAATCTCTCAATAATGCTCATAACAAAGAATTCAGCACTGCACTTTCACATTAAAACTTATCTTTACATATTTTTCTGTATTAATCTAGAGGGTATTTGATTCTGAATTTTTTTATCAAACATACTATATGTCTTGGCTTTCCAACAAATTTAATTTCACTAAATTCCATTTAGTATATTTTTAATTATGAATTTTTGAACACTGACTGCTTAGTTTAAGAGCCTGATTCTGTGAGTCAACTTCAAAAATTCATAACTTCCAAAATATGAAGTCAAATTAAGTGATTTATGTTGGAAACCCTTGATAATTGAGTTAACTTACAGGAAAAATTAAAACCAACGAAAAATCATATCTGTGTAAAAAGAACCAAATTATTTTGTAAAACATGTCTATACGAATTTTCTCCTAAAATTTTAGTAATATGAACTTCTTATCATGAAATAAATTTTAAATCTCATTATGCCATCAGAAAATTATCAATAACATATACTTACACTCATATAAACATGTTAATATCATAAGTATGAAATATCATACATTTTAACCCAACCAAAAAATCCAATTTCTTAGTGAAAAACCCCTACCTCAAATTTCTTCAAGGTTGAACAAAACTTCAACAAATTCTTCAACTCTCTCTCAATCTCGGGTAGCCTCTTTGAAGGGGTTAATGGATGAGTTTCTTGAGTGTTTTGGGGCTGCAACTTGTGGGAAATGAGCCTATGGTGATAGTATATGGTATGGGTGGTGAGTTTTGGTGATTAAAGTGGTGGTTTGGGTTAATTTTGATGAAGAAATGGGGGAGGGAGAGAGAGCTACGGGTTAGGGTTAGAAATTAGGGATTTTGGAGAGTGTTTGAGTGTTATGAGGGGTGGTGAGTGTTATAAGAGTGATGGGGGACTATTTTGCAATTTTAGAAAGTCTAGGGACCAAATTGCAATATTGAGGGAGGGACCTAAATGCAATTTTTCAAAACTTATGAAATTCCCCCAAATTCATTTCTTTCACTCCAAATCCTCATTTTACTAATCCCTCATGCATAAATATATTTTCACTCTCACCTAAAATACATTTTGACATCTTAAGGCATAAATACCGCACAATTACTTTCAAACCACCCAATATGCTCAAAATCACTTTTATTACATCCTAAAACCGCTCTAATATTTCTAAATCATAATTAAACTATTTAACACTTTAAAATCATTTTCTTCATACATCCTTAACACATAAAGCTTTATTTTCATTTCATAAAACTTATAATACATATTTTAAACTCATATTCTTCATTTAAAACCACTTTCACTTGCTTGTAAAACTTTCCCATACTTTTCCATTCCTTGAAACCATTTTGGTTCTTTAAAATCATCCATATCTCCTCATCACGTATATACATTTATAAATCAACCATGCATAGATCATATTCGTCATACATACTGTACACTTATTACACATAAAACATGCATGGTTCACATCAATCACATAGGTCAAACAATGCACATAGTACACCTTGCATACAATATACACATAGACCAATTAGGCCCTAATCAAGGTTAATTATCATTAATTACTCTTAATTAAGACATAATTGAAAAGCGGGGTGTTACACGTAAGACGTCTTAACCGGAATGAAGTGGGCCGACTTGGTCAATCGATCCACAATCACCCATATGGAGTCAATGCCTCGGAAACTACGGGGTAATCCCGTCAGAAAATCCATGGTGATCATCTCCCACTTCCACGTGGGTATCTCCAACGGTTGCAACAACCCTGCGGGTCTTTGATGCTCTGCTTTCACTTGCTGACACACCAAGCACCTGGAAACAAAGTCTGCCACGTCCCGCTTCATACCTTCCCACCAAAACAACTGTTTCAAATCTTGATACATCTTCGTGCTACCTGGATGGATGGAATACTTGGAGTTGTGAGCTTCCTCTAGAATGAGCCTCCTCAAATTACCCACATCGGGTACGCACAACCTCTGTCCACATCGTAAAACACCCTCTGAGTCTAGAGATAGCTCCACGTTCTTCCCTTCACTGACCTCTGACACTAGCTTAGCAAGCCTTGGATCATCCCGCTGAACAGATTTAATCTGGTCCACCAAAGAGGATTGAGCCCGCACATGAGCTAAGAGTACTCCAGATCTCCCTAACTCGAAGTGCATGCCCTCTGACTCCAACCTATGAATCTCCTCAACCAACGGTCTCTTCACAACAGCAATGTGGGCCAGACTACCCATAGACTTCCTGCTCAAAGCATCAACGACTACATTTGCTCTTCCAGGGTGATACAAGATGGTACAATCATAGTCCTTCAGCAACTCCATCCACCGCCTCTGTCTCAGATTGAGGTCTTTCTGCTGAAAGATGTACTTCAAGCTCTTGTGGTCGGTGTAGATCTCACACGTCTCTCCGTAGAGGTAGTGTCTCCAGATCTTGAGAGCAAACACCACCGCCGCCATCTCCAAACCATGAGTGGGGTAGTTCTGCTCGTGATTCTTCAACTTCCTTGAGGCATAAGCTATCACCCTCCCATTCTACATCAAAACACAACCAAGCCCAATCATGGAAGCATCACAATACACGGAGTAGCCTCCTGAACCGGCAGGCAAGGCCAAAACGGAAGCGGTAGTCAGAGCCTCCTTCAGCCTTTGAAAACTTGACTCACAAGCTTCCGACCACAGAAAAGGCGCGTTCTTCTGAGTTAACTGGGTGAGAGGTGCTACTATCCGGGAGAAATCTTTGACAAATCTCCGGTAGTAGCCCGAAAGACCCAAGAAAATGCGGATCTCCGTCACCGTTGCAGGCCTGTGCCACTTTTGAACTGCTTCTATTTTCTTCGAATCCACCATGATACCATCTTTAGACACTACATGCCCCAGAAAGGTTACTTGATCCAGCCAAAACTCGCACTTAGAGAACTTGGCGTAAAGATTGTGGTCCCTCAGAGTCTGCAGCACAACCCTGAGATGATGCTCATGCTCCTCAGCACTCTTAGAGTACACCAAGATGTCATCAATGAAGACTATGATGAAACGATCCAAGAATGGTTTGAACACTCAGTTCATGAGATCCATAAAAGCTGCAGGGGCATTGGTCAACCCGAAAGACATCACAAGAAACTCAAAATGCCCATATCGAGTACGGAAAGCCGTCTTCGGAATATCTCCCTCCTTAATCCTCAACTGATAGTAACCCGATCTCAGATCAATCTTAGAAAAACAGCAAGCACCCTGAAGCTGATCAAACAAATCATCAATCCTCGGAAGAGGGTACTTGTTTCGGACCGTCATCTTGTTGAGCTGTCTGTAGTCCACGCAAAGCCTCATGGATCCATCCTTCTTCTTAACAAAAAGAACCGGAGCACCCCAAGGTGATGTGCTCGGTCGGATGAACCCTTTGTCCAAGAGATCCTTCAGCTGATCCTTCAACTCGTTTAACTCTTTCGGAGCCATACGGTAAGGGGGAATGAAAACTGGTTCAGCATCAGGAGCTAGATCAATCCCGAACTCTATCTCCCGATCTGGTGGCATACCCGGTAACTCCTCCGAAAACACATCTGGGTACTCACATACCACTGGAACTTGACTGACATCTACAACACTAACCTCCATGTTCGTCACTGACGCCAGAAAACCTTGACACCCGTGGTCCATCAACTTCATAGCACTCATAGCCGAGATCAAGGAAGCAGGGGTCATACAATGATCCCCTTGGAACTCGAAGGTTGAGCCATCGGGGAGGATAAACTTCACCAACTTGGCATAGCAATCCACCGAGGCATGACAGGAAGCCAACCAATCCATGCCCAAGATGACATCAAAGTCCACCATATCATGGATCACCAGGTCGGCCAAAGTGTCCATCCCGCCCACAGAAACCACACACGACTTGCACACAAGATGAACCATACGAGGTTCTCCGACCGGAGTGCTAACCCAAAAAGGATCCTCCAAAGACACAAGTTGCTCGCCAAGACGGGAAGCAAAGAACGGGGACACATAAGAATGTGTGGAGCCCGAATCAAACAACACATAAGCTTCAGAAGAACAAACTTTTGTTATACCTGCCACCACAGCATTGGATGCCTGAGCATCCTTACGGGTCAAAGCAAAGACTCTAGGCTGAGCTCTTCCTCCACCTCCCTGACCACGACCTCGGTTTCCTCTAGCCGGTCCTCTACCCCCATGCCCAGAAGATCCACCCGGAGACATAGCTGAGAAAGATGGAGTGGGTAGAATCGGTGCCTGAGGCCTAGTAGCTCCACCAGAGAAGCGGGGAGAATCCTTGATAAAGTGGCCTGTCTGACCACATCCATAACAGGTGTGAGGAACAGCACGACATGGTCCTTGATGATACCTTCCACAACTCTTGCAATGAGGGGCACGAGGATCTGGCCAATGCGTACTAGACTGAGAAGCACTGCTAGACTGGGACCTCGTCGGCACATCTCTAGGAGTGGATCCTGATGAGTTGGAACCACCCCCAGGTACAAATCTCTGATGTTGGTAGCCATGAGATCCACTAGAACTGGATCCTCCAGAGAACTGGCATGTAGTCTTCTTCTTCTTGTCAAACCCTCTACTAGGCTTGTCCTCCTCTAGGGAGCCTTCATTCCCCACAGCAGTATCCATGACTTGAGAAAACGTCTTCCACCCAATCTCACTGTGCAAGATGGATCGCATCGGATCCCTGAGCCCCTTCACAAACCTTCTCACCTTCCGGTCTTCCGGTCCTCCGGAGTGATCTCATGAGGTGCATATCGGCATAATCGAGTAAACTGCGTAGCGTACTCGACTACGTACATGCCCTGTGTCTGCTTCAGCTTAAGGAACTGGTCAGCCAACAGCTCCCTTCGGTTCTCTGAAAGGAATCTTGCCCTGAAGGCGTCTGTGAACTCTTCCCATACAGGTGGTGGTCTCCTCATGTTTGCCCTTTCAATCCATAAGGTCTCATACCAGTGGGCTGCAGTGCCCTGCAGAGTGTAGGTAACAAGGTCTACGGCCCTCACATCATGGCATTGGAGAGCACGTAGAGCTCTCGTAGCCCTATCAAGAAACTCCTCGGGGTCTTCATCCATGGAATCTCCATAAAAGGTTGGCGGATTAAGCCTCAGATACGCCTCTAGCGACACCTCTGTAGGTCCAAAGACTTGCGGCATTCTTCTTGGCGGCTCATATTCAGGGTTAGGGGGAACCTCTTCTCTTTCCTGATTCTGATTATTCTGATTATTCTGATTTGCCATCATCTGCATCAAGGTGTTCAGAGTCTGACGAATATCCCGGATCTCCGCGTCGCGGTCATAATTCGTATTGCCCCCTTGGGGTCCCACAGCCTCTTGCTCAGGAGGAGGGTGCTTCTCCTAGGAGGCATGGTCAGAACAAGATAGCTACACAAACAAACAAGCGTTCAGAAAAACAGCAGAAGGGGTGACCCTGAACAATAAGGGATCACCACACAGAAACATCAAGACAAAACCATAAGACATCCTATAAAAGCTTTCACTAGAGTCACAATCTTGTGAAAATGGGTCGGCAACCATTTACACTATTGACACCCTATTGAAAACAGTTTGCTCCATAAGTTACAGGACTCAACATAGTCTCTGATACCAACTTTGTCACGAACCAACTCGGATCGTGACCGACACATACATGTGACACCGAGTCCCATGTCAGCCTTAACTTGTAATCCACACAACAATCCAGCTAAACAGCAATATCCACAACTACAATAACATACACACATACATAAGATCCATACATATAGTCTGGTCATAATAGTCACCTCAATCCATAAACCATCATACACAATCCCTACACCTAAATATATATGTCATACATGTCCATAAATAAGCCTAACAACATCAACACAACAACAATAAGTCTTACATAGACTTATACAACATTCATCCACTACCCTAGTCCAAGGAAATCTTGTCTGTAACATAAGGAGCACACACTAGATATGAAATACATAATGCCTCTACACATGAGGCTCACCAAATCTAAGAACCCGGAGGAACGGATGAACACGTCCTTTGATCTGCACCTTGATCTATCTGAAAACATATTGTATGAATGGGTGAGTCATACGCTCAGTGAATAAACAGGTTATAAGCAGTGTATGTAGGATACAACAGTACAAAGCATTTACAACATAAACCAAATATATATATATCAACTTCATCGTTCTCATACAGTCTCTTTATCTTGGTAGCTTTTAACCTATGAACACCTGGAGCACGGCCCCGATGATATAGCAATAATTGTATTGATTATTTCCCTCTTGTATGCATGTAATTTGACTACTTTTGAGATGAATGAGCTACTTTTGCATCATATTAGGCATTTGGTACTTGATTGGAACTTTGTGCATTTTCTCAGCATTTCGTGCTTTGTGACACTATTCTGTAATTTGCCTATAACTTGAGTTCTAGAAATTGGAATGTTGTATTCTTTGTCTTGTTGGAAAGCTTAGACACAGGTCTACAAAGTTGATGAAGAACTCGAAAGCTGATTCAGACTATAAGGATTCCAAATTGGATCTTCAAGTTGAGTCAATCTTGCTGCAGCATTCTGGACAGCAATCCTGGACAGCAAGTGTTGCAAAAGCCATAGCTGGAGCTACAGATGTTGAAATCACTCCATTTCAATTGCATTGGAAAGCTAAGGCACAAGGCTTCATTTCATCTTCAGAGCTCGAAAGCAATTGAAGTCTCTAATAAGCTCAAAAGTTGACTCAAAGTTGCTGCAGCGAATGTGACAGCAATCTGGAGCAGCAGTCCGTATTTTGCTTATATCTGGAGCTATACTTACTGGAATTGGATGATCTTGGTGGCTATGGAAAGCTAAGACATAGAGCTACAACTTTGCTTCAGGGCTTGAGGGCAGAATCATCCATTATAGGCTTCAGATATTGGCTGCAATATTTCGGGCAGAAGCTTAGCCTTGCTGTGTTGCCTTAAGTGTCATAATTTTGTGCATTGTCCATTGTACCCTTGCCTTATGTGTTGTAATTGTTTAGTGTATGGGCTTTTTAGATATTTCCACCTTCTTTTATGTCTATTTAAGTCCTACATCAGACTTGGAGGGAACACTTTACATTCATTTTTTTTACAATTCAAGTTTTAGAATTACATTTTCTCTCTAGTTTCTCTCATTTTCGTTTTTCTCTCTTCTCCCATTTTTTTCTTGCTGATTTCTCCATGATCATGGAGAACTAAGCTCATAGCTAGCTTGAGGATGGAGGATTGTAAAAGATATTGAGGTTAGCTATGTGATTAAGGTATTCTTGCATTTCTTTCATGATTCATTCAAGAATTCCGAATTCTCTCTTCTCACATCTTGATTTATGATTCAAGAATTATGAAGATTTTCTAATTCTTGAATTATGAACCCAATTGATTAATAATTCTAGAGATTTATGAGTTATTGATCAATAAACTTAAGTTGAGAGAACATCTAGATTTAGAGATTTCTGATCTAGAGAATTGAATTGTTGAGCTTCAATCTTGATACCTTGAGTTAGGTTTGGAGATTTCAGATTTAATTCAAGTGTGTTAAGATGAATGTTTGAAGATTTTCATAAGACTTGATCTAAATTCAGATTTGAATTTGGATTTGAAGTTCAATTTAATTCTTGAAGGGATCATGAGAGGATAATGAATCAATGATATATGCTTTACAATTCGAATTCCTTGAGCTAGTGTCTTCTACCTATTTGATTAAAATCCTGTTTGAATTTTCTCATTTCTGAAATTCTATGCTAAAATCCCCAAACCTAACCTTGCATAATCACTTTTCATTTCTTGAGTTCCTTGTCTACAAGTTATCTAGTTTTTAATTTGATTCAATTCGGCAGTTGATAACTAGGGCGCACAGGGCTTGCACAGAATGGGAGCCGGGATTTCTTCGGGCGCTGGGGCTCTCCACATGCGCCGGGGTGCACGACCCTGAGTCAGAATCCACTGTTCTGCTTCTTTACTTTGTTCCTAATGTCCATTGCTCCAATAATTGTTATGACCTGCACCACAAACATCAAATACCAAAGATTAAGTGCAAAGGTCATCATTGAATTGCAAAAACATCATAAAACATATTCAATTAGCCTTTATTTTCATTAAGCTCCAAAGAATTCCAAGTTGTAATAAACACAACAAAAGACTAAGAATAGAGTAAAGAGTTACACACAATTGCTCAAATTAAGGGAATAAAATATTAGCAAAAACGATGTTATCAATTACACGGGTTGATAATCGATTACAAGCTGCAAATTTTCAAATCTGAGCATTTTTAACATGGTGTAATTGATTACACCTATGCTTTAATCGATTACAGCTTATGCAAAGTGAGTTATTAGTGCATTTTATTACATTTTGGCCCCCGCTACGACTTTTTAATATTGCAAAAAGCTCCCTCTGTGCTTAAACCCTAGACAACACTATATGAGCTATCTCTAACACTCATTCAAACACTTGTGCCTCCATCATTCCCTCTCATATTCAAAGCTTTGAGCCATAACCATTCCACACCACCAAACTCATCTCAAACCTTGTCTGATCACGAAAATAATCACATATTCTTAATCCTCACACCAAACTCATCAATCTACCGATTCAGTTTCTTCAAAAGGGACCGTTCTTCATAATCCTATCATTCGTGGGGCTCGTGTGAGAGAGAGAAGCTGAGGTACGTGTAGATGAAAGGGTGTTCTAGCATAGCGTTAGAGGTCTTCAAGAGGTAAAGGTTTAGATGCTTATGTGTTTTATGAATTTTCTACCGATTGAATTATGTGAATCCTTGTTTTACCGTTAGGGTTCATGAAATAGTTATATTTTACCGATTGATTTTCAAGAAAACCACGTTTTACCGATTGATTTATGTTTAAAATTGATTTTAACTGATTAATTTACGCGTGTCTCTATATTCTACCAATTGGAAAGTTTCTAGATCAAGTTTTAGTCATTAGCTTGTGAAAAACGTGTTTTTGAAACCCTAGAATCTGATTTCCTGCGTTTGTAATTGATTACGAGCTAGAAATTTGCAATCGTGAGAAATGAGCTCTCTGTTGATCGATTATATCGATTACTGTAATTGATTACATCATATCTGTAATCGATTACATCCGTGGAAATTGTATGAAAGTGTGTTGTGTTGACTCCTTATGTGCTCTAATGTGTTCTATAACCAATATGCATGATATACTACTTGACTTGATTATGAGTTGTATATGATATTATGACATGAATGTATGATTATATCTGAAGGTGTGTGTTTGCACGAGAATGGGGGGAGGGCCATCTAAGTCGCAGCGGAAGTCTTTCTGAGAAGATAAAGCTTCTGAGAGAAAGTTAACCTTCTAATAAAGTGTGAAGTGAAGTTACAAGATTGTTTTGAAACACTTCTCATTTAATTATTTTAAGTTCTGAGTTGAGTTCAGAAGGTTGGTTTTCAAAAAGTTATTTCTAGCGATTGTACTCGGGGAGTTTTGAGTGCGCAGCCAGTGTCTTCTCCTCTCCTTTCCATCCGATACTGAGAACCGTCGTCCTCAGAGGAAGGAGAGTCAGCTTATTTTCGGTCAAAGCCTTCAACATCATCCCTAGGGGATAAGGCTTCCCCTGATGGAGATGAGTGATGAGAAGGCTCTGGTTCTTCAACCACAGGGGCTTTCTCAGCAGCCTTGTCAGGGCTGAGAGTCTTTTGAGTCTCCTTCTCTTGATGTAGTTTCTCCCCCTGAGGGTTAGCATCTTGAGAAGGATCTTCTTCTGCTACAGGAGGTGGAGAGCAAGGTGGGGGAGACTCTTTTGAGAAAGGGTTTAGTAGGAAGATGTTTTACCAATCTTTTCCTTTTCTTGGAGGCGGCTGGCACGTCAGGGATGGATGAAGTGAGTGGGGCTTCTGTTGTTGAGGGTTGAGGCTCCTTTCTACTTTTTCTCACCAAGGGTGGGATTTGGTGAGAGATAGTCTCTTCTGAGTCCACTAACTCAGAATGAGCGACATCAGCAGTCTTCTGAGGCGGAGACTTCGGAGCCTCCTTAGAATCCATACTATAACACCCCGATCTTTATTAAGTCCTAATTAAAGGAAAATAAGGGTAATGGACAATATGATTTGAGTGAACATGTTTCCCCTGGTTTAAAGTATCTATGCTATGTGTTTTTATGAGTATTTATGTGTGCTTTGATGTTACATTAAGTCATAATGGGTGTATGGATGTTATTATATGAGTTGAGACACTTTAGAAGTGTTTTGGGGCATTTTTCACGCCCAGTAATCGGTTACAGCTCCTTGGTAATCGATTACAACATGTCAAGTTTCAGATTTGGGCTTTTTCGGAGGCCTGTAATCGATTACAAGTTCGATGTAATCGATTACACAGCGCGCAGAATGAGTTTTCAGATGTTTTAAGTGACGGGTGGGCCCCACGATGACTCTTAAACCCTAATAGCTCGGCATATAAAAAGATAAACCCTATTTTTCCAGCTCATGTGGTCAGAAACACTCTCTCTCACCATCCCAGAGCCTCCATAGCTTTCTCTCTCAAGAACCCTCATAGCCATAGCCATTCCACGTCAAGAAACACCCACAAATACTCACCCAATCCCAAAGATAATTACATATTTGTAACACCCCGCTACTCAGGGGTGTCCGTGCGAAGGGTACTGTCCCAACGAACACGCTAAACGTATACATGAACTATTAAATAAACTGGATTATATGAAAATAACTGTAAACTGGTATCTGTATATAACTGTATAAAACTGATATAACTGTATAACTGTGTAACTGTATAATTGCTGAAATTATCTGAAACGTAACTGAAAGGTAACCTGCCTCTAAATTCTAGAGCAACTATTACAACTGGAACTGAAAAGTCTCATAAAACTAATGACTGAAACAAATGCAAAATAATAACTAAAGGGCTCCACGAACGAAGCGGAGCTCACCCAGGATATCAGCTGACACGACCTCTAGCGGATCAACGGCTCCTCGTCGTCGGCGGGATCGTATTCTGAAAATGGTTGATGAGGGGTGAGTCATCGACTCAGTGATGGGGAATATGCATGCAATGCAACATTCACAACACATACATCACGAACTAGCATGTTATCAATCACACAATCAATATCCTGTCTAGCTGTCACACTAAAGCCTGCATACCAAGCCTCTGTACTGTATACTGTATCTGTAATCTGTCACCCCAGCGCTCAGCATGGGCATAATCAATCTGTCTCAGCGCGCGGCGTTAGTCTACTCATAACTGAACCTCATGGGGCATATCTATATTTGTAACCAAGTCGTCCGATAACTGGGATCGGAACATACTTGGTGGGCTCGGGCGACTCACCGCTAATTAGTAAACCATACTAAGATACCGGGACTGACCACCGGCCATAGCGTCTGACGTATACTAATCAGGGGCGGCGTAACTATTATAGACAGTCAGCACATAACTTGCTCAAACAATCATACATGTCATAAGTTCTGCTATTAGTCTATTTATCTGTCTTATATCGCATGTTATATCATAAAGCAGTAAACAGCCAACCAATCAGCAATTCACATACATAGCATGAAAACATAAGTCTTTCCTATTCTACTCTAACCACCTAACATGTTACTAATTCTACTTCTACTCTACATACAAATACATGCATAATAACCGTATTAATATCTTTTCTAATTATCTAATTATCAAACATAAATATATGCTATGAATGCTAAACTACATGCAAGACCTCCACTCACCTGGATAATCCTGACTCTGAGAAGCACCGTCGGCTCTGGCTCCAGCTAGCGGCACTGCGTTCGCACCTGAAGTGCAAAAAGGACCCATTAGGACCCATGAAGAAAAAAAAAGGGAAAACTTGAACTGCTGCTGCGTCACGCCGTCGCTAGCGAGGTACTGCCTCTCGCTAGCGAGGGGTCGGTCGCTGGCGAGCTCCTCCTGCTCACTGGCGACCCTCACGCAGAAAAGGGGCAAAACTGACTTTTCACTCACCGTCGGGAAATTGCTCAAGCAGAGTATCCCCAAGACGTCGAAACCTCACTCCGACAGAGTTCCTTTACTGAAAAAGGAACGCCCAAAAGCACTGCTCTTAGAAGGCGTAAGAATGAGGTGTGAAGAAAAGGTCTCAACTACTACTCATATATATAGGTGACCGGGGGGGGGGGGGGGGAAGGCTGACATCATGTTGCGTCCGATGTGGGACTTCGGACGGTCGCTAGCGACTAGACTACGCTCGCTAGCGACGAGCTCATCGCT
Organism: Aeschynomene evenia; assembly: GCA_013621005.1. Classification (NCBI taxonomy): domain Eukaryota; kingdom Viridiplantae; phylum Streptophyta; class Magnoliopsida; order Fabales; family Fabaceae; genus Aeschynomene; species Aeschynomene evenia. The sequence goes on from CM024265.1 coordinate 10,400,711, forward strand.
AGCTAGCACCTGTTGACAACAACGCTGTGACGTTCGTTCTGCACGATGTTGGACTTGGTCCCGTCGCTAGCGACTCACAACTGGTTGCTCGCTAGCGGGCACTGACTTGCTCGCTAGCGATGACCCTCTGACAGCAATCTGCTGACGTGTTTCTGACGCGTCCTAAAGAGAGTCCTTCCTAAGGGACACTGTGATACGGGGTATCACAATATTCTTGATCCTCTCATCAAGCCGGACGTTTCTACCGGTTGTTTTCTCCGGAAAGGGTCATCGTTGGAGTCAGGCCGTTCGTGAAACTAGGATTCCGTCTAGTACAAGGATTTGTCTTCAAGAGGTAGGGGTTAGGCATTCTAAACGTTATGTAATTGCATGATGATTGATAAATTAATGGAGTTTTGAATGTTGTACGTTGTTTTTCCCATTAGGGTTCATGAAAGGGTTGATTTATGAAATTGGTTTTGAAAAAGAAAGGGGTTTTACGAATTGAGAAGCGTTTTAAAAGTATTTTTATGTTTTTTAATGGTATGGCTATGTTTTTTATCGATTGGGACGATGTTGGATTCATATTTTGGCCAATGGCTATTGAAAATTGTGTTTTTGAAACCCCAAAATCGTGTTTCACGACGTCGTAATCGATTACACGGGTTCGTAATCGATTACATCGATTACGATGTCTGAATTTCCAATCGCGAGAAAACGCTACTCTCTGTTAATCGATTACAGAGCTGCGTAATCGATTACAGTAATCGATTACCAGTTCGTGCAATCGATTACAGTAATCGATTACCAGCCTGTGTAATCGATTACAACAGTGTTGTTTTTGCGAAAATGAACCGTTTTGACCCTTTATGTACCCTAATGCGTTCTACAACTAATATGGATGATATGTATGAGTTAATTATGAATTGTATGCAAGTTTAAATGCTGTTTGGGTGATGATGTTTTGATATGTTATGTTTATATGAGATAAATGATGATAATATATGTTTACGTGAATTATGTGATGAATGTATATGTTATGTGTTGTGAACTGAGACGTCACTGGGTGGCGCATGTATGTTGTTAAGACGTCACTGGGTGGCGCGTGGTTAATAAAGACGTCACTGGGTGGCGCAAAGATACGTAGTAGCCTTCGGCTTGTGATTGAGAGGCTGTAGGAGGGGGTTGGCATCCTCGGCGCTACAGGTCCTTCACTTGCAGTTGGTGAATATCCCCCTTTTCCCCATTTCGTTAGGATGAGCTCATGCCTAGGGGTTGGTGCAGCGGAGGTTACAGGAGGGTGGATAGGCCATAAGACATAATAAGAGATAAAGTGATAATGAGTTACAAACCAGTAAAGTGTCAGAGAACATAGCATGATATGTTATTAAGTTTCCCTATATGACTAGATGGCACGTAGAGTTCACACACGAAGAATATAATTATGTATAATGTATGTATGATGTAAAATGAACAAGAGGCACTTAGGTAAGTCGTTCCGGGAAAGATGATTTTAGAACTTATAACTGAAATTGAATTCATTCATGTTACACCGATTTTATTAATAAACCCGGAGCGGCTCCCCTACTGAGTTACTTCCCAGTACTCACCCCTCGTTTTTCCCCCATTTTAGATGATGAGATTCTACAGGACACAGGAGCGGATGAGGAGCCCGCACAGCTTTAGTTCTATGCAGTTTATTTATCTTTAGATCTATTAGTTCCCGTAATACGTTTTGGATTATGTTTATTTCAGATGTTAGCATTTATTTGTATTTACTTTGAGTCCGGACATATGTTAGCCGGTAATTACTCTTCAGTTATGGTTTGTATTCGTGGAGTCTTATGGGTCTCAGTTTTAGGCTCATGAGATGACACCTACTATTATTATTTACTTTCTTGATTGTATGTTTGGGGAGACTATGTTTGTTTATTTCTATTTATTTTATGAGGTATTATTCAGACTACATCATGTGTCATATATTATCGTTATATTATACACAATGCCTTTATGTTTACATTCCGCAAACGATTTTCGAAAAATTCTCCCATGTATTTTCCGCGTACAAGTATTTTAAAAACCAGTATAAGGATGACAACAGGAGGTAACCCATATGAAATGGCCCTAAATGACTATAGCATTAGGGGCTATCTAGTAGGGTGTTACACATACTCCCGGTGATCCTTGGAGGTGTCAGCTGAGTCTTTTGCTTATTATTGCCTTCAGAAGAATGGACCTTCTTCTTTCCCTTCTCAGCCTTGGAAGGCTGAGTGGCTTCCTCAGATGCTATCTGCACCTTCTTGGAAGTCTTCGCAGACTTTGAGGGTTTGGAAGCCTTAACAGCCTCTTTCTCCTTTGGAACTTCTTCAGGTGCTTCATCTTTAGAAGCATTCTTGCAGGCCTTTTCCTTTTCCTTCAAAGAGATCCTCTGTCTCTTAATTGAGTTGAAGGTGATGATGGTGAGTCTGTTGTTGTTGAAGCTGTACTCAAACTTGTCGAGGGGAAACTTCTGATCCGTGAAGATTCTGGTGAGGAAACTACCATAGGGAAGACTTGTTTGTTTCCTTTTTGGGTTTGCTTGATGTATGATGTAATTTATCATCATACGCACAAAATTCACCTTTTTCTTCCTCAGAAGATAGTACAAGAGTGTCACGTCCATTATTGTCATATTCTCCATATCTCTAATCCTCGGCAGCAAGGTGATCTGGATCACTGAGAACACCATTCTTGCTCCCATGGTCAGATGACGGACCTTGACCCCACTCATAGCAAGGTCAGTCCTTCTAGTGAGAGATTTGACGATCTGAGCTTCAGATTCATCCTCTTCCTTGTACCAGTCCTTGTCATCAGCAATGATTTCTCCACCATTTTCAGTCCCAAAGATGCGTGCGATGTCAGACGTGGTGAAGTGGATGGCGTGTCCAACAACGACGCTTCCTACACCTCTGTTGGTCTCGAGGTGCACTTGCGAGTAAAATGTACGAACGAGGTTGGGATAGCACACATCCTCCAACGACATCAATCTTATCCAGCTGGCGTGGCCGTGAAAGTAGTGTTGTAGAACATCTACTTGGTTGTAGATGGAGAAAGGAAGAGACCTTTCAAGAGTAATGTTCCTGAGAAGGAAATTATTCTCAAACTTCTCTTGAAGTTTCTCATCCTCATAGACAATGTTCTCAGCAACTTCCTTGATGGAGTCTCTTTTGACACCCTGAAGGTTGGCTATTCAGTGAAGAAGTTTGAAGGGGAGCGATAGAGGATTTTCTGAGATAGTGAAGGTAAGAGAGAGAGAGAGAGAGAGAAGAGCTAGAGAGAGAGAGAGAGATGAAAAAATGAAAGAGAGTGAGTGAGCTTAGAATTTGGCAGAGGTTGGGCTAGTTTGAGAAAGCAAAGTGCTTGGAAGGTTCAAGCGTTTGCGTTACGATAAATTTAATGAACCTCCTTCTGAGCAAAAGAGCACCTTCTCTAAGCAACTATCTGTTTGTAAATTAAAGTTACCGTTACGATAAATTTAATGAACCTCCTTCTGAGCAAAAGAGCACCTTCTGAAGAAAGGTGTCTTCTGAGTAAAAATTTCCAGAAGAGTTCCTTCTGAGAAGGAAGTTCATCTGAGAAAGATTTTACTAACTCAGAGAGGGTTTTGCTCGCTTCTCATATATTTATTTCATAAGTTTTTTTGTACCTTGTCTCAGATCCTAGACTAGGATTAGGGGAGTTTCTAAGAAGTGATTTTTAACAATTAAAACATGCAAACACTTAGAAACATCTTAGATTCAGAAGCCCTTTCAAAGCATAGAATCGATCCTCAGCTAAGGGCTTTGCAAATATATATGAGATTTGATCCTCAGTATTTACAAATTTAAGTTCAATATCACCCTTTTGCACATGATCTCGAATAAAATGATGTTTTATATCAATGTGCTTGGATCGAGCATGCTGAATAGGGTTTTTAGCTAAGTTAATTGCGCTTGTATTATCACAGAGGATAGCCATTTTCTCATACCTCATTTGATATTCTCGCAATTGGTTCCTAATCCAAAGCATCTGAGTGCAACAATTTGCAGCCAACACGTACACAGCTTCTGCAGTTAAGACAACAATGGTATTCTGCTTGTTGCATGACCATGTAATCAAGCTCTTGCCAAAGAAGCAGCAACAACCACTCGTACTCTTCTGATCAATTCTGTCCCTAGCATAGTCAGCATCACAATAACCTACAACATTAGAGGAACAACCTTTCTCGTACCAGAGACCAAGATTAGTAGTACCACTCAAATATCACAATATTATTTTAACAGCAATAAGATGTGTGATAAACCGTATTTTCATGCTTATTTCTCCTCATAACTTGAGTGATTGTGTGCCCTCAATTATGCTTAAATTGGTTTCTTACGCAATATTTGATTTACATTACCGTTTCGAGTATTAGTACCATTTTGCGTATTAATTACTCTAGTTGTTGCCACTGGTGCGTTTGATATGTTTTTGTTAGTGTTGTGACTTCTCAGGAACAGGTAATTATAAAATATGTTGGAAATTGCGTCTGGAAACCCAGGAAAGCTGATTCACTGCCTACAGCAGCGTACCAATCGCCCAGGCAGATGTACACATCGCCCCAGCAGTCATGCGCGCGTCACTCCCTCGCCTGGACGCGCCCAACTTTGACCGACCGCCCAGGCGGTCGAGTGCGAGGAAACCCAGAGCGTCAGCGGCCCAAGACAGCAACCTTCGGGATTTTATAAATAGCTCCTTTGTGCTTAGGTCTATTATCTAGTTTTTAGTTCTCTGGTTCTTGCATGCACTCTGGTGCTGGCACTCTGACGTTTTAGGATTTACTTTTCCAAAGCTTAAAGTTCTTCGTTCACCGTCTCTATTCTGGGCACTCTTTATTTCCAGCTTTTACATACAGTTCTGAACACCAGTTTTACTTTGTTGTCTTTACTCTTTATTGTTCTCAGTCATTACTTTTACATTAAACCTTGTCCCGAGGGAGAGTTCACCTTGAATCTCTCCCTCGCTTTCATTAATACAAAGTTTTTATTCAGCAATCTCTTTACTTCCTGAGTTTATTTCAATTCAAGTTTTCAATCTTGTTTTCTTTATATTCGAGTCGCTTTCAATTCCTGTCAATTTATTTATATTGCTATTGCATTTAATTTCTTTCGTTGCAATTGTCTTTACCTTCTCCAATTTAATTTCTTTGCAAACAAAACCAAAACCCCCCTTTTTATTTATTGCTAAGCTTGAATCAACGATTGCCACATAGATTCCTTGAGAGACGACCTGAGTCAGTCTTACTACTTGCTACCAAGTTTGTATTGAGATTAATTCAGTAACAAAACCCTTTTTCAAACCATTCTTCTAAATTGCTCCAGAGTACCGGAGAAATAACGACGCTTCGGTGCTCTGTCAATTTTGGCGCCGTTGTCGGGGAATCTAGGCAATTTTTGATTTAATCCTAGTATTGTTTTTATTCTTTCTTTAAAAAGAATAAAAAAAGTAAAATTTCTCTTTTTTTTTCGCAATCTTCTTTTTCTTTAACTTCTTTTCGCACCGACCGCCCAAGCGGTAGGCAGACCGCCCTAGTGGTTGACGCGTTTCAAAATCTTCTTCTTTTCTTTTCTTTCTTGCTTTCTTATGATTCCTATGGATGACTCGTTCGCAACCCGATAGCTCTCTGTTCCCTTTCGACCCTGAAATCGAAAGAACCTTACGGGGTTTGAGAAGAGCGAGGCGGGTAGGTGAGGACGTAGGTGATTCTTTGCATACCCGTTCCCGTAGTGCGGAGATTAGTGGTCATACCCGTGTGTTTCCTGAGAGTGTTTTTGTAACACCCACCGACACACCAACTGATCCTCTTACTGTCATGCCTATGGCTGCGAGAAGAAATCCTACTTTGAGGGAGCTCATTGCTCCTGATCTGAATCAACCACCCCTAGGCATCATATACCCAGATGTCGATGGGGATTTTGAAATAAAAGAGGCACTCTTCCATCGGCTCCCGAAATTCCATGGGCTTTCCGGTGAGGACCCCCACCAGCATCTCAAAGAATTTCATTATGTGTGTGATACACTAGGGCCACACGGGGCTGGTGTTGATGCTGTGAAACTCCGTGCCTTCACATTCTCTTTGGAGGGTGCAGCTAAAACATGGCTCATGAATCTACCCAATGGGGCGGTGAACTCGTGGGTTGATCTCAAAAGAAGGTTTTTGGAAAAATACTTCTCTGCTTTAAGAGCGGGGGCAATTAGGAAAGCCATCTGCAGCATACAACAACTACAAGGGAAAACGCTCTATGAATATTGGGAGCGTTTCAATAGACTGGTCTCAAGCTGCCCTTCTCATCAGATATCTGACGCCAACCTCATCCAATTCTTCAATGAGGGGTTGTGCGTTGCAGATAGGCGTACTATTGACTGTTCAAGCGGGGGAGCATTGATGAACAAGACTTTGGCAGAGGCTATGGAGCTTATAGAAACCATAGCCTCCAACAATCAGCAGTTCGGAACCCGTGACACTCCTAATGCAAAAGGGGTACATGAAGTTGGCCCTTATGATCAGAAGTCACTGGAAAAGCAATTGGCAGAGATGACATCTGCCATTAAAAAACTGGCTCTGCTAAGTCAACAGAAGGTGGTAGCATCTGCTTCCATTCCAACACCACCACCAGTAGTCCAGGTATGCGGGATTTGTGCTAGTGACCATCCTACAGATATGTGCCCTCAGCTGAATGAAGAATATGCAACAGTGGCAGCCACAAATTTTCCTAATCAAGGGCAATCCCAATTTGGTAACACCTATAACCCTTCCTGGAAAAATCATCCAAATTTTAGGTGGAGTAACCAGAGCCAACCACTACACCAAAACCAAACACAACAACCACCACCACAGTTCCAATCCCAAAATACACCTCCCTTTCCCAATCAACAGAAATATCAACCCCCTCATCAGAGGGCACAAAACCATACACCTCCACCTCCCAAACCGCCTCAATATACCACACCTCAACCTACCCCATCTTCTACTGAGTCAGATCTACAGCAACTTTTGAAGTTGATGATGGAAGAGAAAGTTAAAAATGAGCAGATGAGGAAAGACGTTGCTCAGCTGATGGAGGATCGCAATGCTTCTTTAAATAATGGTACTCATATTCCCTCCCAAACAATTCCAAACCCAAAGGGGAATGTAAGTGCCATAGCTCTGAGGTCAGGGACAGTGCTTCCTACAGTTGAGACCTCGAAACCTAGTGTGAAACCCAAAGTCATAACACCTGAGGAAGAAACACAGGTACATGGGGAGGAGCAAACAGAGGAGGAGATACAGGTGAAAACCTCACAGAAGGGTACGGGGAAGGTGGCTGTGGAAGAAAGAGGAGTTGAGCCAGCTGCACCACTACCAAAATTACCTTTCCCTCAAGTTGTTACAAGGGGAAAGAAAAAGACGGGAATAGATGAAGAGGTTTGGAAACATTCAAAAAAGTTGAGGTAAATATCCCTCTCCTAGAAGCTATAAAGCAAGTGCCAAAATATGCCAAATTCCTCAAAGAATTGTGCACTCAAAAGAGAAGAACAAAGAGGGAGAAGGTTCAAGTAAATGCTGTTGCTCTAACCCCTGCTCTCCCTCAAAAATTCCAAGACCCGGGTTCTTTTTCTATTCGTGTCTTATTGGGGAGCTGATTATCAAGGATGCCTTGGCTGACCTGGGAGCTGCCATCAATGTCATGCCAAAGGCAATTTACCAAGCTTTGAACTTCGGGGAACTCAAGCCTACAAGACTCCTCCTTCAGTTTGCCAACAGGAGTGTGCAAAAACCAGAGGGACTGCTGGAAGATGTCCTAGTTAAGGTAAATGATTTAATATTCCCCGTAGATTTTTATGTGCTGGATACAGATGCCTCTATTCCTCTAGACCAGCAAACACTAATCCTTGGCCGCCCTTTCTTAAAAACTGCAAAAGCCAAGGTTGATGTGTTCGCCAGAACTTTGGATATAGAGTGTGGGGACATTAAGGCAAGATTCTGCTTGAGAAGTGCAATGAAACACCCATCTGACACTCATGCTATTTTTTCTCTTGACATCATTGATGATGGTTGATGATGAGGTGGGTCATTGGCTCCTTGAGCTTGGTAATCAAAGTTTTAAAATAAAAAGCAGTGATGCTGCGTGTAACGGGTATGAAAAACTTGATTTGTTATGCCAATTGTGTGAGGGGGACGATTTTGAACTCTTTGGGGATCAATCCCTTGTTCTGATAGTGAAAACACCCCTCCAATTGAGCAAAATTGTGAAAAACCCATGGAAACAACATCATCTGCGTCTTTTTCTGTTTCTGACGCCGAAAAAAACCGCTCTGGCAGTGGCCTCGACCGCCTCAGCGGTCTTGACCACCCCAGCAGTGGCGACTTCCGCTCCAGCGGTACCCGCCTCAGCGGAGATGTCTACGCCCCAGCGGATTCGACATCCGCCCGGCGGTCGCGGCGACTTCTGCTTCAATTTCTCCCCCCTGTCTGTCCAAAAGAAAAAATTCTGAGTTGAAAATACTTCCCCTCACTTGAAATATGCTTACTTGGGGGAAGAAAACACATTTCCGGTAATTATAGCCAATGGTCTTTCTGTTGAAAATGAAAATAAGCTTTGGAAGTTTTAAAAACAAATAAAAAGGCCATTGGTTGGGAGTTATCGGATTTGGTTGGCATTAGCTCTTCCATTTGCACTCATAGAATTTTTCTGGAGGAAGGTGCTAAAGCCATAAGGCAACCTCAGAGGAGAACGAATCCTCTCATTCTTGATGTGGTGAAGAAAGAGATTTCAAAACTCCTTCAGGCCGGATCATCTATCCTATCTCTGATAGTGAATGGGTGAGCCCCGTGCAAGTTGTGCCTAAAAAGTCTGGAATCACTGTCATCAAGAATGAGAGAGATGAACTTATACCTACTAGAATACAGAATTCGTGGCGGGTGTGTATTGATTACCGCAGACTGAATGAAGTAACGCGCAAGATCACTTTCCTTTGCCGTTCGTTGATCAAATGCTTGAAAAACTTGCGGGTCAATCACACTACTGCTTCCTTGATGGATTCTCTGGGTATTTCAAATACAAATAGCACCGGAAGACCAGGAGAAAACTACTTTCACTTGTCCCTTTGGTACCTATGCCTATCGTAGGATGCCATTTGGGTTATGCAATGCTCCTGGTACTTTCCAAAGGTGTATGATGAGCATCTTCTCTGACTTTATTGGTGAATTTTTAGAAGTGTTCATGGATGACTTTACTGTGTATGGAGATTCCTTCGACTCTTGCTTGCAACACCTCTCCCTTGTTTTAAAACAGTGTATCAGGACCAACTTGGTGTTAAATTTTGAAAAATGTCACTTTATGGTTGATAAAGGTGTGGTCCTGGACACATTTGTCTCTAAAGAGGGTATTGCAGTTGATCCTGCAAAAGTCGAAGTGATTTCCTCTCTACCTCACCCCGTCTCTGTGCGGGAAATTCGCTCTTTTCTGGGTCATGCAGGTTTTTACAGGCGTTTCATAAAGGATTTCAGCAAGATTGCAAAGCCGCTGACCGACCTGCTGCAGAAAGATGCGAATTTGACTTCAACAAGGACTGCCAAGAGGCATTTGAGCTACTAAAAACCAGACTAGTTTCCGCACCGATCGTGAAACCTCCGAAGTGGACCTCCCCTTTGAGATCATGTGTGATGCGTCTAACTATGCTGTGGGTACCGCGCTAACTCAGCGCGAAGGTAAGGAATCTTTTTGTAATTTCTTATGCTTCTCGTACTTTAGATTCTGCTCAGGCTAACTATACCACCACTGAGAAGGAGCTTTTGGCAATTGTTTTTTCTCTTGAAAAATTTAGATCTTATCTCCTTGGCTCTCATGTGGTGGTGTACAGAGACCATGCAGCTCTAAAGTACTTGTTAAAGAAACCAGATGCAAAGCCCCGCCTTCTCAGGTGGATGTTGCTCTTGCAAGAATTTGATTTGGATATAAAAGACAGGAGTGGTTGCCACAATCTGGTAGCTGATCATCTGAGCAGAGTTGAGCATATTCCAGATGACCCAATTCCGCTGGATGATCAGTTCCCGATCAACGAATCATGAGTGTGCAGACTTCTATGCCTTGGTTCGCAGACATTGCGAATTATTTGGTTGCCAAAACCGTCCCCACATATTTTTCAAAGGCCCAAAGGGACAAACTTATTTCTGATGCAAAATATTATGTGTGGGATGACCCCTATTTGTGGAGGTTTTGTGCTGATCAAATCATTCGCAGGTGCGTTCCTGACCATGAGCACCTCCATACTTGACTTTTGCCATGCACAGGCTTGTGGTGGCCATTTCGGACCGCAGCGCACTGGTCGTAAAATTCTTGAGTGCGGTCTATTTTGGCCATCTATTTTCAAAGATTGTTATGAATACTGCAAGTCCTGTGCTAGGTGTCAAAAGATGGGAAAGAATTCTAGGAGGAATGAAATGCCCCAACAACCATTACTGTTTTGTGAATTTTTTGATGTTTGGGGTATTGACTTCATGGGACCTTTCCCTACTTCTGCTGGTTTAAATTATATTCTCTTGGCTGTTGATTATGTGTCTAAGTGGGTTGAGGCAATCCCCACTCGTACTAATGACTCTGCTGTGGTTTGTAACTTTGTAAAAGGTAACATAATCTCTAGATTTGGCATTCCTAAGGCCATCATCAGTGACCAAGGCACCCACTTCTGTAACAAAACTTTTGATGCCTTACTCCGCAGGTATGGGGTTGTTCATAAGGTGGCAACACCTTATCATCCTCAAACTAACGGGCAGGCTGAGGTGTCCAATCGAGAAATTAAAAAGATTTTAGAAAAAATGGTTGGACCCTCAAGAAAGGATTGGAGTGCTAAGTTATCTGATGCTCTGTGGGCTTACCGTACTGCTTATAAAACCCCGATTGGGATGAGCCCCTTTCGGTTGGTATTTGGAAAATCCTGTCATTTGCCGGTGGAAATTGAACACCGTGCATACTGGGCGGTTAAGCAGTGTAACATGGACCTAGGGAATGCCGGTAAAGAGAGAAAATTACAGCTGCAGGAACTCGATGAACTCAGGCGGGATGCCTATGAGAGCTCAAAGATCTACAAAGAGAAAACTAAGGCCTTCCATGACCAACTCATTCTGAGGAAAGAATTTCATGAGGGTCAGGAAGTGCTCCTTTACAACTCCAGGCTCCAACTCATGGCCGGAAAGCTGAAATCAAGGTGGGAAGGGCCCTATGTGGTGAAGAAAGGTCTACCCTTTTGGGATGATTGAGATACAATGCAAAAAGACCAACTTTACCTCCAAGGTCAATGGACACAGACTGAAAGTGTTCCATCAAAGCCCCAAAAAGTAAATCAGACTGAAGTCCTCCTTTTTGAGGGAGTGAAGCCACCCAATTAGGTGGCCACACGTCCAACTTAGGGACGTTAAATCAAAGTGCTTGGTGGGAGACAACCCACTGCTATTTTCCTTCCTTTAACTCATAGTTTCATTTGTTTCGTTTGTTTTATTTTTCTTTTCTTATTTTTATTTTTATTTTTATTTTGCATGCAAGCTTCACTGTGAACTTAAAAGCATATTTGTGGTACAAGAGAAGCAAGTATAGTGGTGAGGGAGGACAAATGGCGTAAGAACTGCAATCGTTTTGCGCGGACAGACCGCCTAGGCGGCCCCTTAACCGCCCCAGCGGTCGCGGCACTCAAAACGCTGCGTTCCGCATAAGCGAAACGGTGCGTTTTGCGCAAAGCAACCAAGCGGTTCGACCGCTCTGAAACTTAAAGCGGAGGCCGAGCGGCATTTGGGGCATTTCATCTTTCTCCCTCTCTTGCTCAAACCCTAGCAGAGCTAAGAGAAACCCTCCGCCGTTCGCCGCCGCCCGCCGCCCCGCTGTCCGCCGCACCTCAGCTCCCTCACCTTCATTTTTGCACCTCTCAAGTAAGCTTGTATGTAGTGTTCATCATTAAATCCCGTTTTTCTCTCTTTTCTTTCGATTTTGGTTAAATATTGAGATTAGTTGTGGATTGTTGGTGTTTACCCCTTCCTAGTCCGGTTATATCATGATTTTTGGGGTTTGAAAAAGCTTGGGTGGTACAAAAATGGCGGAAATCAGCGTTTTTGTCGCTGCGCACTGTTCTGACGCCTCGAACCGCCCAGGCTGCGATGGTTCCATTGCATTGAATCGTCATACTGAGTTATTGATAGTTGGTGTTTTGCTACTGACGCCTAACCCTTTATTGTCCCTGTGTATCTGTGTTGTTGTTTTTTCTTGCAGATCGATGGCACCCAAGAGAGCCCGCCGGTCACAACAAACTCAGGGAGAGTCCTCCCGAGACTTCCGCGAGGTGGAAGCATCTGACAGCTATTTTTTGACTGCTTGGTGGCTGAGGAGCGCTACTATGAGGATTTCAGAAGCGTTCCATTCTCCATGAGCACCACCTCTGCTATGGGGCTCAAATCCGTCTATTGGAGCCGTGGTGGCAGGGATTCAGACGCGTCGATGGAACTTCCTGCTCGCTGAGCCAAAGGAAGCCAACTGGACTCTGGTGAGGGAGTTCTATGCGAACTACCACACCATAGGAGCAACTCATGTTCATCTCCGCGGTCAACAGGTTCCGGTATCCCCAGGGGCCATAGCTGAGTTCTTTGCATTCCTCTACCCACCAGCAAAACATGGCAGGATGATGATGAGTTCACCAGCTCCGCCGCCAACCTACTGCGGATCTCTTGGAGAGGGTGCGAGCCAGACTTTGTGTAGAGGGGGGACTGGCACAGAAACGCAAATGGTCTGCCAACCCATCTCCCCTCAAAGCACATCACCTTAGAGACCAGAGCGTGGACTCGGGCCGTTTTCAGCCACATACGGCCTAACTCTCACCATTCAGATATTACCATCGACGATGCCATTCTTGTCTACCTGATTCTGGGGAACTCTTGGATAAATGTGCCAAAAATGATTTACACTACCATGAGTAAGGTGCATGATGGTGCTCGCTTCCGTAGCCTTCCCTATCCCGCTTTGATCTCCACCATGGCTGAGCGGGCAGGGGTGGCAGAAGAAGATACTGATGATTGGCAGGGAGACATCCCAAAGGTGGGAGTTACTGGTCTGGTACAGCGGGATACCACAGAGCGGAGAGCTAGGGAGCGCGCAGCCGCCGCCGCAGCTGCCCGCGAGGTCCCTGATATTGCTGGCCCACCTGCTGACGCCCTGGCCCTTCTTCATTCGATGGTATGTGCTCTACTCTCATGACCCACATAGATACCAGTTTGAGCGAATGCAGGGCGAGCTCGCAGTGCAATTGCGAGCATCCCAGAGAGAGACCATCCGACAGATGCGGGCTCTGATGCTTGACCCGCAGCACCGCTTTGACGATGATGATGAGGATGAGTAGCCTGCAGCAGCAGGTCGAAGGGCACACCTGAGTTGGTTGGATCTGAGAACTCAGGGTGTGCGTACCACTCTCCATTGAGCCTGACAATGCCACTGAGGACAGTGACAAACCCAAGTGTGGGAGGGGTAACACTTTCTTTTTCTTTTTCCTTAACTCTTGTTTTAGTTTTGTCTCTATTTTCTCATTAGTTGATACTTTTTTATTAGTTAGTGTTCTATCTGCTGAGACTGGTTAGCTGCTAGTACTGGTTTTGTTTTGATGGTGAACTAGGTAGTTGATACTTGTTTCCTGTGTTGTGATTAAAATTATTAAACTGTTGGCAATTGTGGTATATATGTTCTTAGACTGTGAGCAATATGAATTAGGTTGGATGCATGTNCTTCTGAGTCTTCAGCAGCCTCAACAACCGTAGGTCCTTCTGAGGAGTCTCTGAGCTCCCTCAGAGGCCATACTCCTTGTCACCTAGTTGGAGAAGGATGAGTCACCTTTGCTTCTTCTTCTCTTTTCTGAAGGATCGGAACTTTTTCCTTTCCTTTATCAGCCTTAGAGGGCTGGTTGAGACCAGCAGCTCCCTTAGAAGGCTTTGCTTCCTCCTTCTTCTTAGGTGCCCCCGTCTCTGGTACCTTCTTCTTCTTTATGTTGTTGAAGGTGACCATGGAGAACTTACTGTGGTTGAAGACGTATTCATAGTCTTCAAGTGGGAAGGAGAAATGGTCGAGGATTCTTGTCAGAAGGCTTCCGTAGGGTAGACTTGTGAGAGCCCTCTTCGGATGAGCCTGGTGCATCATGTAGTTGAGCACCATCCTCCCAAAATCTACTCTTTCCTTCTTCAGCAGGTGGTAGCAGGCAGGCATCCATGGTGGTAACGTTCCCATGTCTCCAATCCGAGGGAGAAGGGTGTGTTGCACAACGGAGAAGATGATTCTAGCCTCTTGCGTGAGATGAGGCACCTTTACCCCTTGAGTGGTAGGCTGTTGCTACCAGTCAGAAGTGTCACGACTTCTTCTTCTGAGTCATCTACCTCCTTGACCCATTATGGGTCGTCGGCGATGACAGCACCACCATTCAAGGTCTTGAAGACTTTGTTGATGTCAGAGGAGGAGAAGCGGATCTGTTGGTCGCCAATCTTGCTCTGACCCCTTTGTGGTGAACCTTTCTATTTGCGAATAGAAAGCTCTTACTACATTTGGGTAGCACACGTCCTCGGAACTCATCATGGCTGGCCATCCAGGTTGCTTGAGGAAGGTGAATTGAATTTCGTCACCTGATTGTAGACATTGAGAGGCAATACCTTCCCATGGCTAGATTCCGTGGGAGATAAGTCTTGTGAATAGGGACTGCATTTCCTCATTGTCATAGAGAATATCTTCGGATATCTCATTGAGATTGTTTCTCATTAAGCCCTTGATTTCTCCAGAGATGGCCATTTGGAAGAAAGAGTTTGAGTTTTGAGTAGAGATAG
>CM024265.1:10417194-10481751 GCA_013621005.1 Aeschynomene evenia
AATCACCTCGCACGTGCATAGCTTGTTTTAAGAGTGGCCATGGTTCTGAAAAAATGTCCTATGTTGGAAAAAGGAAAAAATCTCTAAGCCTCAGAAGGCTCAAAAGAAAACTCAGAAAGCTAAGCCTTCTAAGAAGACTATCCCTCTCAGAAGGGAAAAACTTCTCAGAAAGCAAGTGCTTCTGAAAAGGGCAAACAAAAGTCTCTGACTCTCAAAACCATGACCTCTCTAAGAAAAGAAGGCAAAAGTCCAAGAAAGCTAACAAGCAAGGACCCAACAAAGAATGGGTACCTAAATCTGTTAACTTTGTGACTGCAGGTGCATCATCAAGCGCTGCTCCACCACCACGATGAGCAGTGGTACCTTGACAGTGGCTGCTCAAGGCACATGACTGGAAGCAAGCACTGGTTCAGAAGTCTCAAGCCAAGAAAGGCGGAACAGTGCGATTCGGTGATGGCGCTAAGGGAGAGTCACTGCAATCGGAGATGTTGGTAAGGACTCCTCTCACCAAATCTCAGATGTACTTTTGGTCGATGGCTTAACTCACAATCTATTAAGCATTAGTCAATTTTGTGACAAAGGCTTAAAGGTTGAGTTTTTATGCCAAGTATTGTCATGTGATTAATCTCACAACTGACAAGATCGTTCTGGAAGGAAACGTGTTGGTAACATCTATGTTATCCATCTGGATGATCTAAAGGATCAAAATGTGGAATGCCTTGTCTCTGTCCAAGAAGACAAATGGCTATGGCATAAGAAACTTGGTCATGCCCATATGAGACTTCTTTCTGAACTCTCTCAGAAAGGACTCGTAAAGGGCCTTCCCAGAATTAAGTATCAGAAGGATGCAACCTGACTTCTGTGAAAAAGGGAAACAGACCAAGGCCTCCTTTCCAGTAAAAGTGGTATTTCTACTCAGAAACCACTGGAACTGCTCCACATGGATCTCTCGGACCAACCAGAACAGCTTCCCTTTCTGGAAAACGCTATGGTCTTGTCATAGTGGATGACTACTCCAGATTCACTTGGGTATTCTTTCTAGCTTCTAAGGAAGAAACTTTTGAGAAGTTCAAAGCATTTGCGAAAAGAGTTTCAACTGAAAAAGATTCGCACATTCATGCCATTAGATCAGATCATGGTGGTGAATTTGAGAATCATGCTTTTGAAAAGCTTTGTGAAAATCTGGGCATAGCTCACGAATTCTCATCTCCCAGAACTCCTCAACAAAATGGAGTAGCTGAGAGAAGAATCGAAGCCTTCAAGAGATGGCAAGAACAATGCTCCTAGAAAGTGGACTTTCAAAAGGTTTCTGGGCTGAAGCAGTAATACTTCATGCTACATTCAGAATCGAGTCTTTCTAAGACCAATTCTGAAAAAGACACCTTACGAGCTATGGAAGAATAAAATACCAAACATTTCTTTTTTCATATATTTGGTTCTTCTTGTTTTATTCTCAACACAAAGGACAAACTCTCCAAGTTTGATCCTAAGTCCGATGATGGATACTTCCTAGGATACTCCTCAGCCTCTAAAGCTTACAGAGTATATAACAAAAGGAGTAAATGTGTTGAAGAGACAATCCATATCAAGTTCAAAGAACTTAGTAAGGACCTGTCTCAGAAAGGTGCTGACTTAGAAGATGAATTTGAGAAACTCAACATCTCTTCTGAGAAAGCCAAAAGGAAAATTCTTATAGATGATGAGACTGACTTCCAACCCATGGAACAATCATCGTCATCTAAAGAAAATCTAGTAACATCATCAAAGCTCCAGAACCTGGAGAATCTACTTCTCCAAATACAATGGAACCTAGATCTCAGAAGGACAAGCTTCTGATGACTCAGAAAGAGAACCTTCTGTGTCTCGTTCTCAGAACCCTACTCCTAAAGGGATCAGAGGTTCAAGAGACTTGAAGAATATCTCTCAGAATGAAGTCTTGGGCAATCCAGAAAGTGGCGTAAGAACCAGAAGGAACTATACAAATCTTGCTATGGTTTCTGAACTTGAACCAGATTCCATAGAAGAGGCGTTAGATGATCCTAGCTGGGTAAATGCCATGCAGGATGAACTTGACCAATTTGAGAGAAATCAAGTTTGGAAACTGACTCAGAAACCCAAAGGCAAAAGTGTCATTGGGACTAAGTGGGTGTTTCGAAACAAACTTGATGAAAACGGTCAAGTCGTGAGAAACAAGGCCAGATTGGTTGCACAAGGGTACAACCAACAAGAAGGGATAGACTATGATGAAACTTTCGCTCCAGTCGCAAGATTGGAAGCTATCAGAATGTTGCTGGCTTTTGCTGCACACAAAGGTTTCAAACTCTATCAGATGGACGTTAAGTCTGCCTTCTTGAATGGATACCTTTCTGAGGAAGTTTATGTAAAACAGCCTCCTGGTTTTGTGAATGATGCATTCCCGAATCACGTATTCAAGCTTACAAAGGCTCTCTATTGGTTTGAAACAAGCTCCAAGAGCTTGGTACGATAGATTGAGTTCCTTTTTGCTTAAAAACGGATTCTCAAGAGGGAAAGTGGACACAACTCTTTTCACGCTCTCAGAAGACTCTGGCTTCTTGATTGTCCAGATTTATGTTGATGACATAATATTTGGCGCAACCAATGAATGCCTTTGCAAAGAATTCTCCAAGCTTATGCAAGGTGAATTCGAGATGAGCATGATGGGAGAATTAAAATTCTTCCTAGGATTGCAAATCAAGCAAGAGTCGGAAGGGACAGTTATTCATCAAGAGAAGTATACCAAGGAACTTCTGAGGAAGTTTCTGATGGATAAGGCCAAACCCATGAGCACTCCCATGCATCCCTCTCAAGTAATTGACTTGGACGAAGACGGTGAGAAAGTCTCAGAAAGCAACTATCGAGGGATAATTGGCTCACTTCTCTACTTAACTGCTTCAGACCAGATATCCAACTCAGTGTTGGGATCTGTGCTAGATTCCAATCTAAGCCCAAGCAATCACACTTGACTGCGGTTAAACGAAATTTTACGATATTTAAGTGGAACTACTAATCTTGGTCTTTGGTACGAGAAAGGTTGTTCTTCTGATGTTGTAGGTTACTGCGATGCCGACTACGCTGGAGATAGGATAGATCGCAAAAGCACAAGTGGCTGCTGCTGCTTCTTTGGAAAATGCTTGATCACTTGGTCTTGCAAGAAGCAAAATACGATCGCCCTATCAACTGCTGAAGCTGAATATGTATCTGCAGCGAACTGCTGTTCTCAGATGCTCTGGATTAAGAATCAGCTACTTGATTATCAAATAAGGTACACCAAAATCCCTATCCTCTGTGATAATACAAGTGCTATCAACTTAGCTAAGAATCCTATTCAGCATTCTCGATCCAGCACATCGATATAAAACATCATTTTATTAGGGATCATGTGCAAAAAGGCGACATTGAACTCAAATTTGTAAATACTGAGGATCAAATCTCAGATATATTTACAAAGCCTTTACCCGAGGATCGTTTCAATGTTCTGAAAGGATTTCTCAATTTAAGATGTTTCTAAGTGCTTTGAAATTTAAAAACTCTCTTAGAAACCCCCCTTAGTCTTAGTTTAGACTCTGAGACGAACAATAGAACTAAGCTTCTGAGCTGGAAGTAGGAAAACTCTATCTGAGAAAATTTGTTTCTCAGAAGACTCATCTCTCAGAAAGGAGATCTTCTGAAACATCTCTCAGAAGGAGGATTTCTCAGAAGGACCACCTCTCTCAGAAAGGTACCTTCCGAGAAACTAGTTACCAACGGTAACTTTTGGATAAGTGGCAGGAAACGGCTAGTTATCAGCCATGTCTATAAATACTTTTAGCATTGTTTCATTTGAGCACTTTACGCTCAAAAGCTTACCAAAACTCTGCCAAAACCTCTCCTCGCTTTCCAATTTTCATCTGCCCTTTCTCTCTCTCTCTCTTGTTCTTCTCTATCTCTTCTCAAACCTCAAACCCTTCTTTCAAATGGCCGTCTCTGGAGAAATCAAAGGCTTAATGAGAAACAATCTCAATGAGATATCTGAAGATATTCTCTATGACAATGAGGAAATGCAGTCCCTCTTCCACAAAACTTATCTCCCACGGAATCTTGCCATGGGAAGGGTATTGCCTCTCAATGTCTACAATCAGGTGGACGAAATCCAATTCACCTTCCTCAAGCAACCTTGATGGCCAGCCATGATGAGCTCCGAGGACGTGTGCTACCCAAATGTGGTAAGAGCTTCTATTCGCAAATAGAAAGGTTCACCAACAAAGGGGTCAAAAGCAAGATTGGTGACCAACACATCCGCTTCTCCTCCTCTGACATCAACAAAGTCTTCAAGACCTTGAATGGTGGCGCTGTCATCGCCGACTACCAAGAATGGGTCAAGGAGGTAGATGACTCGGAAGAAGAAGTCGTGACACTTCTGACTGGTAGCAACAGCCTACCACTCAAGGGAGTAAAGGTGCCTCATCTCACGCAAGAGGCTCGGATCATCTTCTCCGTTGTGCAACACACCCTTCTCCCTCGGATTGGAGACATGGGGAACGTTACCACCATGGACGCCTGCCTGTTGTACCACCTACTGAAAAAGGAAAGAGTAGATTTTGGGAGGATGGTGCTCAACTACATGATGCACCAGGCTCATCCAAAGAGGGCTCTCACAAGTCTACCTTACGGAAGCCTTCTGACCAGAATCCTCAACCATTTCTCCTTCCCACTTGAAGACTATGAATACGTCTTCAACCACAGTAAGTTCTCAATGGTCACCTTCAACAACATCAAGAAGAAGAAGGTACCAGATACGGGGGCACCTAAGAAGAAGGAGGAAGCAAAGCCTTCTAAGGGGGCTGCTGGTCCCATCCAGCCCTCTAAGGCTGAGAAGGGAAAGGAAAAGGTTTCCGATCCTCCAGAAAAGAAGAAAAAGAAGCAAAAGGTGACTCATCCTTCTCCAACAAGGGTGACACGGAGTATGGCTTCTGAGGAAGCTCAGAAGACTCCTCAGAAGGCACCTACGGTCGTTGAGGCTGCTGATGACTCAGAAGAAACAACGTCTGAGCAACCCATGACCAGAAAAAGGAAAGCACCTCCACTCTCCAAGTCCCAGACGTGCCACCAGAAGGGAAAAAGAAACGTGGTCGTTTGGTAAAAGCTAACTCTAACACTCCACCTTCATTTCTTCACTCTTCTTCTACTTCAATTCCTATTTCTGATTCTGTTGATGGTTTTAAACCCACCAAATTTAAACTAAACTCCTACATTCCTTGAAATATCAGGGAAAAACTCACAAAGGAGTGGGGATAAAAACCACCAAGAAACAGAGCCCGCCAAAGACGACGGGTAAAGAAATTGTAGCAGTTACTGCTGCTGCCACCACCACTGCTGCTACTACTGCTGCTGTTGAAGAAGAAGCAGAAGCTTCTCAGCACTCCTCTCCATCTGGAAATGTCTCCCCATCAGAGAAGACATTCAGGGGCATGGAGGAAATGTCGCTGATTCCTCTTCCGGGGAAGAAGATGCGGCACGTTTTCGCATTGAGCATCGCACTCCAGATGCTGGAAGCTCCAAGAAAGAGCCCCAGAAGAAGCCATCTGAGGTTTCTATAGTGGACCTTTCTGAGGCAACCACAACTGAAGTTGCTAATGTCCATGCTGAGTCATTGGCTCAGACGATGCGTGACGTCCAGAAGGCTCTGGATCAACCTTCTGAGACTCCAGAAGCTGCTCCGATGCAACAACAACAACAACTACAGCATGAGGACAGCTTAATTGAACCAACTTCTGAGGTTGTCTCCTCTCTTCTGAAATCCCTTTAGAACATGAGGAAGCTCATGTCTCAACACATGACGTAGTGCCAGGGACCACCAGCACTGGGCTCAGCTCAGAGGTGGGCGCTGACGCTACCATGGCTGCCGGAGTTGCAGCAGTTGAGGCATTTGTTGCCCACAGTTCCTTAGAAGGAACTCTATCTGAGAAGGACTCTCAGAAGGAACCAGAGGTTCCTCCTCAAGATATAACACAGGTTCCTCCTACATCCTTTGATCAACAAGGTCCCACCTTCTCCATAACGGACTCAATGATCGGTTCTGGCTTTCAGCTGGGAAGGATGGTAGTCACCCCACCCTCTGTGCACTTTCGGCCTTTCTTTGGTCGAACTGAGAAGTTGAAGTGCATTGATGCCATGCATAGCCAAATATCAACCTTCAACCTCCCCGACGAGGCTCAGACGTCTGGTGCTATGGAGCAACCATCAGCTAGGCAACCCTCTGATCTAGACCTTGTTCTAGTTGCTGAGGATACTCAAAGGCAGCCTTCGATTGACCTTGCTGCTATTGAAGGAAAAGCTGTCCAAGAAGAAGAACCTCCTGAATATCAAACAAGGGATATAATCGATGAAGTACTTGAGGCTGAAGTCTCTCGTCCTCCTTCATTTCAACCCTCATCTTCTCAACAGCCGTCCACTGCCTCTGACCTCCCTCCAGAATGCGCTCCGAATGCGACTCAAGCGAGATTCTCATGGAGATATGCCAGCTGCTACGCTACATTGCCAGAAAGCAGTAGTTCTAAGTCGATGATGGCGTTTATGTCTTAGCCACCCTTTTGATGTAACAAAGGGGGAGTAGATGAAATGATAAAATTTTTGTACATTGGCTATCGTAAACACTAGGCTAGAACTCAGGCAGAGCAACAACTTAGGGGGAGCCAAACATTTTGTATCTTTACAAAACCATAAATGAAAAATCATTATTTTTGGCATCTCATGTTTTACCTATCTTATGCTTATCTTTTATTATTTATTTTTTGGCATCTCTTGATTTACTTAGCTTGATATTTCTGAATCTCATACATACATTATCATGAAATACATGCTATAAAATTGATAATCTCAAACAGTAATCATACATTGCATACTTGAACTGTTGATTATCTCAGCCTTCTAAGAAAATAACGAAGCCTTCTCTCAGAAAGCTAAATTAGTTTCTAAGAAAGCAAAAGTGAATTCTGAATAAGTTATGAACTTACTCAGAAACACTTATGAACTTAAGCAAAATTATTATCTTAAGACTTAAGTTGTTATCATCAAAAAGGGGGAGATTGTAAGCTCCAGAACCCTTCTGAGAGAATTAAGCATAATTCTCTTAGAGTTATGAAAGTTTTAATGATAACAAGGTAAGCCATAAGTATAAAATTTTACTTAAGGTTTTGCTAATATGTGCGCTAAATGTCTCAGAAAGCTTTAAATTATTGCAATGCCATGAGCAAAGACCAAGACAAAACATCAAGTAACCTCGAGATCAATTGATAAAATCATAGCGCCAAAGATATCAGAAAGGATATCTCAGAAGCGCAGAAGGTGAAAGCGTGTTTCTGAGGAAAGAACACTGTCGCCTCAGAAGGGTCTCAGAAGACCTCGCGACTAGTAGTTCTCAGAAGGGTCTTCCCTCAGAAGGTTAGCCTCAGAAGTCCGTACAACTCTTAGAAGGTTGGACTCAGAAGCAACCAAGTGTCTGAACTCAAGGAAATGCAAACAGACTCAGAAAGCTCGCTACAACTAGCCAAGGAAGTGGGAACACGCGCACTGTGCAGTTCTGAAATGTTCCTCATTTTGCGCTGACTGTAGCAGGGAGCCGTTCTGAAAAAGACACAGCCACATAAGCAAAGTGAAAGCTTCTAATTTCGCGGCTCTTTGATGCCTATATATATGAGTTCAATTCCAGAGCAACGTGACGAAAATTCTTGCGCTAAAATTCTTGATTAAACGTGCCAAAACTCTGTTGAATTGAAAATCATTTTGCGAAAACTTAGAACTTTCTCAGAAAGACAACTTTTACGAAATTGTTTTTCTAACTTTGCAAAATCTTCTAGTTCTGAATTGGTGTAAATTCTTACATTTGTAAGTTAATCCTAGAAGTCTACTAAGTATAAAACTAGGTTTGTAACTTAGTCTTGGTAGTTGTTTTCGATCAAAACAAACTTTCTGAAAAACGCTAAGTCCTTCGTTGTTTGAAGGCAGTTGTTAAGTCCTCTAGTGTTTGAGGCAAGGAAGTCCTCTAGTGGTTGAGGCAAAGTTCAGAGTCCTTAATTGTTTAAGGCAAGGAAGTCCTCTAGTGTGAGGCAAGGAAATCCACTTCGGGTTGTGAAGTGGTAGAAGTCCTTTACGTAGTAAAGGCAGTGTTGTCTGGGAAGGCACATTAAGAAAAATATCTAAGAACTCTCAACTGAAGGTTGAGGACTGGAGTAGGTTGGTTATAACCGAACCAGTATAAAATCCCTTGTGTTAAGCTTTTCTCCCTAACTCATTACGTGTCTAAATCTTTGAGAAAAACTCTATCACAACTTTAATTGATAGGTCTCGTGAAAACCTTATTGATTAAAATCAGAAAGCTTTTAAGAAACTCAAACCTTAAGTCATTTTCTTAAAATCTCTCAGAAAGGAACTTTCTTAGAAAGACTAAGTTCTCAGAAACTTAATCTTCTCAGAAAGCATTTTCCGCTGCAAACTCTTAATCATACCTTCTGAGTAAAAACAGCTTTCCAAGTAAAAGTTTTAACAAGCAATTTTAAAACTTGCACGATTCAACCCCCCCTTCTCGTGCACACATACACTTTCACCTTTGTCCAGTGTAAGACCAAATGAAGCTCAAGACACTCAATTAGCACCAAAATAGGCTCATTACATCATCGTTTGGTTATCTACAACATCCTAGTGACTAAAATGGAACCATTGATTAAAGTAAGACCAAATGAAGCTCAATACACTCAATTAGGACCAAAATAGGCTCATTACATTATCCTTTGTTTATCTAAACCTTCCTAGTGACTAAAATGCACCCATTGACCAAAGTAAGACCAAATGAAGCTCAATACACTAAATTAGGACAAAAATAGGCACATTACATCATCCTTTGTTTATCTAAACCTTCCTAGTGACTAAAATGGAGCCTTTACCAGAGTAAGACCAATGAAGCTCAATACACTCAATTAGCACCAAAATAGGCTCATTACATCATCCTTTGTTTATCTAAACCTTCCTAGTGACTAAAATGCAGCCATTGACCAAAGTAAGACCAAATGAAGCTCAAGACACTCAATTAGGACCAAAATAGGCTCATTATATCATCCTTTGGTTATCTACAACATCCTAGTGACTAAAATGGAGCCATTGACCAAAGTAAGACCAAATGAAGCTCAATACACCCAATTAGGACCAAAATAGGCACATTACATCATCCTTTGTTTATCTAAACCTTCCTAGTGACTAAAATGGAGCCATTGACCGAAGTAAGACCAAATGAAGCTCAATACACTCAATTAGGACCAAATAGGCACATTACATCATCTTTGTTTATCTAAACCTTCCTAGTGACTAAAATGGAGCCTTTGACCAGAGTAAAGACCAAATGAAACTCAATACACTCAATTAGCACCAAAATAGCTCATTACATCATCCTTTTTTATCTAAACCTTCCTAGTGACTAAAATGCAGCCATTGACCAAAGTAAGACCAAATGAAGCTCAATACACTCAATTACGACCAAAATAGGCTCATTACATCATCCTTTGTTTATCTAAACCTTCCTAGTGACTAAAATGGAGCCTTTGACCAGAGTAAGACCAAATGAAGCTCAATACACTCAATTAGGACCAAATAGGCTGATTACATCATCCTTTGGTTACTACAACATCTAGTGACTAAAATGGACCCATTGACCAAAGTAAGACCAAAGGAAGCTCAATACACTCAATTAGGACCAAAATAGGCACATTACATCATCCTTTGGTTATCTACAACATCCTAGTGACTAAAATGGAGCCATTGACCAAAGTAAGACCAAATGAAGCTCAATACACTCAATTAGGACCAAAATAGGCTCATTACATCATCCTTTGTTTATCTAAACCTTCCTAGTGACTAAAATGGAGCCTTTGACCAGAGTAAGACCAAATGAAGCTCAATACACTCAATTAGCACCAAAATAGGCTCATTACATATCCTTTGGTTATCTACAACATCCTAGTGACTAAATGGAGCATTGAAAAGTAAACCAAATGAAGTCAAACACTCAATTAGACAAAATAGGCTCATTACATCCTTTGTTATCTAACACCTAGTGACAAAATAACCATTGACAAAGTAAGACCAAATGAAGCTCAATACACTCAATTAGGACAAAATAGGCTCATTACATCATCCTTTGTTTATCTAAACCTCCTAGTGACTAAAATGGAGCCATTGACCAAGTAAACATGAAGCTCATCACTCAATTAACCAATAGCTCATTACATCATCTTTGTTATCTCAACATCCTATGACTAAAATGAGCCATTGACCAAGTAAGACCAATGAAGCTCAAACACTCATTAGGACCAAAATAGGCTCATTATATCATCCTTTGGTTATCTACAACATCCTAGTGACTAAAATGGAGCCATTGACCAAAGTAAGACCAAATGAAGCTCAATACACTCAATTAGGACCAAATCGGCTCATTACATCATCCTTTGTTTATCTAAACCTTCCTAGTGACTAAATGGAGCCATTGACCAAAGTAAGACCAAATGAAGCTCAATACACTTAATTAGGACCAAAATAGGCTCATTACATCATCCTTTGTTATCTACAACTCCTAGTGACTAAAATGGAGCCATTGACCAAGTAAGACCAAATGAAGGTCAATACACTTAATTAGCACCAAAATAGGCTCATTACATCATCCTTTGGTTATCTACAACATCCTAGTGACTAAAATGGAACCATTGATTAAAGTAAGACCAAATGAAGCTCAATACACTCAATTAGGACCAAAATAGGCTTATTACATTATCCTTTGTTTATCTAAACCTTCCTAGTGACTAAAATGGACCCATTGACCAAACTAAGACCAAATGAAGCTCAATACACTCAATTAGGACCAAAATAGGCTCATTACATCATCCTTTGGTTATCTACAACATCCTAGTGACTAAAATGGAGCTTTGACCAGAGTAAGACCAAATGAAGCTCAATACACTCAATTACGACCAAAATAGGCTCATTACATCATCCTTTGTTTATCTAAACCTTCCTAGTGACTAAAATGGAGCCATTGACCAGAGTAAGACAAAATGAAGCTAAATACACTCAATTTGCACCAAAATAGGCTCATTACATCATCCTTTGGTTATCTACAACATCCTAGTGACTAAAATGGACCCATTGACCAAAGTAAGACCAAATGAAGCTCAATACACTCAATTTGGACCAAAATAGGCTCATTACATCATCCTTTGTTTATCTAAACGTTCCTAGTGACTAAATGGAGCCTTTGTCCAGTGTAAGACCAAATGAAGCTCAAGACACTCAATTAGCACCAAAATAGGGCTCATTACATCATCGTTTGGTTATCTACAACATCCTAGTGACTAAAATGGAACCATTGATTAAAGTAAGACCAAATGAAGCTCAATACACTCAATTAGGACCAAAATAGGCTCATTACATCATCCTTTGTTTATCTAAACCTTCCTAGTGACTAAAATGGACCCATTGACCAAAGTAAGACCAAATGAAGCTCAATACACTCAATTAGGACAAAAATAGGCACATTACATCATCCTTTGTTTATCTAAACCTTCCTAGTGACTAAAATGGAGCCTTTGACCAGAGTAAGACCAAATGAAGCTCAATACACTCAATTAGCACCAAAATAGGCTCATTACATCATCCTTTGTTTATCTAAACCTTCCTAGTGACTAAAATGCAGCCAATGACCAAAGTAAGACCAAATGAAGCTCAATACACTCAATTAGGACCAAAATAGGCTCATTACATCATCCTTTGTTTATCTAAACCTTCCTAGTGACTAAAATGGAGCCATTTGACCAAGAAACAAATGAAGCCAATACACTCAATTTGCACCAAAATAGGCCATTACATCATCCTGTTATCTACAACATCCTAGACTAAAATGGAGCCATTGACCAAAGTAAGACCAAATGAAGCTCAATACACTCAATTAGGACCAAAATAGGCTCATTACATCATCCTTTGTTATCTAAACCTTCCTAGTGAAAAAGGACCTTGACCAAGTAAGACCAAATGAAGCTCAATACACTCAATACCAAAATAGGCCATTACATCATCCTTTGTTTCTACAACATCCTAGTGACTAAAATGGAGCCATTGATTAAAGTAAGACCAAATGAAGCTCAATACACTCAATAGACCAAAATAGGCTCATTACTTATCCTTTGTTTATCTAAACCATCCTAGTGACTAAATGGACCCATTGACCAAAGTAAGACCAAATGAAGCTCAATACACTCAATTAGACCAAATAGGCACATTACATCATCCTTTGTTTATCTAAACCTCCTAGTGACTAAAATGGAGCCTTTGACCAAGTAAGACAAATGAAGCTCAATACACTCAATAGCACCAAATAGGCTCATTACATCATCCTTTGGTTATCTACAACACCTAGTGACTAAAATGGAGCCATTGACCAAAGTAAGACCAAATGAAGCTCAAGACACTCAATTAGGACCAAAATAGGCTCATTATATCATCCTTTGGTTATCTACAACATCCTAGTGACTAAATGGAGCCATTGACCAAAGTAAGACCAATGAAGCTCAATACACCAATTAGGACACAATCGGCTCATTACATCATCCTTTGTTTATCTAAACTTCCTAGTGACTAAAATGGAGCCATTGACCAAAGTAAGACCAAATGAAGCTCAATACACTCAATTAGGACCAAAATAGGCTCATTACATCATCCTTTTGTTATCTAAACCTTCCTAGTGACTAAAATGGAGCCTTTGACCAGAGTAAGACAAATGAAGCTCAATACACTCAATAGCCCAAAATAGGCTCATTACATCATCCTTTGGTTTATCTACAACATCCTAGTGACTAAAATGGCAGCCATTGATCTAAAGTAAGACCAAATGAAGCTCAATACACTCAATTAGGACCAAAATAGGCTCATTACATATCCTTTGGTTATCTACAACCATCCTAGTGACTCAAAATGGACCATTGACCAAAGTAAGACCAAATGAAGCTCAATACACTCAATTAGGACCAAAATAGGCTCATTACATCATCCTTTTGTTTATCTAAACTTCCTAGTGACTAAAATGGAGCCATTGACCAAAGTAAGACCAAATGAAGCTCATACACTCAATTAGGACCAAAATAGGCTCTATTACATCATCCTTTTGTTTATCTAAACATCCTAGTGACTAAAATGGAGCCATTGACCAGAGTAAGAACCAAATGAAGCTCAATACACTCAATTAGCACCAAAATAGGCTCATTACATCATCCTTTGGTTATCTACAACATCCTAGTGACTAAAATGGAACCATTGATTAAAGTAAGACCAAATGAAGCTCAATACACTCAATTAGGACCAAAATAGGCTTATTACATTATCCTTTGTTTATCTAAACTAGTGACTAAAATGGACCCATTGACCAAACTAAGACCAAATGAAGCTCAATACACTCAATTAGGACCAAAATAGGCTCATTACATCATCCTTTGGTTATCTACAACATCCTAGTGACTAAAATGGAGCTTTGACCAGAGTAAGACCAAATGAAGCTCAATACACTCAATTACGACCAAAATAGGCTCATTACATCATCCTTTGTTTATCTAAACCTTCCTAGTGACTAAAATGGAGCCATTGACCAGAGTAAGACAAATGAAGCTAAATACACTCAATTTGCACCAAAATAGGCTCATTACATCATCCTTTGGTTATCTACAACATCCTAGTGACTAAAATGGACCCATTGACCAAAGTAAGACCAAATGAAGCTCAATACACTCAATTTGGACCAAAATAGGCTCATTACATCATCCTTTGTTATCTAAACGTTCCTAGTGACTAAAATGAGCCTTTGTCCAGTGTAAGACCAAATGAAGCTCAAGACACTCAATTAGCACAAAATAGGCTCATTACATCATCGTTTGGTTATCTACAACATCCTAGTGACTAAAATGGACCATTGATTAAAGTAAGACCAAATGAAGCTCAATACACTCAATTAGGACCAAAATAGGCTCATTACATTATCCTTTGTTTACTAACCTTCCTAGTGACTAAAATGGACCCATTGACAAAGTAAGACCAAATGAAGCTCAATACACTCAATTAGGACAAAAATAGGCATTACATCATCCTTTGTTTATCTAAACCTTCCTAGTGACTAAAATGGAGCCTTTGACCAAGTAAGACCAAATGAAGCTCAATACACTCAATTAGCACCAAATAGGCTCATTACATCATCCTTTGTTTATCTAAACCTTCCTAGTGACTAAAATGAGCCAATGACCAAAGTAAGACCAAATGAAGCTCAATACACTCAATTACGACCAAAATAGGCTCATTACATCATCCTTTTGTTTATCTAAACCTTCCTAGTGACTAAAATGGAGCCATTGACCAAGTAAGACAAAATGAAGCTCAATACACTCAATTTGCACCAAAATAGGCTCATTACATCATCCTTTGGTTATCTACAACATCCTAGTAACTAAAATGGACCCATTGACCAAGTAAGACCAAATGAAGCTCAATACACTCAATTAGGACCAAAATAGGCTCATTACATCATCCTTTGTTTATCTAAACCTTCCTAGTGACTAAAATGGAGCCTTTGACCAGAGTAAGACCAAATGAAGCTCAATACACTCAATTAGCCCCAAATAGGCTCATTACATCATCCTTTGGTTATCTATAACATCCTAGTGACTAAAATGGAGCCATTGATTNTCAAGATTTTTATGAACTTTGAATCAAACATATTTTCTTTTCTGTGAAACGATTTGATCAAGGGATTGACTGATTGTTTGTAGAAAAAGTGTTAAATTACCAAGGAATTGGAATTGACAATTTAAGATTCGTTCATTGAATTAAAGTTTTAGAATTTGAAGGCGAGCAATTGTTTTAATTATTTCAGAAGATACGTGAACCCGATTCCCTAACCTCTCATCTTTGAGTTTTCAAAATAGTTTACTGTCTTTACTTTTTTAATACTCTTTTGAATTTATGATTTCAATCCATTCATCACTCGTAATTCGATTCGTCTAATTAGAAACTCACATCACGAAATTTTTGCTCAGTTCTTTAATCCTCGTGGGAACGATACCCACTCACCGTGGACTTTATTACTTGTACGATTCGGTGCACTTGCCGAAGCCCTATCAAGTTTTTGGCGCCGTTGCCGGGGATTAATTGAAACTGACAATTAGAGTAATGTGTGATTTCTAAATTAGATATTTTTTTTTTTACTCTAGTACTCCCTTCACTGTGACGTTGGGAAGTGCTAGACCTCACTTTTATTCAGTTTGGTGTTTGTTTCTGCATGCAAAAATAGAACAAACAGGGCTATACTTTGATCCTGAAATTGAAAGGACTCTGAGGAAGTTGAGACAAGAGAAGAAAAGAGCAGCAATGGCAGAAGAAGGAGATGGGCCAAGAAGGACTTTGGGAGACTATGCCACACCTACCACTAATGGGTGTGGAAATAGTATTGTCCCACCACCAGTGCAAGCAAACAACTTTGAGCTCAAGCCTTCACTCATTCAATTGGCAACAAGAACAATTCAGTGGAGGAGCTCTGGATGATCCTAACGTTCACTTAGCTACCTTCCTCCAGTTATGCGATACGATCAAAAGCAATGGTGTGAGTTCAGATGCAATCAAGTTGAGACTCTTCCCTTTTTCTCTTAGGGACAGAGCTAAACTATGGTTGCAATCACAGCCACTGGAAAGCATCAGCACCTGGGATGACTTAGTTAGCAAATTTCTAGCTAAGTATTTTCCTCCACAGAAGCTAGCAAAGTTGAGGAATGACATCAACTCATTTGCTCAAAAGGAAGGAGAATCACTCTATGAAGCATGGGAAAGGTACAAGGAGATGCTCCGAAAATGTCCACACCATGCAATACCTGACTGGTTACAAATTCAGACCTTTTATGATGGGGTTTCTCAAAGCTCGAGAGCTATGATCAATGCAAGTGCTGGAGGATCTCTTCATAGAAAGACACCCGAGGAAGCTTTAGAGTTGATTGAGACAATGGCCGAGAATAATTTCCTATGTCCAAGTGATCGAACTCCATTAAGGAAAGGTATGATGGAGCTAGACACATGGGATACTCTCTTGGCACAAAACAAGATGATGTCTCAACAACTAGCAACACTTACAAAGCAAATGGGACAAATGCAAGTTGCTGCAGTAGGACCTCCACTTTCTTCCTGTGAACTTTGTGGTGGGTCTCATAAGAATGAAGATTGTGACTTGTTCAAGGAAACTCCACAGGAGCAAGTAAACTACATGGGGAACCCTCCAAGGCAACAAAATGATCCCTACTCCAAAACTTATAATCCGGGATGGAGGAATCATCCAAATTTTGGATGGGGAAATCAAGGGCAGAAGCAATTCCATGCTCCAAATCAACAACCCCCATTCATTCCTCCACAAGGTCCTCCTAAACCAACTTCTTTGGAGATTGCTATGGAGAAACTCACTCAATCTACTTCTACTTTTGTGCAACAAACCTCAAGTTTCATGCAGGAGACAAGGGCTAATTTCAAAAATCAAGAAGCCTCTATAAGGAACTTGGAGGTGCAAGTGGGTCAAATAGCTAAACAACTCTCTGAGAGACCCGCAGGGATTTTTCCAAGCAACACGGAACCAAATCCTAAGGAGCATTGTAAGGCCATTCACCTAAGGAGTGGAAAAATACTTAAAGAACAAAAAGAAGAAAAGAAAGAGAAAGTGGAGGTGAGGGGTGAACAAGAAGATAAAGAGCTTCCCAACATTGAAGAAAAAGAAGAAGAAGTGCCCATGCAGGAAGAAAAGAAAGAAGAAGTTCAAGTTGCTCCATACAAGCCAAGGTTGCCATATCCTCAAAGACTTCAAAAGCAAAATCAGGAAAAGCAATTCTCAAAGTTCTTGGACATATTTAGGAAGTTGCAAATAAACATTCCATTTGCTGAGGCACTGGAGCAAATGCCTTTATATGCCAAGTTCATGAAAGATTTGTTGTCAAGGAAGAGAACACTCAGGGAAGATGAAACAGATGCTCACGGAGGAATGTAGTGCTGTCATTCAAAATAAGATGCCTCAAAAGTTAAAGGATCCTGGGAAGTTTTATGTTCCCTGCACCATTGGAAGTTTGACCATTGGAAAAGCTTTATGTGATTTGGGGGCAAGCATCAACCTCATGCCTTTGTCCATTATGAAGAAGTTGAACATAGAAGAAGTGAAGCCAACTTCTATCTCTCTGCAACTTGCTGATCGTTCAATCAAGTTTCCATTTGGTGTTGTAGAGAATGCACTTGTCAAAGTCGATAAGTTCATTTTCCCAGCAGACTTTGTGGTGCTTGACATGGAGGAAGATGAAGACACTCCTATTATTCTTGGGAGACCATTCTTAGCCACTGGTAGAGCCTTAATTGATGTGCAAAAAGGTGAGTTAACATTAAGGGTGCATGATGAAAAGGTAGTTTTTAATGTTTTTAACTCTATGAAATTTCCTGTGGATCAAGAAAATTGCATGAGGATAGACACAATAGATCCTTTGATAGAGGAAGTGTTTGCATTAACTTGGGGAGATAAATATTATAGAAACAGTGGCTTTGGTGGAAGGGAATGATGAAAAAGAACAGGAAGAGCTCAATATGTCAAATTCTTCCCTGACTTTACAAGAAACAGAGGAGCTGTTATTGAAGAAAAAAGGTGAGAAGCAAAAATTACAAGGCCTGAATTGAAACCATTACCTCCCTCTCTCAAATATGCTTTCCTAGGAAATGACGAGTTCCATCCTGTGATCATCAATGCTTCACTGAATGAAAAAGAGGAAGGAGAATTACTGGAAGTGTTGAAGAAGTATAAAGGAGCAATTGGATGGAAGCTTAGTGATCTTAAGGGGATTAGTCCAACCATGTGCATGCACAAAATCCTCATGGAAGAAGACTCAAAACCAGTAGTGCAACCTCAGCGAAGACTCAACCCTATCATGAAGGAAGTGGTGCTGAAGGAAGTTCTGAAGTTATGGGATGCTGGGATTATTTATCCCATTTCTGACAGTCCTTGGGTGAGTCCAGTTCAAGTGGTGCCCAAGAAAGGTGGCATTACGGTGGTGAAGAATGAAAACAATGAGTTAATTCCTACAAGGACAGTGACTGGGTGGAGGATGTGCATTGACTACAGAAGATTAAATGTGGCCACCAGAAAAGATCATTTCCCACTTCCATTCATTGATCAAATGTTGGAGAGGTTGGCGGGTCATCCATATTACTGCTTCTTGGATGGTTATTCAGGCTACAATCAAATTGCAGTAGATCCGGTAGATCAAGAGAAGACAGCTTTCACCTGCCCTTATGGAGTTTTTGCCTATCGAAGAATGCCTTTCGGGTTGTGCAATGCACCCGCCACTTTTCAAAGGTGCATGCTTTCTATATTCTCTGATATGGTAGAAAAATTCATTGAGGTATTTATGGATGATTTCTCTGTGTTTGGTAATTCATTTGAGTCTGTCTCAACCATCTATCTTTGGTTTTAATGAGGTGTCAAGAAACAAACCTTGTTTTGAATTGGGAAAAATGTCATTTTATGGTAACAGAAGGTATTGTTCTTGGACACCGAGTTTCTTCCAAAGGTATTGAAGTTGACAAAGCCAAAGTGGAAGTAATTGAAAAATTGCCTCCACCGATAAATGTTAAAGCAATGAGAAGTTTCTTGGGTCATGCTGGGTTCTATAGGAGGTTCATAAAAGACTTTTCAAAAATTGCAAAACCATTGAGTAGTCTTTTAATGAAAGACTCACAATTTAATTTTAACAGTGAATGCATGCATGCCTTTGAAACTCTCAAAACCAAACTTGTTACTGCACCAATAATTTCTCCTCCTGATTGGTCCTTACCATTTGAATTAATGTGTGATGCAAGTGATTTTGCAATTGGGGCTGTTTTAGGACAAAGAAAAGACAAGTTGTTGCATGTGATTTATTATGCAAGTCGTGTATTAAATGATGCTCAAAAAAATTATGCAACAACAGAGAAGGAATTATTGGCTGTAGTTTTTGCTTTTGATAAATTCAGGTCTTATTTGGTTGGGTCAAAAGTAATAGTCTATACTGATCACTCTGCTCTTAAGTATTTGATGAGTAAACAGGATGCAAAGCCAAGACTGATTAGATGGGTGATGTTGCTACAAGAGTTCAACATTGAGATCAGGGATAAGAAAGGCTCAGAAAACTTAGTGGCAGACCACTTGTCAAGGATTGCACAGGGAGAAGAGCAAGGGAGTAAGATGCCAGTGAATGAAGAGTTTCCAGATGAACAACTCCTAGCAATACAAGTGTTACCATGGTTTGCTGACATAGCAAACTATAAAGTCGGGGGAAGGGTTCCAAGTGAAATGAAGTGGAATCAGAAGAAGAAATTCTTGCATGATGCTAGGTACTTCTTATGGGATGAACCTTATTTGTTCAAAAGGTGCAGTGATGGAGTAATTAGAAGGTGCATCCTAGAAGAAGAAGTATATAATGTTTTATGGCACTGTCATGGTTCTGAATATGGTGGACACTTCAGTGGAGAAAGAACCGCAGCCAAGGTCCTACAAAGTGGGCTATACTGGCCAACAATTTTCAAGGACGCAAGAGCTTTTGTAGAGAGATGTGATAGATGCCAAAGAACTGGAAACATATCACGGAAGCATGAAATGCCTCAGCAGTTCATTCTTGAAGTGGATTTGTTTGATGTTTGGGGAATAGATTTCATGGGTCCCTTTCCATCTTCCTACTCCAACTTGTATATTCTGGTAGCAGTAGACTATGTATCCAAATGGGTGGAAGCAATTGCCTCCCCCACTAATGAGGCAAAAGTGGTGGTGAATTTTCTTAGGAAGATGATCTTCTCAAGGTTTGGAGATCCTAGAACCTTGATTAGTGATGGTGGAAGTCACTTTTGCAGTAAGCAATTGGAGAGTCTTCTACAAAAATATGGAGTCAAACACAAGGTAGCCACCCCATACCACCCTCAAACAAGTGGACAAGTTGAAATTTCCAATAGGGAATTGAAGAGGATCCTGGAGAAGGTGGTAAATGCTTCCAGAAAAGATTGGTCAAGGAAAATTGATGATGCATTGTGGGCCTACAGAACTGCGTTCAAAACACCAATTGGTATGTCTCCTTATCAACTCCTGTATGGTAAATCTTGTCACTTGCCTGTTGAACTTGAACATAAATCATTTTGGGCCATAAAATTTTTGAATTTTGATGAAAAATCGGCAAATGACAAGAGATTACTACAACTCAATGAACTTGACGAATTTCGTAGTCAAGCTTATGATAATGCTAAGTTGTATAAGGAGAGAACCAAGCGGTGGCATGACAAAAAATTACTCCAAGACAGTTTGAACCTGGTCAGCAAGTTCTTTTATTTAATTCAAGATTAAGGTTGTTCCCAGGAAAATTGAAGACAAGATGGTCAGGACCATTCACTATCACTAAGGTTTCACCTTATGGGCATGTAGAGATCATGGACTCCAAATCTGAAAGAAAGTTCACTGTGAATGGGCAAAGATTGAAACATTATCTTGGGGGAGAGATTGACCGAGTGGTCTCTCTCCAAACACTCACTTGAGAAAATGTCATACGTCAAGCTAGTGACGTTAAAGAAGCGCTTATTGGGAGGCAACCCAGTATTTTTATTGAATTTTGATTATATTCGTTCTTTTAAAAAAAAAAATAATAAATAATTTTTTTTCCTAGCTGCGCATTGCGCCCCAGTGGCGCATAGCGCCCTCTTCATCCAGCGCTCGCGCTAGCACTGCGCATTGGCCTAGAAGACAGTAGCGAACAAGAGAAATTCGAAACTAGAGGCGCGATGCGCCCTCATAGCGCCTTGCGCCCGAACTGCTTCGAGGCTGGCGCTTTTGCGCCTGAATCTTTCTCTGTTGGCGCTTTGCGCCTGAAATTCCTTCCCATTTGGCGCCTCGCGCCCGAATTCAGTCTACCCTGGCGCCTTGCACCTGATTCCAATTCACTTTGGCGCCTTGCGCCTGATCCATTTTTCTTTGTGGCGCTTTGCGCCCGAATTGCAATTCATTTCGGCGCCTTGCGCCTAATTCCTTTTTATTTTGGCGCTTTGCGCCCTCTCTATATTTTGGGCGAGCAAGTCTCGCGCCAAAGAGCATAGTGGTAGCACCACTATACAAGAGAATCGGTCACTCCATTCTTCATTCATTCATTTATACATTTCTTCTTCAATCTTACACAATCCTAATTCCTCTTCCCGCCATCCATCCTCACAAAAACACATACCCTCTCGGCTCTTCCCCGTCGTCCACCACATCATTCTTGTGAAAGTCTACACTCTTCATAAGTCTCTATAGAGGTAAGTTGTTCATTAACTATGAAGCATGCATTTATTCCTCATCTTTTTTTAATGTCAAGATAATTTAGGAAATGTTATTGCTGAGTTAGCAAATTGTTTTTCTCTACCTCTATAGAGATAATATAGAAGCAGAGGGAAATTGTCAATGAGTCCTTGGTATGAGTTTTGGGTATGAAAATGATATAGAGCTAGAGTGTTGTTCGGCTTAGAATTTTTGTAAAATTCTAAGTTTGGTGTTGGAAGA
The DNA here is from genome assembly GCA_013621005.1 of Aeschynomene evenia. Classification (NCBI taxonomy): domain Eukaryota; kingdom Viridiplantae; phylum Streptophyta; class Magnoliopsida; order Fabales; family Fabaceae; genus Aeschynomene; species Aeschynomene evenia. The sequence continues at coordinate 10,438,835 of CM024265.1, forward strand.
AATGCTGAATTTAATTGTTTCTATTAAGCTAAATACTAATGGTGTTACTGTCATGTGGCTTCCTGTTTTGTTATGGTTCAAGTTTTGTTTACAGGAAATGGCACCATCATCCAAGAAGAGAAAGGGAAAGGAAGTTGCTGCATCTCCCTCTTACTACTCTCACCGTTTCCGGACAAAAGAAAATGAAGACTACTACAATTCAGTGGTAGTGAACAAATCAATTATTCCGGAAATTGGTTTTGCCTTTAGAGAGGGGGAATTCCCAGAAATCCAAGAAGAGATTGATCGAAGGGGGTGGAGGCTGGTGTGTTCACCTCCTGGAATTGTGGGAATGCAAAGGGTGCTAGAATTCTATGCAAACGCATGGCAGTCGGAAAAGACCAAAGAAAGGGAGTTCAAGAGCTTCCTCAGAGGAAAAGAGATTGACTTCAGTTCTGAAATGGTGGAAACAGTTTTGAATCTGGAAGTCAATCCAGAAAAATCACCTTTTGGATATTGTGCTCGGGTGAAAGGAAACCAGGAGCTGCAAACGGTGCTGCGGGAGATCTGCAAACCCGGGGCTAACTGGAGGAGGGATAAACACGGCAACCCAGTTCAGCTAGCTCGGGGAGACCTTATTCCTGTGGCCAGAGGATGGCTATAATTCATTAATCGCTCCATCCTCCCGACCACTCATCATTCTGAGGTAACGGTAGACAGGGCAATAATGATCCATTGCCTTATTACCAAGGAACAAGTTGATCTGGGCACTGTATTATCCAAGGGTATAGCAAGATTTGTCTACTCAGCAAGACTAACCTTGGATTTCCGTGCCTCATTCAGCGCCTTACTGAAGCTGCAGGAGTAGTGATTGAAGGTGACTCTCCATCCTGGTGCCTAGACCAATAACTGCTGCAGCCCTTGGAAGATCAAGGAGGAAGGACACCGGTAAGGAACCTGAACTCCCATCTGTTGCCCCTCCAGAGGAACCTATGGAGGACATACCAAGTAAGAATCAAAAGCAACAGGAGTTTACGGAAGTACAAAAGCTGAGGGTCGAATTGAATGACTTCAGAAATTATTCCATGACATGTTCTCCTACCTTGTTCATGCATTTCATAAGCTGGCTCCAGAAAAATTTCCTGAGTGTCAAACTAGTTGTAAGACGAAGTGGGAATACAGGGAGCCCAACCCATCAATTGATGAGGAAGATGAAGAGGAGGAAGAAGGAGGAGAGGATGATGAGGATGAGGACCAAGGGGGAGATTGACCACCCCTCAGGTAAGTTTTTAATTTATAATTTTTAATTTTTCTGTGTGAGTCCAGTGTTGTTATTGGTGTTTGTCATTAATGTCGTGTTATGTCTTGTTAAAGGAGGGATGAACAATTGTAAAAAGAACAAGAGTGATTGTAATGGGTAAGGCTAACTTAAGAATGTGATCAACATGTATGAATGAATTGGAAAAGAAACAATGAATAGGGAGGTAACAAGGAAATGATGCTGTAGAAAATAGCCATAGTGGTTCTTAGAGTATTTCTGTAGACAATTGTGTTGATAAATTGATTACATAAATGTAGTGTGAAGTCTTTGAAAAATAGATGAAAATGTAGGAAGTGTGATGAGTAAAGAAGAAGGGTAGACCGTGCTAAAAAAAATCCTAAGGCTCTGAGCACCAATGGCTAGGGGACATCTTCATTTTATATTTTTAGAACCTAGCTATGTGCTTGTGGTGTGATTGTGTCAGGGAAAGGCTTTGGGTAATTAGATTCGAGGGGTGCTTCATCACCTAGCGTCTTGGGCCAACTGGACCGGGAACGTTAATCGAAAACTCATTTTAAAAAGCTACCCTGAGACTAAGCATTTAGAGTCATGAATCTCAAAGAGAAAAAGGCACGAGCACTACCCCTAAAATTATTGAGAAAGTTAATTCATCTGGTGAAATTAAAAAGTAAATGACTTTGCACTACATGGTTGTGAAAACGAAAACACAGTTGCTAGATAGAGATCTCTTGAAGAGCCATTATGACATGATCTGTAGTATAAGTCTGAGTGCCCTCCCCATTGCAAAATAAATTGTTGAAAGTTATAAAGTAATGAGAAAGTGCAGGTAGTCTTAGTTCTAGCAGTTGGCCTTACTAGTTTTATCATTCTGAGTTCTGGAAATTCTTGTTCTTAACTCCGGCGCACTACTTTGTGTTTGTTCTCTTTTGTTGCTTGAGGACAAGCAACACCTTAAGTTTGGTGTTGTGATGCCTTGGCATTTTTATCTAATTTTGTGATTTGAATTCTAATAAATTTTGTTAGTTTAAAGTAAACTCAGTATGTTTTTAGTATGTTTTTTAGGGTGAATTGAGTGTTTTAAGAATGAAATGGAATTTTCCTGGTTATATTATGTTTTGGGTATTATTTGGTGTTGATTTCAGGAAATGGGCAGATAATTCATGAAGTAATAGCAACAGAGAAGCAGTTCGAAGTACCAATGCGAACGCGTTGCGCCTGATGCACGCACTGCGCCTCAAAGTCAGAAACAATTCGGAAGTTGTGCGGAAGCCTGGCGCCTTGCGCACTGCCAGCGCGTTGCGCCCGTGAACTCTCCCACCTGCTGGCGCCTTGCGCCCTGCTAACCCGTTGCCGCCCGATTCGCCTTCCCGGCCTGGCGCCTTGCGCATCTCGCACGCGTTGCGCCCGTGTTGCCTTCCCGGCCTGGCGCCTTGCGCATCTCGCACGCGTTGCGCCAATTCGCCTTCCCGCCTGGCGCCTTGCGCATCTCGCACGCGTTGCGCCCGTGTTGTCTTCCCGGCCTGGCGCCTTGCCGCATCTCGCACGCGTTGCGCCCGTGTTGCCTTCCCGGCCTGGCGCCTTGCGCCCCTCGCACGCGTTGCGCCCGGAAGAAGCCATCCATGCAGCGCCTCGCGTCCAATCTACGCCTTGCGTCCGGATAAAAATGGAAACAGAGCATGTATAATTCAGGATTAAATCTGTTTAGATATTACACTCTTAGTTATTTTTAAACAAAATCCCTCTGTAATCAATTTAAATTCTAGACTATCTGATTATATATAGGACTAGAATAGGGGAAAAAGAAGACCAATGATCTGATCGCTCATCTTGAATCCTTATTTTTTTCAGCAGCAGTTTGTTTTTCATTCCAGTACTCTGTTTTTACTCTGTTTTTCAATACAATGAGTTATTCGTTCTTTAACCTGCTTTCTATCAATTCCTTTGTTTTGTTTACTTTGATTATGAGCAACTAATTCCTTGTTAGGGATAGGGGAATCGTATCACTATGATTTAATCCGATGATTGCAACCCTTTGAATTCTACTTCTTCGATTCAGGTAACTACCTTATTTGTATTGTGTTGTTCTGAAGATTGGGAAATCGCTTTTCAACTTATCTAGGATTCATACGTTTATTTGGGAAAATAAGTGTGTGAATTAGCTCAAGGGAAATTGCCGGAAAGATTGATATCTAGGAATAGAGACAAGATTTTTATGAACTTTGAATCAAACATATTTTCTTTTCTGTGAAACGATTTGATCAAGGGATTGACTGATTGTTTGTAGAAAAAGTGTTAAATTACCAAGGAATTGGAATTGACAATTTAAGATTCGTTCATTGAATTAAAGTTTTAGAATTTGAAGGCGAGAAATTGTTTTAATTATTTCAGAAGATACGTGAACCCGATTCCCTAACCTCGCATCTTTTGATTTTTCATAAATAGTTTACTGTCTTTTACTTTTGATACTCTTTTGAATTTATGATTTCAATCCATTCATCACTAGTAATTCGATTCGTCTAATTAGAAACTCACATCACGAAATTTTTGCTCAGTTCTTTAATCCTCGTGGGAACGATACTCACTCACCGTGGACTTTATTACTTGTACGATTCGGTGCACTTGCCGAAGCCCTATCAAGTTTTTGGCGCCGTTGCCGGGGATTAATTGAAACTGACAATTAGAGTAATTGTGTGATTTCTAAATTAGATATTTTTTTTCTACTCTAGTACTCCCTTCACTGTGACGTTGGGAAGTGCTAGACCTCACTTTTATTCAGTTTGGTGTTTGTTTCTGCATACAAAAATAGAACAAACAGGGCTATACTTTGATCCTGAAATTGAAAGGACTCTGAGGAAGTTGAGACAAGAGAAGAAAAGAGCAGCAATGGCAGAAGAAGGAGATGGGCCAAGAAGGACTTTGGGAGACTATGCCACACCTACCACTAATGGGTGTGGAAATAGTATTGTCCCACACCAGTGCAAGCAAACAACTTTGAGCTCAAGCCTTCACTCATTCAATTGGTACAACAAGAACAATTCAGTGGAGGAGCTTTGGATGATCCTAACGTTCACTTAGCTACCTTCCTCCAGTTATGCGATACGATCAAAAGCAATGGTGTGAGTTCAGATGCAATCAAGTTGAGACTCTTCCCTTTTTCTCTTAGGGACAGAGCTAAACTATGGTTGCAATCACAGCCACTGGAAAGCATCAGCACCTGGGATGACTTAGTTAGCAAATTTCTAGCTAAGTATTTTCCTCCACAGAAGCTAGCAAAGTTGAGGAATGACATCAACTCATTTGCTCAAAAGGAAGGAGAATCACTCTATGAAGCATGGGAAAGGTACAAGGAGATGCTCCGAAAATGTCCACACCATGCAATACCTGACTGGTTACAAATTCAGACCTTTTATGATGGGGTTTCTCAAAGCTCGAGAGCTATGATCAATGCAAGTGCTGGAGGATCTCTTCATAGAAGACACCCGAGGAAGCTTTAGAGTTGATTGAGACAATGGCCGAGAATAATTTCCTATGTCCAAGTGATCGAACTCCATTAAGAAAGGTATGATGGAGCTAGACACATGGGATACTCTCTTGGCACAAAACAAGATGATGTCTCAACAACTAGCAACACTTACAAAGCAAATGGGACAAATGCAAGTTGCTGCAGTAGGACCTCCACTTTCTTCCTGTGAACTTTGTGGTGGGTCTCATAAGAATGAAGATTGTGACTTGTTCAGGAAACTCCACAGGAGCAAGTAAACTACATGGGGAACCCTCCAAGGCAACAAAATGATCCCTACTCCAAAACTTATAATCCGGGATGGAGGAATCATCCAAATTTGGATGGGGAAATCAAGGGCAGAAGCAATTCCATGCTCCAAATCAACAACCCCCATTCATTCCTCCACAAGGTCCTCCTAAACCAACTTCTTTGGAGATTGCTATGGAGAAACTCACTCAATCTACTTCTACTTTTGTGCAACAAACCTCAAGTTCATGCAGGAGACAAGGGCTAATTTCAAAAATCAAGAAGCCTCTATAAGGAACTTGGAGGTGCAAGTGGGTCAAATAGCTAAACAACTCTCTGAGAGACCCGCAGGGATTTTTCCAAGCAACACGGAACCAAATCCTAAGGAGCATTGTAAGGCCATTCACCTAAGGAGTGGAAAAATACTTAAAGAAAAAAAGAAGAAAAGAAAGAGAAAGTGGAGGTGAGGGGTGAACAAGAAGATAAAGAGCTTCCCAACATTGAAGAAAAAGAAGAAGAAGTGCCCATGCAGGAAGAAAGAAAGAAGAGTTCAAGTTGCTCCATACAAGCCAAGGTTGCCATATCCTCAAAGACTTCAAAAGCAAAATCAGGAAAAGCAATTCTCAAAGTTCTTGGACATATTTAGGAAGTTGCAAATAAACATTCCATTTGCTGAGGCACTGGAGCAAATGCCTTTATATGCCAAGTTCATGAAGGATTTGTTGTCAAGGAAGAGAACACTCAGGGAAGATGAAACAGTGATGCTCACGGAGGAATGTAGTGCTGTCATTCAAAATAAGATGCCTCAAAGTTAAAGGATCCTGGGAAGTTTTATGTTCCCTGCACCATTGGAAGTTTGACCATTGGAAAAGCTTTATGTGATTTGGGGGCAAGCATCAACCTCATGCCTTTGTCCATTATGAAGAAGTTGAACATAGAAGAAGTGAAGCCAACTTCTATCTCTCTGCAACTTGCTGATCGTTCAATCAAGTTTCCATTTGGTGTTGTAGAGAATGCACTTGTCAAAGTCGATAAGTTCATTTTCCCAGCAGACTTTGTGGTGCTTGACATGGAGGAAGATGAAGACACTCCTATTATTCTTGGGAGACCATTCTTAGCCACTGGTAGAGCCTTAATTGATGTGCAACAAGGTGAGTTAACATTAAGGGTGCATGATGAAAAGGTAGTTTTTAATGTTTTTAACTCTATGAAATTTCCTGTGGATCAAGAAAATTGCATGAGGATAGACACAATAGATCCTTTGATAGAGGAAGTGTTTGCATTAACTTGGGGAGATAATATATAGAACAGTGGCTTGGTGGAAGGGAATGATGAAAAAGAACAGGAAGAGCTCAATATGTCAAATTCTTCCCTGACTTTACAAGAAACAGAGGAGCTGTTATTGAAGAAAAAAGGTGAGAAGCAAGAAATTACAAGGCCTGAATTGAAACCATTACCTCCCTCTCTCAAATATGATTTCAATCCATTCATCACTAGTAATTCGATTCGTCTAATTAGAAACTCACATCACGAAATTTTTGCTCAGTTCTTTAATCCTCGTGGGAACGATACTCACTCACCGTGGACTTTATTACTTGTACGATTCGGTGCACTTGCCGAAGCCCTATCAGGCTTAAGGAGTGCGTGAGCACTGCCTCTATTCTTATAAAGACGGGATCAGGAAGGCCCCAGTGTAACGATGGTTCGAGTACTACATTCGAAAGTTCTCTTGGGAATCATGGAAAGGAGTTGCCTATGTTTGAGAAAGTTAAAACCACGTGAGTAGGGACATTTCACCCACGAACGGAAGGTGTTTGTAATGAAGTTTGCTCTTGAGATTTGAGGACACGTAGGTGGACACGATGTTTGAGGATTATGTGCAATGCTATTTATCAGCTGGGAGGAAGCTAATAAGGTTGTTGATGTAGGAGACCGAAGTCCATGTGTTGATTATCTTTTATTGTTTCTACGGTCAAACCCTAGTGGATGAAGTATGTCAGATTAGTGTGAAGAGATTGCATTTTAAGTCAGGAAGACAATGGGTAATTCTAACACGCGATGAGACTTAGTGGTGTTGATTCGAATCAGTATATCACAGTGAGAAGATCCAAGGGTGAAAGAGCTTAAGGTTAATGATGATGATGTAAGAACTTGGAATTTTCATTGGAATCGAAAAAGGGACGTTAAGATTGAAGTAGGAGTTTTGATGTACCAACGTATGTGATTTGAGAAGATTGACTGTAAATGACACCCACAATGTTATATGTTCGGATCACCCAAGAGATGCTAAGAGGTATTGAGACCGGAATGAGTTATTTAGTGGTAAGGCATGAAGAGAACTGTGATGACTTGTGTTTCTCGTTGATTGGCATATCAGCAGGTTAAAGTTGGTAATGATTGACATGGGTTTGGTGACAACCTTACTTTGTAGATTTTGAGGCGTTTGACTCTACATGGTTTTCGGTGGGCTAGATGAGCTGATAGGCTCATGTCATTGGTAAAGATGATTTATGTGGTATCCGATTATGTTCAACTCTCCGCTAATGATATTGTACAGCAACATGAAACTCTCTTCTCCTTGTCTCAGGTCGAGAGATTCAGTTCACCTGGTATTATTGAAGTAAGTCGGGAGGCGTGAGGGAACCGCCTCGACCCTAGTGATGTTAATCACCTCAGGAGGTGAGAGCTTTCCAAATTCTGGGAGGCAGGCTCCAGAGTGTTGGACATGATTTTGCAGAAGATGAGGATCACGTGTATCTTTGTATCGGTCTTGTAATATCAGTAAGTAGGCCAAGTGTTGGCATGACTCCTTCTTAAGACTTGGTGAGAGGAAAAAGGAATTGCAGAATCTGTGCGGAATGTTTCGAGAGTGGCGAAGTAGCGATTTTGGGTTTCGACCTAGTGAAAGCCGAAGATAGTAAAGACGAGAGATGAACCTTGAGGTTCCCTTTGGAGGGTTATGTGTCCCTTGAGTCGTGGAAGGTAAGGATGTGATGAGATTTGGAAGGTGATGGAAGTTTTGTCCTCCAGATATTAGACCTTCGGGGAAGTATTTATCTGATTATCTCGTGTTCTAGAGCGTCAAGTGTTACCCTTGGTTTAGCATGGGCATAGGAGTAGGAACCGATGTTGATTGGTGATTGGCAAAGTACGGAAGTTCCGTTCTATAGGGAATTGTTAGAGTGGAAGTGGTTTGGCGGAACCACTCTGGTCAAGAGGCTACGTGGGAGCCCGACGAAGCCATGCGGAGCAAGTATCCGCACCTCTTTCATGTTTCAGATAATCTCTTTTACCTTCTGTGTTTGAATTCGGGGTCCGAATTCTTTAAGGGGGGAAGATTGTAATACCTCGGGTATTCTGAGTTTTATGAGTAGGAGATCACGGTACATCCCGGGAAGACAGGACACCTAGCGGGCCCCACCTCCCCTCTCTTTTTCCTTTTCCCTTCCCTTTTCTCTTCTCCCTCCCGTGCTTTTCTCTTCTCCATCACCCCTCAATTTCCTTTTTCTTCTTCTTCTCTCTATCTCTCTCTCTCTCTAAGAAATCTTCACCAATCTTGGAGATCTTTGTGTCAAATCTCACCTCTTGGTTTGTGGGTAAGTGTAGAGTATTTCTTTCTCTCCATTGGTGTCTATTTCTTTCTATTTGCGGTTTTGGGGTTTTAGGGTTTAAATTGGGGGTTTTTGATTTTGTTAAGAATCTGAGGATTTTGATGTGTTCTCTAGGGTCTCATTCAACTAGAGAAGCTCTGGACAACTCATCTTAGCTATGGATTGAGTCTTGGAGCTCATTGGAGTAATTTGTGAGTAATGGGTTATTTGTGGTTTATGTATGATTTTGATTGAATCTGTGAATTTTTTGATATGATAGTTGATAGGGACTGAGATTGGTTGATATATAATTGATATTGCATGTTGGTTGCGTTTGATTTGGATGGGTTGCGGTGAAAATGTGGATTTGGGGATGATTTTCGCGAAGTTTTCTGCAGAATTTCGTCTCTGACCCAGGCTGTAATCGATTACAGCGAATTGGTAATCGATTACAGCGAATTGGTAATCGATTACTGTAATCGATTACCAAAACTCTGTAATCGATTACTGTAATCGATTACAGACAGCTTATTTTCGCAAAAATTTTCTTTAGAACGAAATTTGAAGATGGTAATCGATTACAGAGGCCTGTAATCGATTACATCAGTACAAAAACTCTATTTTTAAGACTTTAACTCAAATTTTTTTCATATTTTAAAGTTAGTTACTCAAATCCATTCGTTCACCACTACCCCAAACCTATTACTTGGATGTTTATGATGTCGTTGTATTTATGATATGATACTGATGATGTGATGATGAAACAATGATGCATGAGTGCTATGTAAGTGTTGTGAAGATGATGATGAATTATTTATGTTGTGATTATGAATGATATGTGCCACTAACAGCGCTAAATAAGATAAAAATTTAGGGAATTAGGAGATTGTAAAACGACCTGAGGAGGGGCATAGCTCGCGGGGTCGTAAATGGGAAACATGATGAGGGGCATAGCTCGCAGGGTTTCTCAGTATGGTGTCTGAGGAGGGGCATAGCTCGCGGGACATCCATACTTCCTATGAACATGAGTCGGGGCCGAACTCCAGGTGTTCATAGGTTAAAAGCTACCAAGATAAAGAGACTGTATAAGAACGATGGAATTGATACGTATATGTTATTGGTTTATGTTGTAATTGCGTTGTACTGTTATATGCTTGATATATACAATGCTTATAACCTGTTTATTCACTGAGCGTATGACTCACCCATTCATACAACATGTTTTCAGATCAAGGGACGAGTTCATCTGTTCCTCCGGGTTCTTAGATTTGGTGAGCCTCATGTGTTAGAGGCATTATGTAGTTTATTCTTAGTGTATGCTCCTTATGTTACAGACAGGATTTCCTTGGACTAGAGTAGATGGTTGTTAATGTATAAGTCTATGTAAGACTTGTTGTGATTGTGTTATTGGTATTAGACTTCCTTCAGAGTATGTATGATCATATATATATATTTGGATGTATGGATCTTATGTATGTGTACATGTTATTGTAGTTGTGGTTGTTGTTGTTGTTGTTTAGCTAGATTACAGGTTAAGGCTGACATGGGACTCGGTGTCCCATGTGTCGATCACGATCCGAGTTATGTCATGACAAACAAGAAATGTTAATAATAGATATTTCTTAGCAATATTGAATAATGACTATTGTTAGGGCATCGTGTTCCACGACAGGGTATAAAATTATTTTTCAAACATTAAGTAGTTCATAACTTATTTTATCAAAAAAAAAAAGATATACTATTTGATAATTTGGTATATTTACGAGAAATGAAATGTTATATTATTTGTAATAGTGCATATGAATTGTTAATACTATATATTTCTTAGCAATATTGAATAATGACTATTGTTAGGGTTGCGTGTTCCACGATGGGGTATACAATTATTTTTGAAACATTTTAGTAGTTCATAACTTATTTTGTAAAAAAAAGTCATACTATTTGATAATTTTGTATATTTACGAGGAATGAAATGTTATATTATTTGTAATGGTGCATATAACATCAATTGAATAACAAGAAATGTTAATATTAGATATTTCTTAGCAATATTGAATAATGACTATTGTTAGGGTTGCGTGTTTCACGATAGGGTATAAAATTATTTTTGAAACATTAAGTAGTCCATAACCTATTTTGTAAAAAAAAAAATCATACTATTTGATAATTTGGTATATTTACAAGAAATGAAATGCTATATTATTTGTAATGGTGCATATAATTTGAATTGAATAACAAGAAATGTTAATATTAGATATTTCTTAGCAACATTGAATAATGACTATTGTTAGGGTTGCGTGTTCCACGACATGGTATAAAATTATTTTTCAAACATTAAGTAGTTCATAACTAATTTTGTAAAAAAAAAGTCATATTTTTTGATAATTTGGTATATTTACGAGAAGTGAAATGTTATATTATTTTTAATGGTGCATATAATTTCAATTGAACAACAAGAAATGTTAATATTAGATATTTCTTAGCAATATTGAATAATGACTATTGTTAAAGTTGTGTGTTCCACGATAGGGTATAAAATTATTTTTGAAACAATAAGTAGTCCATAACCTATTTTGTAAAAAAAAATCATATTATTTGATAATTTGGTATATTTACAAGAAATGAAATGTTATATTATTTGTAATGGTGCATATAATTTCAATTGAATAACAAGAAATGTTAATATTAGATATTTCTTAACAATATTGAATAATGACTATTGTTAGGGTTGCGTGTTCCACGACATGGTATAAAAATTATTTTTTCAAAACATTAAGTAGTTAATAACTTATTTTGTAAAAAAAAAAAAGTCATACTATTTGATAATTTGGTATATTTACGAGAAGTGAAATGTTATATTATTTGTAATGGTGCATATAATTTCAATTGAACAACAAGAAATGCTAATATTAGATATTTCTTAGCAATATTGAATAATGACTATTGTTAGGGTTGCGTGTTCCACGACAGGGTATAAAATTATTTTTCAAACATTAAGTAGTTCATAACATATTTTGTAAAAAATATAGTCATACTATTTGATAATTTATTATATTGACGAGAAATGAAATGTTATATTATTTGTAATGGTACATATAATTTTAATTGAATAACAAGAAATGTTAATATTAGATGTTTCTTAGCAATATTGAATAATGACTATTGTTAGGGTTGCGTGTTCCACGACAGGTTATAAATTATTTTTGAAACATTAAGTAGTTCATAACTTATTTTATAAAAAAAAAAGTCATACTATTTGATAATTTGGTATATTTACGAGAAATGAAATGTTATATTATTTGTTATGGTGCATATGAATTGTTAATATTAGATATTTCTTAGCAATATTGAATAATGACTATTGATAGGGTTGCGTGTTCCACGATGGGATGTACAATTATTTTTGAAACATTAAGTAGTTCATAACTTATTTTGTAAAAAATAAAGTCATACTATTTGATAATTTGGTATATTTACGAGAATGAAATGTTATATTATTTGTAATGGTGCATATAATTTCAATTGAATAACAAGAAATATTAATATTAGATATTCCTTAGATTGACTATTGTTAGGGTTGCGTGTTCCACGACAGGGCATAAAATTATTTTTGAAACATTAAGTAATTCATAACTTATTTTGTAAAAAAAAGTCATACTATTTGATAATTTGGTATATTTACGAGAAATGAAATGTTATATTATTTGTAATGATGCATATAATTTCAATTGAATAACAATAAATATTAATATTACACTCTGTTTTTTGCCGATCAATAGAGGATGGCATTGATGATGAATAAAGGTGAGGTTACGTTCCAACTATTTTACACTTTGTACTTTTTTTCTGTTCCTTTGGTATGATTTATTTTTTTTTTAGTTTTTTATTTATATGAAGGTGATGGGTATAAAGTTGATCGGTTGAAGGAGATGATGATAATGATGATGATGATTAAAGGAATTAGAAAGAGAATAAGATCCATGGGTATGGTGGGGAAATGTGTTTTATTTTATTATTATTTTGGATTTATGTATGTATGGAGTGTTACAATGTGCTAGTGACAATCAAAGAAAAAAATCAGACTTATAATTTTTTGAATTTTTGAAATTAGATGTCATGTAAAAGAAATATTTAGATGGTGGACTAATCAATGATCGATTCATTACAAAATATATTTCTACAATTTATTACTATTAATTGATTGTATAAAAGTTTTTATTCCAATCACACATTAAGTAAAGAATCTTACAACTTAATGCATGCGATCGATTTACTTTTAAATTTTTCACAATGAAAATTATACTTATATTTTTTTACCCTAATCTTAAAAATAAATGTTTTATAACAACATTTAATTAATTGCAAACTCATTTTTAATTCTAATATATTATTATACATGATGAAAAAACTAATTTTAATATTAACATATAAACACCTTTGAAAAATAACCTTCACTAATCTCAAAAATATTGATCTTGACCTCTCTCATATGCTTCAATTGAGCTCCCAATAATTTGTACACAATTAAAATACTTTGACTCAAGCTTGATTTCTTGTGTTAAAGTTCTTTTTAAATATTTATGACCTATGAAAGATAGATCTCACAATCACTTTATATCATGTATACATTTATAAAATATAATATATTTTTATTTGTAATATTTTAATATTATACATATTTTAATTAATTTTCCGTGCGTAGCACGGGTTGCATGCTAGTTTGTAACAAATTCAAGTGAAGCTCGCATATTAGAGTTCGATGGATATACATCGTAATGTACATATGTTATGCAAGAACATATTCAATTAATAACTGCATAAAAGTAATAAAGAGCAAAGAAAAAAAAAGTTCCATGAAGAATATACTAACATAAATGCTTGGGGAACAACATTTTTCCAGCCAAAACAGCCAACAAAGTCCATTTTAACATTTTTGACCCAAATAACATTATTAACCATGTGTATTTTTTTAATGAACTGAGTGATTTAGGCCCAATTTCCTATTGTTGGCTGTTTTGGCTGGTTTTTTTTTTGTAACTCTAGCAATGCTCAATATACTAAATCATCATGAGTAAAGTTATCAGGTATATTATAAAATCAGTTACCATCAATTATCGTATGTAATAATTTAACTTTTTAAAATTTTTATCTAATCTCCTTTGCTATTTGTACAATATATTTACCTATCAATCCAACCAACATAGGACTCATTTTTTCAAGCTTCTTCCCACTCACATACTTTCACCATCATGTTAAACACAGGCATCCCTGAATCCAAAAACAACTTGCCTGTTAACATAACTAAAAACATAATTTTTGTACAATTAAAATAATGTATTTATATAGTAAAAAATATAATTATAGAACCAAAATAATGTATATATACAACCCAAAATAATGTATTTACACAATCAAAAGATGTATATTGATGGTTGTTGTCGCAACACCCATAAATTTAATTATTTATAAAACCAAGTTCCCCTAATATAGTTTAGTGGAAACCAGGGTCGTCTCTCACAAGGAATGACTAACAGAGCAATACACAAGACTAGTTGTATGAGGGTTGTCACAAGTTGGGGGTTTTTGTTTTGGATGCAAAAGAAGTAAATTGGAATAATAAAAAGCAGTGATTTATGAGGTAGAACATTCATCGGGGTATTTATCATTGGCTACAAAAGAATGCATGAGTTGATTAATTACGCCGGAGTTAGATCTAACTCCTTTGTTGTGATTCTAATGATTAATTGCCTAGAATGAGATTAATCAGTGAGATCTCACCTTTAGTTTCACTTTCAACAATTGTTAAAGTCAATCACATTAATCTAATTAAAGAGACTAATCAACCAATTAATTAATCATTACCAAATCCTGATATTTCATGCATCAATTAATCAATTAACACATAAACACATGCCAATGAATTTGCCTAACTCAATCGAGTAAGCCAAGACAAAGGGTTAAACACACAATTTAAGATCTCAAATTATATCCCAAGGTTTGATAATGAAAACTTATGCAAGATTAAGAACAAGGGCTCAATTTACCCCAATGATGTTCACACCCTCATAAACCACTAAGAGACTTAGTTACTCATGGAGGAAATTAAAGGGCAGAAATTAAATTGGAATTAAAAACAAAGATGGAATGAAGAAAGCAAATAACTTGAACAATAAAGAGTAAAGTAAGAGAAATAAATGCAAATGGAAAGATGGAAAAACGAATAATTGAATTAATTAAAGAGTAACTTACAAAACCCAAAGGGCTAGACGAATAACGTTGGCAATACAAATGAGGGAGCTAGAGCTATACTAGGAAAAAGATGGAATCCTAATGGAGGAAATTATCTCTAACTAAAACCTAGGGTTGAAAGTAAGTAAAGAAAAGATATTAAAGTAATAGTAAGAATGTAGAGGTGTGAAGAAGTATGTGTTTCTGATGCATTAGCCTTCTTTAAATAGAGTGAGAAGCCTCCAAATCCTAGCTAATTGGGCCCCCAACTCGGTCTTGCAGATAGGTCTCTGCTGTAACAGAATTGCGGCGCGGCGCTAGGGCGCCAGTGTTGTGCACGTGATTGATTCAAGTAGGTTTCGCGCGCTGGAGCGCTGAGGGCGCTGGGGCGCTCGATGCTGGTTCTGAATTCCACTGCTCCGCTTCTTGCTCAGTTCCCGATGTCTACTGCTCCAATAATACCTATGACCTGCACCAAAAATACAAAATATCCAAGATCAAGTGCAAAGGTCATCCTTGAATTGCAAAAACATCATAAAACTTGTTACTTTAGTCTTTATTTCAATTAAGTCCAAATTAATTCCAAATTGTATTAAATACAATAAAAGGCTAAAATAGAGCAAAGAATTGCATACAATCATCCAAATCAGGGGCATAAAATATTGGTAAAAACCACGTTATCAAATATCCCCACACTTGAACAATTGCATGTCCTCATGCAAAAGCAATGATTCCAAGCATCTCTCAAAGCAAAGTATTGGCTAACACATCTAACACCTAAGTCCTAAAAAAGTAAAATACTACAGATGATGGAAAGTTATTCAAAACAGCACACCTTGGTCAGAATTATGCAACACCCACAACATATTACAAGTTGGCATTTAAGAGAAATTCATGAGTTAAGAGAATCAGTTCATGTTATGCAGAGTTGGTTGATTGGCCCTCACCAGTGTGTTTTTCTCTCAATCACTCAGTGTTTAGGCTCAGCACTCAATTGGATAAAACACACAAGTATTCACATTCCATAAATTTGCTATACTCCTAACATTGCAATTTCACAAACATGGTGCATCAAGAGGTCTTTTCAGGGTTGTAACGGGGCTTGGGACAGGTGTGGCATATATGGAAAGTGGACTCAATTCCTCAACCTCAATCACACACAACATGTATAAAACGCAAAACAAGAATCAAGCAAATTCAGGAATAACAAATATAAGTGTGTGTGTGCCCACAGAAAGAAAGTGATAAGTTGATGTATATAATCACAGTTAGGCCCAAGTCTCACAGGTAATCCAAACAACCAAACAGGGATAACACCAACAATTCAAACTCATATTAGATAATCATGCCAACATTCTTGAGTTAAATTCAAAGGGTAAAGCAATTTCAAACCAAAAGGTGCTATAAAGAAAACTACCCAATCATCTACCTAGAAACGCATAAAAACAAAAGAAAATAAAAGAAAAGAAAAAGAGTTAGGCATGCCATTATTTACAAAAGTCAATTTTTCTACACCCTCCCCACACTTGAATGAGACACTGTCCCCAGTGTCAACAGTTAAAAGAACAAAGAAAAGGGTATAGAAAGGACCTACGGAGGACTCAATTGTCCAGGGCCGCTGGGGCGAGCTACGCGCGCCAGAGCGCTGAGGTAGTGTCCTTGCGTGCGCCAGAGCGCGAGAGTGGCGCTAGAGCGCGAGCTTGCTGCGATTTTCATGACAGCTGCTGTGCTGCGAATGGCTTGTCAATTGGCTAACTAATTAGCTGAAAAGAAATGTTAATAAATGAGAAAACGATAAAGAAGAGACTATCTAAGTGCGGAAATTAAAATTTTGGTGGGTTGTCTCCCCCAAGCACTTTGCTTTAACGTCCCTAAGTTGGACATTTGGTCAGCCACTCTCAGGGCGGCTTATGCTTGAATTGATCTATGACCTTCCACCATGGTATACTTTCCATACCTCCACCTGGATCCCATAAGAAGTGAACCACTCCAAGGAGAGTAATTCTTTTCCTATTCCGGGACCCATGAGTTTTGGTCCTTAGATTGCCCCTTGGAGCACAACATCTGCTCCTGCAAAAAGCATCCCTAAAACTAACAAAATCAAGTGAGGAGGGATGAAAGTCCTCACAAGAGGGGTTAGAGAAAACATAATTTAAATCAGTTAGTTTCCAAGAAATTTGAGCTCGAGAAAATACCGACACCCCACAATGGGTAAGGAGTTGAGCATCAGTCTCGAGACAGGCATACTCATGAGGCCCAAGAGCAAATGGGAAAGGTCCCAATGGTGGCCTCGAAACAACAAGGGACAAGGGAGTGGAATTCATGACTTCTTTCTTGCATGCCTCGTCAATTTCTCCTAGTGATGGAATCTCTGCAGCGACTCCAACACTCAAAGAACTTTCCTCCGCACACATGGTGTCTAGCACAGTACTGAGTAAGGGTGGAGGGTCCTCATAGACTATCTTCACATTAGAATCTTCCTCGACCTCCCTAGACAATTCTTCCACCATGGTCTTCAATGTCTCCCAATCCAATTGCTCTAAAGCATAATCATCTTCAAAAATAGGGAACTCAGGTTCCTTTTGTGATGGTGGATGTGGAGGTGAAGCTGGTGGTGATAGAGAAGGTGGTGATGGAGAAGGTGGTGGTGATGAGGTGGCATGAGTTCTCAATTGTTGGAGGTCCTCTTCCATGCGCAAGAGTGCTCGCTGGTTTGTCATGAGTACTTCAAAGATTTGTCTCATCATGGAGTTTTCAGTATCATCACAAAGAGTAGACGGTGCAAGAGGTTGAGAAGGTTGTGGTTGGTAGAATGGGTCAATGGTTGGTTGATTAAGGTATTCGATGGGATATGGGTAAGGATTGGGCTCATGGTATGTGTATGGCTGGTAGTAGGGGTCAAATAAAGGGTATGGTTCATAGTACGGTGAAGGGTCTTGGTAAGGGTATGGTGTTAGGTAGAGGTATGAGGATAATGGTGGTGCTTGCATCTCACTACTTGGTTGATAACCTGCAAAACCATGGAAACTAAAATCTTGGAGACTAAAATTGGGGTTAGTGTTCATGTTAGTCTAGGAAAAGAAGAAAAATAAGAGAAGAAAACATGAAAACATGCTGCAGGACGACGAACGGCCGCTCGAGCGGTCCAAGGGCGCTAGGGCGCGTCTTGACAGGACGCTAGAGCGCTGAGTGGGTGATCGAGCGCTCGTATCGACGCAGAACTTTGCCGTTCTGCGAGCAGCAAGTTCTATGGATGCAAATGCTAACTGCAATGCAGTGTACAGATGAAATATGCAGTATGCTATGTAATGCAATGCAATTTTTTTTTTTTTCAAAAAAACAAAGAAAACGATTATGTACAATATGTACAAATCACACAACTAGTGATTACTTTCATCGCCATTCCCCAGCAACGGCGCCAAAAATTTGATGGTTGTTGTCGCAACACCCATAAATTTAATTATTTATAAAACCAAGTTCCCCTAATATAGTTTAGTGGAAACCAGGGTCGTCTCTCACAAGGAATGGCTAAGTGAGCAATACACAAGACTAGTTGTATGAAGGTTGTCACAAGTTGGGGTTTTTGTTTTGGATGCAAAAGAAGTAAATTGGAATAATAAAAAGCAGTGATTTATGAGGTAGAACATTCATCGGGGTGTTTATCATTGGCTACAAAAGAATGCATGAGTTGATTAATTACGCCGGAGTTAGATCTAATTCCTTTGTTGTGATTCTAATGATTAATTGCCTAGAATGAGATTAATCAGTGAGATCTCGCCTTTAGTTTCACTTTCAACAATTGTTAAAGCCAATCACATTAATCTAATTAAAGAGACTAATCAACCAATTAATTAATCATTACCAAATCCTGATATGTCATGCATCAATTAATCAATTAACACATAAACACATGCCAATGAATTAGCCTAACTCAATCGAGTAAGCCAAGACAAAGGGTTAAACACACAATTTAAGATCTCAAATTATATCCCAAGGTTTGATAATGAAAACTTATGCAAGATTAAGAACAAGACCTCAATTTACCCCAATGATGTTCACACCCTCAAAAACCACTAAGAGACTTAGTTACTCATGGAGGAAATAAAAGGGCAGAAATTAAATTGGAATTAAAAACAAAGATGGAATGAAGAAAGTAAATAACTTGAACAATAAAGAGTAAAGTAAGAGAAATAAATGCAAATGGAAAGATGAAAAAACGAATAACTGAATTAATTAAAGAGTAACTTACAAAACCCAAAGGGCTAGACGAATAACGTTGGAAATACAAATGAGGGAGCTAGAGCTATACTAGGAAAAAGATGGAATCCTAATGGAGGAAATTATCTCTAACTAAAACCTAGGGTTGAAAGTAAGTAAAGAAAAGATATTAAAGTAATAGCAAGAATGTAGAGGTGTGAAGAGGTATGTGTTTCTGATGCATTAGCCTTCTTTAAATAGAGTGAGCAACCTCCAAACCCTAGCTAATTGGGCCCCCAACTCGGTCTTAGAGATAGGTCTCTGCTGTAACAGAATTGCGGCGCGGCGCTGGGGCGCGTATAGCTCGCTAGGGCGCCAGTGCTGTGCACGTGATTGATTCAAGTAGGTTTCGTGCGCTGAAGCGCGCTGAGGGCGCTGGGGCGCTCGATGCTGGTTCTGAATTCCACTGCTCCGCTTCTTTGCTCAGTTCCTGATGTCTACTGCTCCAATAATACCTATGACCTGCACCAAAAATACAAAATATCCAAGATCAAGTGCAAAGGTCATCCTTGAATTGCAAAAACATCATAAAACTTGTTACTTTAGCCTTTATTTCTATTAAGTCCAAATTAATTCCAAATTGTATTAAATACAATAAAAGGCTAAAATAGAGCAAAGAATTGCATACAATCATCCAAATTAGGGCATAAAATATTGGCAAAACCACGTTATCATATATATATGCACACACAAAAAATGTGTTTAACAAACAAAATAAATTCAAAAAACATAAACTATTACCAAAGTAATTTAACAAAATAGTTTTTTTAAAAAAATTTAAAAGTAATTTAGGAAAATTATATTTGATACCATAAAATTATTGAATAACCTAGATAATGTTTATGTACAAGTAAAATAAAGTATATCTACAACTAAGATAAAAAATTTTCACAATCAAAATCATGTATATGCACAACCAATATAATATATATGTATAAACAAAATAATGATGTGTTTGCACAATAAAAATAATGTATATGCACAACAAAAATATTTTCTTTCACAATCAAAATAATGTATATGTACAATCAAATAAAATAATATATTTACACAACTAAAATAATGTATATGCACAACTAATATAATTTTTTTGCACTACAAATAATAATGTATATGCATAACAAAAAATAATATATATATATATATACACAACCAAAAATATTATTCTTGCATAACCAAAAAAATATTTATGCACAAGCAAAATAGGAACAAGTGCACAACCAAATTTAAAAAAATGCACAACCAAAAATTAAGAATTAGTGCACAAATATAAATTAAAAAAAATAATGCATAACCAAATAAATAAAACAAATGCACAACCAAAATTAAATAATGCACAACTTCTTGATTATTTTGGTGTGCATTTCATATAGTATTTGATATGCACGTAATAAGAACACAAAAATGATTAAAAACTATAGTAATGAACACACAAACACACACATGTGTGAAAAAGTGTTAAATGATAATTGATTGTTGTATAGACAATAAAAAATAATCAAAAGAAAATCTTAAAAATGCATATAGAAATGAAGTGTACATTAATTCTTATGTTTCTAGAAAAACAAAATAAAAAATGAAAAACAAAAATATAGTATCTAAGAGCGTAAATAGCCTAAGCACACAAAAATATTGTAGAAGAGCGTAAAATGGGCAAAAAAAAGAATGTCAAACCATGTTGTTAGCATTGGCTGCTACCTTCATTGTACATGAAGAATTTTTTATTATCTAATATTAAAAGTTGGATTAATAGTTTTAAAAAGTTTGATTATTACATATAGTGATGATGGCTGATTTTGTGGTGTATAAAAATCATTTCTCATTCAACATATATAGATGAGCATTGCTAGAGGTACAACAAAAAAACCAGTCAAAACAACCAACAACAGGAAATTGGGCCTAAATCACTCAGCCCATTGAAAAAATACACATGGTTAATAATGTTATTTGGGCCAAAAGTGTTAAAATGGATTTTATTGATTGTTTTGGCTGAAAAATATTATTCCCCAAGTGATATATAGATCTTTTTATTAATTGATCAACAAATATATATATATATATATATATATATATATATATATATATATTATTGTCACTACAACAATAATGATTACTTTTTTTCGATAAATAACCACAAGCTTTCAAGGCGAAAAGGCAAGTGTGAAAGCCAAAAGCATCTTAACAACCAAATTTGAGCAGGGCAAGCCTCATTAAAACCCTCCTAGCCTACATAAAACTAACCTATTAAGGAAAAAAAAGTGCTATCCAACCCAAGCATACATGGCTGACAAGAATACATATTGGAAAATACAACCCAGAACTCAAAGGGAAACTAAATCATAACATTAGCATTATGCAATTCATATAACACCCTTATTGCAACATTTCCTTGGCAAGACATGACCAAGTCTTCTCAATCAAAAAAGCATCACTTTAACATACCATTAGTCACCAGTTTCCCAATCTCGCAGCATCCATTCCCTTTCACCTTACTATTAGCGCAGCCCCCCTAACCACCATCAGCAATATTATTTCAATTTTTTCCATTCCTGTATAATTTTCGCCTATCTATCCACACATGACAGCACTTCCAATCTTGCATTCACAAGATTAGTTTCAGCACCATCAAATACAACTCTATTTCGTATCTTCCAAACTCATTTCCCCCTCTGTCCCACATCTTCGACACTAACCTCCCATCAACCTTACCCTTTTTTGTTTCAACTATCCCCAAGAAATCCACCCCCTTTTTCTTGCATAGACCACTCACCATCGCCCCTTTCCCACCCCCTAGTCCCTTCACATTCCACATACAGATCTTCATAATGCAACACACCTGATTTACGCTTTGTACGAGATTTTGCAGCCACCTTAGCCATTGCACCTCTTCCCTTTGCTCGCTTCTTCCCTTCCAAGATAGTTGCAGCCCCCCTCTTTACCTTAGAAATTGTCACCTTCTGGTTTGCTACCTTCTAGTTTTTAAGATCCCTGCACATATGACCAACTTCTTCAATGAATTTTCCTTCATCAGCAGGATGCACCTTTACTTCAGCCTTAAAGCACAGCGCAACATCAACTTCATTTCTCTCTCCATTACCAACATTTGAGTGTCCTTCCTCACTTATCAAGGATCCTCTAGGATAATCAATTCTTGTAATGGGCTGGAAATGAGGAGTTGCAGCCACCGAATCAGACTCAGGCCTAGTCCCAATTGATGCCAGCTGCGGCCTAAAACCAGGCGGGAAAGACAAAGACTTCGAACCTCCATTAGACTCACCCGTCTGCTCCACAGGCTCCAGCCCATTTTGGTCCACATTTTGCCTCCCCTTATCCAAACATAATAGTGGGCCAGGTCCAGCCCAAGTCTCTTGAATGATACTCATCTGATTTGTTACGACATCATACCCCTCTTTTCGACAAATGTCCTCTATTATCGGGTCCACCTCCATTGTATCATAACCAGCCAATACAGTCAATACAGCCAATGGACCTATTTTGGCTTTGGTTTTGGCCCAAATAACCATTGAGATTGTAATGGGTTGAGTAATTATGGCCTAAAATCTCATTTATTGGCTGGTTTTTTATTGTACATTTAGTTTCACCCTTATTATTATATTGGGAACATGCATTCTCCTCCCCTCCTTCATTGGAAGTTGTAACTTCATTAACTTCCTTCATACCACGAACCCCCAGAGCCTCCTTAGCTAACCTTGATGTTTCCAATGCCCTTCCCTCCGTCGTGACTATCCGGTTTCCGCCTCTCATCGTATCAACTTCTCCCCCCCCTAATAGCACTCACAGCTAGGTTTGCATGAAAGCATTGCGTGCCGAATACATCCCCGCCGATCTCTCTCACATACGCCCTGAAATTAATTCCGTCACATCGCAAGTGTACCCATTCGCAGATGGCCTCTTTTTGGCTTGTATCTATAACACCCTGGCAGCACTGAATGAGTAGCCCCAACCACACTCCTCATCCAACATGATTGGATTACCACACGCCCTACCAATTGCAAACATAGTTTCTTTGCTCCATGCATGGATTGGCACACCCATGATTTCCACCCATACTCTTCTAGTCATGCACCACATCGGTCCCCTAACCTCCTTCAAATCATCAAAAATGTTGTACAAGGCATCTGAGATCAGAGCCTTCTCCCTCATTTCCTTTGACTCAAAGGATAAGATGTATTTGGAAGCACCCATCTCACTGCACCTTATTCTCCCGAAGTCGCACTCCAATTCCCTAATTTGCATGGACACCATGTTGTAACTACTCAGATTGAACGCTTCTGCTACTAGGCTCCTCGACAGCAACTCTTTCTGTTCCTCATCGCCTTTAATTTCCACCGTTTTCTCGCTTTTCATTTGCAGATCCATGTGTTGTATATTGCTTTCCACTTTCCTTCCAATCACCTCTTTGCTCTCCTCATTCCCTGTATTCTTTGTCTGATGATTGACGTTCTTCTCGATCCTGCGCTTATAACTCGCTTCCTTGACCCAAACCTTCTTGCCCCCAATCCATGCGTTTTGCATACCATCGACCGCCCTCATTGCACCACCCTTAGCGTCAAATCTAACGAACGCAAAGCAGAGTTTCATTCATTTTCTTTGTTTTCTTGAGATATATACGTCAATTATTCTTCACGTCCAACCAAACGCATAGTACAACGCTCCTTTGTTAACCGTCTCATCCAAACCATCCACGAAAACGGTGTGGGTGGTCCTTTCAACAGCCGCCAAACTCTTTTCCTCCACCTTCTCAAATGTAGTTCCCAGCCCCCATCCCTTGTTTCTTCTAGTAGCCACTTTCCATCCACCTTCCTCCTCACCATCGTTAACTCTTCCCCTTCCTGCCTTCCACCTGAAAATCCCTGCTCCAATGTGTGTGTGTTCTCTCCCCCCTCCCCACATGTCTCTTCACAATAATGATTACTTTCAACATGTAATTCTCGGAAAGTATTGTCCAAAAAGATATATTAACATTTATTTACTGTTGAAAATAGTCATAAATTATTCTTTTATAATTAATGACCGTTGAAAATACTCATAAACTAGTTTTAAGTATTTTTTACAGTCACTAATTGTCAATATTTCTTTTATTGACATATTTAATATAAAAAAATACTCATTTTTTTAATAGTGTGTGTCATTAATATGTTAACGAGTTATTGTGTTATATTAACATTTAAAATTGAATATCTCAAAGATATCCAACAAGACCTATGAGTTAAAGAAAAGTTAGAATATTAAATTAGTGTGAATTGTAACACCCTAATAATTACTCCAAAATGCTTAAGTCATTTTAGATTAATTATCATGGCGTCATTTCTTGATTTCATAGCTTGACATGACCTGCTTTAAAATATTACACTTGAACATACGCTAGAATTTGTTTCGAAAGTACATCATGCCAAAGTAAGGGCTTAGCGTCGTAAATTCATAATATGAAGGATTATTACATAACATGAATCCCGCGTACATCACATACAAGACATAAGTAGTATCATAGGTACATATCCATAATAATAAAGTATGCGTACAGCCGGCTATATGGGTCCGGACTCAGAACATACAATACAAAGCAGCAAATATAAATCGGTCCCGATACAACAAGAGATAAAACTGCTAAGCACTCCTAAAGCTCTCCATTGGGTCCTCCAGGGACTCCAGCATCCTGATCCTCTGGTTCCTCTATGGAAATGGGAAATGGAAGGGGTGAGTAACTGGGGAGTTAACTCAGTAGAGGCGGCCACTTCAGGTTTATTATGAAAATAGGTCTAACATATCAATTGTTCAGTTCAGTTATTAGTTGAAAACAGATTCATCCCGAAGCGACCTTAACCTACGTGCGTCTTGCTTAATTCTTTTAAATCATGCATGCATATAAGTCTCGTTGTGTAGTGTACTAAGTGCTTCTAAACATTTCATATATCATACATAACCTGTCTCTAAATAACTGAATCAAACACTCATGACTCGACTAGCTTTACTCGCCTATACTTAGCTAGCTTCGCTCACTAGCATCACTTGCTTCTAGCTTATCTCGCTAGTAAACTTCTTATCTAACTTATCTCGCTAGAAATTCTTCTCATCTGTGGCCATGGTATGCTTTCCTCGCCTCACCATGGTTTAAGAGGCTTATCTCACCTCTTTACATACCCCGACATAGTCGTAATATCATCAAATCACATAACGTCAAGTTTCGTCGTCACATATCATTCCATTTATTAAAATCAGCATATCTATCAACTCATCAACATCCATTTAATGACAACACACTCACATAGTCAACATAAAGTTCATCCTCTTTAATTCACAATTTCATAAACACATAATCATTCATTCAACACAAAATTTTCCATCATACACTCACAATTGCATATTAGCAGAATCAATCCCAACATTATTTCAGAATAACAACATCTTATCAAAATCAGGGGTAAAATCGTCAAAATTTGTAAAAATTATAAAATCATCACTTTCTGTGAACTGGCCGCTAGCGGGTAACCGGCAGCCGCTAGCGGCCGTCCACGGTGGCTCACGCGCTAGCGCGTGCTGTAATGGCCGCTAGCGCGTGTAGCGCACGAGCGCACTAGCATGTAGCATCTCGGACGCTAGCGCGTTGCTGGTCACTAGCGCGTTTCTGCACGCGCGCTAGCGACTGTGTCGTCCCTGCAGCATAACAGAATGACCAAAACAGCATGTATATCGTCCAAATATGTATTTTAACACGAGTTCACATTATGAAACACATATATACACGTAAATAGAACTTAAACTAAACCCCTACCTCTTGTAAACCTCCGAAACAAACTCAGATCCTTTCCTAATCTTACTAGTTCCAATCACAAAAGCTCCAAGAAAATGGGATGATGGTGAAAGTGAGTGTATGGAGAATCTAATCGGTTCAAAATGAAGAGGATGATGAGGAGGCTCAGAATATGTGATTTGTTTTCAGATTTGTTGAAGGTTTGGGGTTGTTTTTGTGAGTCAAAGTGTGGGTGAGTGTATGGATTTTGAGAGAGTTAAGAGAGAACGAGAGAGAGAGAGACAGAGAGCTTTCTGACCAATAATGAGGGGGAAGGGCTTCTGAAGGGTGAAGTGTTGGCAGGGACCTATATGTAATTATCAAGAGTTGAGGGACCAAGGATCAAAATTCAAAAATGCAGAAAATGGGCTGCTGTTACGGGTTCGCCGCTAGCGCGATGACCCTCTCTAGTGAGTGATTCATGCGCGCTAGCGAGCTGCCCCTGGGCAGAAGTCACAAATTATGTTATTCCACCCCGAAATCCCTCCGAAATGAAATCCTACGATCTTCTACTCCCCCAAAACAGATGAAATCAATTTACATACATTAATACCAGTCTAGTACATCTCATTCAACTATTCATGTATTCTTACATTAATTTCTTAACTATGTATTACTCCATTTCACATACTCATACACTTAGCACACTTGACTCAAATGTGCATAAAACTCATACATAACATTTATGACTTTTCTCACTATACATTGCATGACAACTTTTCATATACGTACTCCTCAGAATACAGAGCATCAAATCAATTTATTATGTACTCAGTCACATGCACATACATATACACTTATATAGACATACACAAACACATACTAACACATCACATAAGGGCTCATTTCGAGTTTTAATTAATGCTATTTATCATGCTTCCTCTTGATTATAATTTAATTAAAAATTGAGGGTGTTACATGAATCACATAAATCAATGATAATAAAATGTAGGTTGGATTTAAGTATAGGAAAATGATAAGTCGACATTCATATAGGATGTATGGATTAGACATCCATAATTGATACTAAATATATAATTGTATCGTAATGTCAAAATAATGATCTATGATGTCAAATTATTATGAATATCAACCTATCATTGCTCTTAAGTATAAGATATTATATATTTAAATATCCTTTTCAAATGCTAACTCCAAATAAATTGCTATGACATGTAAACTATAGCTGTATAATTCTATTAATATTTAAAATGTCTAAATTTTCTTCATGTGACACATCACAATAAAATGTAAACAAACATTCTTTATGGCAAATTCTTTTAATAAATCTCCTAACTCCATTAGGCTGAAAAAGTTTAGAGCTCTAACAACATTTCCACCAAGAAAACAACATCTTGTGCCACATGGGTTTTTCTAATTGGCTTTTATCTGCTTCCAACATTCTCACTGGGCTTCCATTCCATTTTGGTGATAATCTGAAATTTATCCACAAGAAAAATTATTTATTAATCAAGTTTTTTTTCCCATAAACAAAATTAATTTAAATTACATTTAGACTGTAATTGCAGCCACAATATAGCAACTGTTGTGCTATCTGCAACTTCTCAAGAACAACAATTCCGATCATGACAATAACATTTTTCTCATGATTGAAGCTGAAATATTGCAATTATATTGTCGTGTCATTCACCGTGTCATTCACAACTGTATTGCAACAACAATTGCGATAGAGATAATAATAATTGAATATGTTTGCATTATAAAATTAAAATTGTGTTAAGTGTGTAAAATTAATAAATTTATATATATAATTGTATTAATATTAAAAATATTTAATAAATAAGAATAATTTTAAATATATTCAAGTTAGATTAAATAAAATAAATATAATTAAAATATTTAGTGAAGACACTTAATTTTATAAATTATTAATATCATTATTTTTTAAGTTTAAAATTGTTTTTGTATTATTTTTTAAATATAAAGCAGTAATTATGATCATTTTATATATGTCTTTATGTCATGTCCATTTTTACCAAACACGATATATATATATATATATATTTTGTGTCTTGTTCATTGTTACCAAACATAATATAGAGATATAGTCCCTTTATGTCTTCGTCCATTTGTGCCTCTATGCCTCTGTCTTCACTGTCTTAGGACAGCTACCAAACTCTATACATACAGGGACAAAGACACAAAGGGACTGTGTCTCTGTATTGTGTTTGATAGTAGTGGACATGATACAGAGAATGTCTTTGTATTATATTATATATAATAGTAGACAAGACATAAAGACATGTAAAAATGACCATAATTATCCTTTTACATCAAAATTGATTAAAAATTGTTTTAATCTTAAAAAACTATTTTACTCTTTTACAAATTTTGTGTCTTTTGCATCTATGGATACAAATTTTAGTCATTTTGTATCCATGTTCTCATACACCAAATATAATTAGTCCATCTTAGTATCCGTCTTTTGTATCTTGTGACAACTACCAAACACTACCTTAGTATGGGGGCTATATAGGAATTAGTGTAATTTGGATCATAAGCTCAATTAGAAAAATAATCAATTTAATGAGTAAATTAGTATAAATAGATAATATTACAATTGGAAAGATAATCATTATGATAATTATGAAATTATTTCCTCTTTCTGACCCCTAGTAGAATTTCTATTTTCTACCCTTAATTAAAATTTTTTTCTACTTTTACTTTATCTCTCAAATGTTACTCGTAACATTTTGTGCTTTCGTTGAACACTATGTCATATTCACTACACTTTTAAAACTTAATATCTCAATTAATGTACTTAATTATACAAAGAAGGGAACTTACATGGGAAAAGCAAATGAGTGTGTTCTGCTTGTGCTGTCATTAGATTGATGATGATGAGAGGGACTGCTAGATGGTTCTTCAAAAGAAAATGAAGAAATGTCTTCGCTTGAACCTATTATGCTCTCTGAGTTCCCCATCTCAGGTTTTGACATGCTTGTAACAAATGGTGCATACATTATTGGACTATTGGGAAACTCCACTCTGCTGCCACCACTTGTTCCTAAATATGGATTCATTTGCCGATTCTTGAAAGACCTTGAAAACTCTGCATCCTTTTTGAAACCCTAGGAATTTTGAAAGACAAAATCGTTCAACATATTAAAAGGTAACACTTTTATTCGGATATCGCATAGAATTTGATCTTCTACGCACATTAACTAAATATGCATGGTAATTAATGTGAAATAGATATGTGAGTATTATTCTAAATGTACTTTTAATTTTAGTTAATATTCTATTAGGTATTTTAAGGTCTATGATTAAGTCCCCTTACTTTATCAAATTTTTCAATCAAATTCCTATAACTAAAATTTTTTAATTAAATCTCAACATTTTATACTAAAGTTTTCAATTAAATTCCTACATTGTAAGAAAATTTTCAATCAAATCATTGTATATAGTACAATTTATAGGAACTTGATAATTTTTATTTAATGAAATTGGGAGTTAATTATAATCTAAAAATTTAGAACTATAAGGATTTAATTGAACACTTTTGTATAGTATAGAAAATTATAAAAATTTGAAACTATAGAGACTTAATTAAAAAGTGAGTAAAACTATATCAACCTCCAAAATAATTAAACTTTCAAGTTCTACTAGGATATGTTACCCTAGAGTTGTAAAATAGAACAAATTCATATGGTGAATGAGTACCAAGGTCATCACAATCAACACATAAATATCAAACCCGCGCTTCTTCCATTCTTTCTTTATTTGAATGTGTGTACACCAACTATATCAAATGAGATGACTCCAGTAGAAGATATGGGGATAAGAAATTGTACCAATGAAGAATTGACCCTTACATGAATTAACAATATTTTTCACACTTCATCATCACTTACTTTAACTTCCAGCATGAATATATAAATTAAACATCAATATAGTTTTTTGTTTTTTTAGTAAACTCCCAAAACTGGTCCTGAAAATTTCAGCACCGGACAAAGTGATTTTTGACAATCGAAAATATCCTAATCAGTTCCTGGTAATGTCAAAAGTCGGACATCATAAGGTTTGGATAGGACAGAAAAACTAGCAGTGTTAATGACAATTTTATTTTTAGACAAATTGGTATGTAACAATTTTACTTTAGAAAAATAAGTCCCTAATTATTTTTTAAATTCTTTTATCTTTTATCACTTTTATTAACATATTCAACTCTAAATATTATTAAATCAAATCTATATATCTTTTATTTGAAAATTGTCACTCACTCTTTAATGCAATTATTTTAGTATTTCTAAAAAAAATTGTTGATAATGTATTAATTTTTTTATTAATAATTTTAGGTACCACACATCTAAATTTACTTAATTCAAAAAAATAAAGTATGGACTAATTTTTTCAACAATAATAAAATTGTCAGGGACCAATTTGTCTAAAAATGTTGTCATTAACACCGTTAATATTTTTCGTCCAGGGACCTAATGATATTCGACTTTTGATATTGCCAGAGACCAATTAGAATATTTTCGATTGTCAAATATCATATTGTCTTATGCTAAAATTGTCAAGGACCAGTTACGGGTTTATTTTTTCGGGGGTAAGTTTAAATATGGTTATATCATTCTTAAATTAACAAGTAGAGAAAACTATTTCTGTGGGTTTACACTCTACTTCTGAGTTAATCTTAACATTTATTTCTTAGTTGTTGTAATGCATAAATTTGTCTATGGAGTTTGTTCAATAATTGTAAGGCAGACGAAAAACAAGTCAAGTTTAGGTGCTGAATCATACACAATATTCACTTTCAAAGAGAATCATATTTGTGGAATATATTGCATTTAAAGGACAATAGGTCTCTAATTATGTGCCAAAACAGAATCTCTATTTGGAACAAATATTTTATATTTTATATTGATTAAAGTTCTGATCTTATGTGGCAACATTATGAAAACATATCATTCCCTTTGCCTAAACACATTAAATGTTGGAAAATGATATATTGACTCTCCAAATGAGTGTCTCATATGGACATCCATATTTTGATGCCAAATAATGATATCATGAAGCCAAAATAATGACTGTTGATGCCAAATTTTTTTTTAATGTCCACATAGGACACTCATTTAGAGAGTCCATATAGCATTGTCCTATACAAGCATATATAAGACATATTAAAATGTAATTTCTTACCTCTCTTAGTTTCCGTGATGTCCTCGTTGTATTGTTATCAATTGAAACCTTGTCCCCTAGATCAACCATCCCTTCACCTCTCATCATCAAGTTTCTGCAATCACACTTCCTCATTCCATCCATAATGGAATGATGTTGAAATACAAATTCTGTCCCTTCTGAATAAAGGGTTGATGGGATTGTTTCCATAGTTACTAGATTGGGGTGAATAAGACACACTACATTATGATTTAACTCACAATCTTCTTCTGATAGATTCTTGTCTTGTGGTGACACTAACCTATCAATTATACACAAGTCCTTCACAAACTGATTAGGATCCTCTTGAATAAAAACAACAAACTCAGGCATATCATAGTCCATCAATGCATTATTCATTCCTGATGAAGAGAAACTCTTTCCTTTGCTAAACTGTGACAAGTCGTCGTCGCTGTCGGAACCATTATTAGCGCCGCCTTGCCCTCCATTGAACAACTTGTGTATTGGAATCTCCCTTATCACAAATCCATTGCCATCATCATCATGTTTTTCCTCTTGATGACAATGATTTAAGCATCTTGCTTTTGAGTTTCTCATCTTGTGAAAATAGTTATCACTTGTCACTGAATTGGAAAAGGCAAGACTACTTGTGGTCATTTTCACATAATAGAATTGGATATATATAGTTTGAGTATGCAATATAATATCAATGCTAAAGTAGAGCAAAATACATGTTTTCCATATCTATTGATCAAGAAGTTTTAATATATGCCTAGAAAATACAAAATGTGACAATTGACTTGAATATATATAATATGTCCTATTTACTTTTAAAAGGAATAATATAAATTTTTTAACAAAACTTTGACTTGACTTGACTTATCTTGACTTGACTATCTATAGGGGTGAGACATTAAAGCAGTTAAAAGTTAAAACAACTTGACCAGCTGAATTTGAATGCATAGAAGAAACATAGATAGCACATATAGTGGATTTTGATTTTTTTTTTTCTTCCCAAAATTATATTATTAATTAATGAAGGAAACATTAGCTAAGGTAAAACTCAAAATTCCAATTCAATATTTTTTTTGTGATGAACCCAGTAGATGTTTAGGTTCGGTCGTTAGAATCTTTAGTGAGATTGTATGTTCAATGATATTTTCAAATAGTTAAAGCCATTTATATGCAACTCCATCCATTCCTAGGATAAGGATTGATTGCTTGACCACTAATTTAAAAAGAGCAAGGCTAGAGACACAACAAAAAATCAGCCAAAACAGTTAATAAATAGGAATTTGGGCCACAATCACAAAACCCATAAAAAACATACTCATCATTAAAAGTGCTATTTGGGCCATAAAGTGTTAAATGAACTTTATTGGCTGTTTTGGCTGGTTTTTTTATTGTGGCCAAAACATTTGTGATTTAAAAATTATACGAGTCTTACCACCAATATGCCACCACTCATGGTTTCCAAAGAACCATGTATAAAAATGTATATGAACACAAAAATAACAAAGCACAAGATATTATTCACAACACAGACAGATAAAATTAAACAATAATCATAAACAAGAGTAATATACAACTACAATCACCTATGTGTTATTCCCTTGCACAACTTGAAAAATAAGAACTAGTTCTACTGCAGTAAGTATCACCTGCTTGTTTTTTATGAATCACTTGCAACTCCAATTATAAAAAGGAGTTATGGCTACTCCAGTTCAAACACATAAGAGTACAAGAGAGGAACAGGTAGTCAAACAGGAAGAAGAAAAGCAAAAGAAAAATATATTTAAGAATATCTTTAAAATAGATTCCAAACAACCAATTTTATATAACTAGATGGTGTTGTTTGTATATACTCTATCATGTATGATACATGGCCTCCTTTCTTTATTTATTTATATTATTATTTATGGTTCTGTATGAATTCCTCTTAAACACGCTCTTTCTGTTTTTTTCTTAACTAAGAAATTTTGCATGAGCACAACATAAAATCAATATCACACTTTTTGAGCTTTGAATATGTGGTTCTATCTTTATAATTTGCTAGCTTGTTTCTCTTAAAATTGGATTTTTGTTCATTTTGCTGATGATAATCATATAGACATGAAGGCACCAACATGCTAATGGATGAGTATTAAGCATATTAGTCCAGTAACATTGATGACATAAATTTAAATTTTGGAAAGAAAGCACACCTGATAAGTGGGGGAGTAACCATAAAATGTTTTATCACCTAGAATTATGAGATCTAGTACGTAATATCTTTTATAAGTTTTTTAATAGAAAAATATAAACATGATGAAGGCTAAAGATAGATATAGATTCATTAGAAAACTTTGTAATTTGGATTTGGTACAAAACAGTAATTGACCTTTCTATAGAAAGGTTGGTGTCCTAGATGGAAGGTTACGTTCCTTAGGAGTTAGGATCATCCTTCCCTTATGGTCCCATTCCCATATATCAACGTTCAACCCTATTGTTAAAAGGTTTGTTATTTAGGAAGCATGCTAGGTGTACAATGAAAATGAAAAATCAGCCAATACAGTCAATAGGTCTATTTTGGCTTTGGTTTTGGCCCAAATAAACATTAAGATTGTAATGGGCTTAGTAATTATGGCCCAAAATCTCATTTATTGGCTGGTTTGACTGGTTTTTTATTGTGCATTTAACATAACTCTTGTCATTGTCTCTGTACCTAGTGTCTCCGCAAACAAACACACCCTTTAGGAACTAAATTGAAAAGCAGTTCATTTTGAATTGAGATCAACACAACAAATTTTTCTCCCAGAATCTAAAATGCTCATTTTTTTTTTTAAAAATAATTCCCCATATACACTAGAAATATTTACTCCCATGTACTCCATATATACATGGATAAGTAACTAACTAACTAATTAACTATTCTTTTTTTCTTCTCATTTTCTATCTTTTAGTGGGAGTAAGCCCAATATATATATTGTTAAAGTACAAGAATTAATGCTCTTTATTAAATAACATCATTGGACCCTCTCATTGCAAATGCAATTCTTAACCTAAAAATAAAAATATTGCACCAACAAAAAATGTTAAAAATCAATCTTTTATCCTGAAAAATTAGAACAAAATTTGTTAGATATTTAATTAAGATTTCAAAAGAAAAATACAATCCACTTATGAGTGTATACAAAAAATAGAAAATTGACGAAAGAGACCTACTACACTAAATAAAAAATTGAATCGCTTATTACATCAAATACAAAATATAAATTAATAAGGAGTGAACACTTTTATTAGTTTACTGAATAAAAATGTTCTCTGTACAACAAGTATAAAATCCAACCATATCCAACTTACATTTATACGATGGTAGGGTCCACAATAGTATTGATGACACACGAAATTAAACAAGAGAGATAAATACAGCACATGACATCCCAAACTAATTAAATTTGAACAAAATCAATTATGATTTTATTATTTTTTGTAAGATTCCAATTTTTGAAATTATGTTCCATAAGATAATTATGCCTAAAATTAAGTTTTCTCATTTTTTCTTTCTTTTGTTATCATGGTCATAGAATTCCTTGATGCCTTGGCATTTTTATCTAATTTTGTGATTTGAATTCTAATAAATTTTGTTAGTTTAAAGTAAACTCAGTATGTTTTTAGTATGTTTTTTAGGGTGAATTGAGTGTTTTAAGAATGAAATGGAATTTTCCTGGTTATATTATGTTTTGGGTATTATTTGGTGTTGATTTCAGGAAATGGGTAGATAATTCATGAAGTAATAGCAACAGAGAAGCAGTTCGAAGTACCAATGCTAACGCGTTGCGCCTGATGCACGCACTGCGCCTCAAAGTCAGAAACAATTCGGAAGTTGTGCGGAAGCCTGGCACCTTGCGCACTGCCAGCGCGTTGCGCCCGTGAACTCTCCACCTGCTGGCGCCTTGCGCCCTGCTAACGCGTTGCGCCCGATTCGCCTTCCCGGCCTGGCGCCTTGCGCATCTCGCACGCGTTGCGCCCAATTCGCCTTCCCGGCCTGGCGCCTTGCGCATCTCGCACGCGTTGCGCCCGTGTTGTCTTCCCGGCCTGGCGCCTTGCGCATCTCGCACGCGTTGCGCCCGTGTTGCCTTCCCGGCCTGGCGCCTTGCGCCCCTCGCACGCGTTGCGCCCGGAAGAAGCCATCCATGCAGCGCCTCGCGTCCAATCTACGCCTTGCGTCCGGATAAAAATGGAAACAGAGCATGTATAATTCAGGATTAAATCTGTTTAGATATTACACTCTTAGTTATTTTTAAACAAAATCCCTCTGTAATCAATTTAAATTCTAGACTATCTGATTATATATAGGACTAGAATAGGGGAAAAAAGAAGACCAATGATCTGATCGCTCATCTTGAATCCTTATTTTTTTCAGCAGCAGTTTGTTTTTCATTCCAGTACTCTGTTTTTACTCTGTTTTTCAATACAATGAGTTATTCGTTCTTTAACCTGCTTTCTATTAATTCCTTTGTTTTGTTTACTTTGATTATGAGCAACTAATTCCTTGTTAGGGATAGGGGAATCGTATCACTATGATTTAATCCGATGATTGCAACCCTTTGAATTCTACTTCTTCGATTCAGGTAACTACCTTATTTGTATTGTGTTGTTCTGAAGATTGGGAAATCGCTTTTCAACTTATCTAGGATTCATACGTTTATTTGGGAAAATAAGTGTGTGAATTAGCTCAAGGGAAATTGCCGGAAAGATTGATATCTAGGAATAGAGTCAAGATTTTTATGAACTTTGAATCAAACATATTTTCTTTTCTGTGAAACGATTTGATCAAGGGATTGACTGATTGTTTGTAGAAAAAGTGTTAAATTACCAAGGAATTGGAATTGACAATTTAAGATTCGTTCATTGAATTAAAGTTTTAGAATTTGAAGGCGAGAAATTGTTTTAATTATTTCAGAAGATACGTGAACCCGATTCCCTAACCTCGCATCTTTTGATTTTTTCATAAATAGTTTACTGTCTTTTACTTTTGATACTCTTTTGAATTTATGATTTCAATCCATTCATCACTAGTAATTCGATTCGTCTAATTAGAAACTCACATCACGAAATTTTTGCTCAGTTCTTTAATCCTCGTGGGAACGATACTCACTCACCGTGGACTTTATTACTTGTACGATTCGGTGCACTTGCCGAAGCCCTAACAAGTTTTTGGCGCCGTTGCCGAGGATTAATTGAAACTGACAATTAGAGTAATTTTGTGATTTCTAAATTAGATATTTTTTTATTCTACTCTAGTACTCCCTTCACTGTGACGTTGGGAAGTGCTAGACCTCACTTTTATTCAGTTTGGTGTTTGTTTCTGCATGCAAAAATAGAACAAACAGGGCTATACTTTGATCCTGAAATTGAAAGGACTCTGAGGAAGTTGAGACAAGAGAAGAAAAGAGCAGCAATGGCAGAAGAAGGAGATGGGCCAAGAAGGACTTTGGGAGACTATGCCACACCTACCACTAATGGGTGTGGAAATAGTATTGTCCCACCACCAGTGCAAGCAAACAATTTTGAGCTCAAGCCTTCACTCATTCAATTGGTACAACAAGAACAATTCAGTGGAGGAGCTTTGGATGATCCTAACGTTCACTTAGCTACCTTCCTCCAGTTATGCGATACGATCAAAAGCAATGGTGTGAGTTCAGATGCAATCAAGTTGAGACTCTTCCCTTTTTCTCTTAGGGACAGAGCTAAACTATGGTTGCAATCACAGCCACTGGAAAGCATCAGCACCTGGGATGACTTAGTTAGCAAATTTCTAGCTAAGTATTTTCCTCCACAGAAGCTAGCAAAGTTGAGGAATGACATCAACTCATTTGCTCAAAAGGAAGGAGAATCACTCTATGAAGCATGGGAAAGGTACAAGGAGATGCTCCGAAAATGTCCACACCATGCAATACCTGACTGGTTACAAATTCAGACCTTTTATGATGGGGTTTCTCAAAGCTCGAGAGCTATGATCAATGCAAGTGCTGGAGGATCTCTTCATAGAAAGACACCCGAGGAAGCTTTAGAGTTGATTGAGACAATGACCGAGAATAATTTCCTATGTCCAAGTGATCGAACTCCATTAAGGAAAGGTATGATGGAGCTAGACACATGGGATACTCTCTTGGCACAAAACAAGATGATGTCTCAACAACTAGCAACACTTACAAAGCAAATGGGACAAATGCAAGTTGCTGCAGTAGGACCTCCACTTTCTTCCTGTGAACTTTGTGGTGGGTCTCATAAGAATGAAGATTGTGACTTGTTCAAGGAAACTCCACAGGAGCAAGTAAACTACATGGGGAACCCTCCAAGGCAACAAAATGATCCCTACTCCAAAACTTATAATCCGGGATGGAGGAATCATCCAAATTTTGGATGGGGAAATCAAGGGCAGAAGCAATTCCATGCTCCAAATCAACAACCCCCATTCATTCCTCCACAAGGTCCTCCTAAACCAACTTCTTTGGAGATTGCTATGGAGAAACTCACTCAATCTACTTCTACTTTTGTGCAACAAACCTCAAGTTTCATGCAGGAGACAAGGGCTAATTTCAAAAGTCAAGAAGCCTCTATAAGGAACTTGGAGGTGCAAGTGGGTCAAATAGCTAAACAACTCTCTGAGAGACCCGCAGGGATTTTTCCAAGCAACACGGAACCAAATCCTAAGGAGCATTGTAAGGCCATTCACCTAAGGAGTGGAAAAATACTTAAAGAACAAAAAGAAGAAAAGAAAGAGAAAGTGGAGGTGAGGGGTGAACAAGAAGATAAAGAGCTTCCCAACATTGAAGAAAAAGAAGAAGAAGTGCCCATGCAGGAAGAAAAGAAAGAAGAAGTTCAAGTTGCTCCATACAAGCCAAGGTTGCCATATCCTCAAAGACTTCAAAAGCAAAATCAGGAAAAACAATTCTCAAAGTTCTTGGACATATTTAGGAAGTTGCAAATAAACATTCCATTTGCTGAGGCACTGGAGCAAATGCCTTTATATGCCAAGTTCATGAAGGATTTGTTGTCAAGGAAGAGAACACTCAGGGAAGATGAAACAGTGATGCTCACGGAGGAATGTAGTGCTGTCATTCAAAATAAGATGCCTCAAAAGTTAAAGGATCCTGGGAAGTTTTATGTTCCCTGCACCATTGGAAGTTTGACCATTGGAAAAGCTTTATGTGATTTGGGGGCAAGCATCAACCTCATGCCTTTGTCCATTATGAAGAAGTTGAACATAGAAGAAGTGAAGCCAACTTCTATCTCTCTGCAACTTGCTGATCGTTCAATCAAGTTTCCATTTGGTGTTGTAGAGAATGCACTTGTCAAAGTCGATAAGTTCATTTTCCCAGCAGACTTTGTGTGCTTGACATGGAGGAAGATGAAGACACTCCTATTATTCTTGGGAGACCATTCTTAGCCACTGGTAGAGCCTTAATTGATGTGCAACAAGGTGAGTTAACATTAAGGGTGCATGATGAAAAGGTAGTTTTTAATGTTTTTAACTCTATGAAATTTCCTGTGGATCAAGAAAATTGCATGAGGATAGACACAATAGATCCTTTGATAGAGGAAGTGTTTGCATTAACTTGGGGAGATAATATTATAGAAACAGTGGCTTTGGTGGAAGGGAATGATGAAAAAGAACAGGAAGAGCTCAATATGTCAAATTCTTCCCTGACTTTACAAGAAACAGAGGAGCTGTTATTGAAGAAAAAAGGTGAGAAGCAAGAAATTACAAGGCCTGAATTGAAACCATTACCTCCCTCTCTCAAATATGCTTTCCTAGGAAATGACGAGTTCCATCCTGTGATCATCAATGCTTCACTAAATGAAAAAGAGGAAGGAGAATTACTGGAAGTGTTGAAGAAGTATAAAGGAGCAATTGGATGGAAGCTTAGTGATCTTAAGGGGATTAGTCCAACCATGTGCATGCACAAAATCCTCATGGAAGAAGACTCAAAACCAGTAGTGCAACCTCAGCGAAGACTCAACCCTATCATGAAGGAAGTGGTGCTGAAGGAAGTTCTGAAGTTATGGGATGCTGGGATTATTTATCCCATTTCTGACAGTCCTTGGGTGAGTCCAGTTCAAGTGGTGCCCAAGAAAGGTGGCATTACGGTGGTGAAGAATGAAAACAATGAGTTAATTCCTACAAGGACAGTGACTGGGTGGAGGATGTGCATTGACTACAGAAGATTAAATGTGGCCACCAGAAAAGATCATTTCCCACTTCCATTCATTGATCAAATGTTGGAGAGGTTGGCGGGTCATCCATATTACTGCTTCTTGGATGGTTATTCAGGCTACAATCAAATTGCAGTAGATCCGGTAGATCAAGAGAAGACAGCTTTCACCTGCCCTTATGGAGTTTTTGCCTATCGAAGAATGCCTTTCGGGTTGTGCAATGCACCCGCCACTTTTCAAAGGTGCATGCTTTCTATATTCTCTGATATGGTAGAAAAATTCATTGAGGTATTTATGGATGATTTCTCTGTGTTTGGTAATTCATTTGAGTCATGTCTCAACCATCTATCTTTGGTTTTAATGAGGTGTCAAGAAACAAACCTTGTTTTGAATTGGGAAAAATGTCATTTTATGGTAACAGAAGGTATTGTTCTTGGACACCGAGTTTCTTCCAAAGGTATTGAAGTTGACAAAGCCAAAGTGGAAGTAATTGAAAAATTGCCCCACCGATAAATGTTAAAGCAATGAGAAGTTTTTGGGTCATGCTGGGTTCTATAGGAGGTTCATAAAAGACTTTTCAAAAATTGCAAAACCATTGAGTAGTCTTTTAATGAAAGACTCACAATTTAATTTTAACAGTGAATGCATGCATGCCTTTGAAACTCTCAAAACCAAACTTGTTACTGCACCAATAATTTCTCCTCCTGATTGGTCCTTACCATTTGAATTAATGTGTGATGCAAGTGATTTTGCAATTGGGGCTGTTTTAGGACAAAGAAAAGACAAGTTGTTGCATGTGATTTATTATGCAAGTCGTGTATTAAATGATGCTCAAAAAAATTATGCAACAACAGAGAAGGAATTATTGGCTGTAGTTTTTGCTTTTGATAAATTCAGGTCTTATTTGGTTGGGTCAAAGTAATAGTCTATACTGATCACTCTGCTCTTAAGTATTTGATGAGTAAACAGGATGCAAAGCCAAGACTGATTAGATGGGTGCTGTTGCTACAAGAGTTCAACATTGAGATCAGGGATAAGAAAGGCTCAGAAAACTTAGTGGCAGACCACTTGTCAAGGATTGCACAGGGAGAAGAGCAAGGGAGTAAGATGCCAGTGAATGAAGAGTTTCCAGATGAACAACTCCTAGCAATACAAGTGTTACCATGGTTTGCTGACATAGCAAACTATAAAGTCGGGGGAAGGGTTCCAAGTGAAATGAAGTGGAATCAGAAGAAGAAATTCTTGCATGATGCTAGGTACTTCTTATGGGATGAACCTTATTTGTTCAAAAGGTGCAGTGATGGAGTAATTAGAAGGTGCATCCCAGAAGAAGAAGTATATAATGTTTTATGGCACTGTCATGGTTCTGAATATGGTGGACACTTCAGTGGAGAAAGAACCGCAGCCAAGGTCCTACAAAGTGGGCTATACTGGCCAACAATTTTCAAGGACGCAAGAGCTTTTGTAGAGAGATGTGATAGATGCCAAAGAACTGGAAACATATCACGGAAGCATGAAATGCCTCAGCAGTTCATTCTTGAAGTGGATTTGTTTGATGTTTGGGGAATAGATTTCATGGGTCCCTTTCCATCTTCCTACTCCAACTTGTATATTCTGGTAGCAGTAGACTATGTATCCAAATGGGTGGAAGCAATTGCCTCCCCCACTAATGAGGCAAAAGTGGTGGTGAATTTTCTTAGGAAGATGATCTTCTCAAGGTTTGGAGTTCCTAGAACCTTGATTAGTGATGGTGGAAGTCACTTTTGCAATAAGCAATTGGAGAGTCTTCTACAAAAATATGGAGTCAAACACAAGGTAGCCACCCCATACCACCCTCAAACAAGTGGACAAGTTGAAATTTCCAATAGGGAATTGAAGAGGATCCTGGAGAAGGTGGTAAATGCTTCCAGAAAAGATTGGTCAAGGAAATTGATGATACATTGTGGGCCTACAGAACTGCGTTCAAAACACCAATTGGTATGTCTCCTTATCAACTCCTGTATGGTAAATCTTGTCACTTGCCTGTTGAACTTGAACATAAATCATTTTGGGCCATAAAATTTTTTGAATTTTGATGAAAAATCGGCAAATGACAAGAGATTACTACAACTCAATGAACTTGACGAATTTCGTAGTCAAGCTTATGATAATGCTAAGTTGTATAAGGAGAGAACCAAGCGGTGGCATGACAAAAAAATTACTCCAAGACAGTTTGAACCTGGTCAGCAGGTTCTTTTATTTAATTCAAGATTAAGGTTGTTCCCAGGAAAATTGAAGACAAGATGGTCAGGACCATTCACTATCACTAAGGTTTCACCTTATGGGCATGTAGAGATCATGGACTCCAAATCTGAAAGAAAGTTCACTGTGAATGGGCAAAGATTGAAACATTATCTTGGGGGAGAGATTGACCGAGTGGTCTCTCTCCAAACACTCACTTGAGAAAATGTCATACGTCAAGCTAGTGACGTTAAAGAAGCGCTTATTGGGAGGCAACCCAGTATTTTTATTGAATTTTGATTATATTCGTTCTTTTAAAAAAAAAAAAAAAAAAAATTTTTTTTCCTAGCTGGCGCATTGCGCCCCAGTGGCGCATAGCGCCCTCTTCATCCAGCGCCTCGCGCTAGCACTGCGCATTGCCTAGAAGACAGTAGCGAACAAGAGAAATTCGAAACCAGAGGCGCGATGCGCCCTCATAGCGCCTTGCGCCCGAACTGCTTCGAGGCTGGCGCTTTGCGCCTGAATCTTTTCTCTGTTGGCGCTTTGCGCCTGAAATTCCTTCCCATTTGGCGCCTCGCGCCCGAATTCAGTCTACCCTGGCGCCTTGCACCTGATTCCAATTCACTTTGGCGCCTTGCGCCTGATCCATTTTCTTTGTGGCGCTTTGCGCCCGAATTGCAATTCATTTCGGCGCCTTGCGCCTAATTCCTTTTTATTTTGGCGCTTTGCGCCTCTCTATATTTTGGGCGAGCAAGTCTCGCGCCAAAGAGCATAGTGGTAGCACCACTATAACAAGAGAATCGGTCACTCCATTCTTCATTCATTCATTTATACATTTCTTCTTCAATCTTACACAATCCTAATTCCTCTTCCCGCCATCCATCCTCACAAAAACACATACCCCTCTCGGCTCTTCCCCCGTCGTCCACCACATCATTCTTGTGAAAGTCTACACTCTTCATAAGTCTCTATTAGAGGTAAGTTGTTCATTAACTATGAAGCATGCATTTATTCCTCATCTTTTTTTTTAATGTCAAGATAATTTAGGAAATGTTATTGCTGAGTTAGCAAATTGTTTTTCTCTACCTCTATAGAGATAATATAGAAGCAGAGGGAAATTGTCAATGAGTCCTTGGTATGAGTTTTGGGTATGAAAATGATATAGAGCTAGAGTGTTGTTCGGCTTAGAATTTTTGTAAAATTCTAAGTTTGGTGTTGGAAGAAATGCTGAATTTAATTGTTTCTATTGAGCTAAATACTAATGGTGTTACTGTCATGTGGCTTCCTGTTTTTGTTATGGTTCAAGTTTTGTTTACAGGAAATGGCACCATCATCCAAGAAGAGAAAGGGAAAGGAAGTTGCTGCATCTCCCTCTTACTACTCTCACCGTTTCCGGACAAAGAAAATGAAGACTACTACAATTCAGTGGTAGTGAACAAATCAATTATTCCGGAA
>CM024265.1:10483483-10495585 GCA_013621005.1 Aeschynomene evenia
AAATTCACCACCACTTTTGCCTCATTAGAGGGGAGGCAATTGCTTCCACCCATTTGGATACATAGTCTACTGCTACCAAATATACAGTTGGAGTAGGAAGATGGAAAGGGACCATGAAATCTATTCCCCAAACATCAAACAAATCCACTTCAAGAATGAACTGCTGAGGCATTTCATGCTTCCGTGATATGTTTCCAGTTCTTGGCATCTATCACATCTCTCTACAAAAGCTCTTGCGTCCTTGAAAATTGTTGGCCAGTATAGCCCACTTTGTAGGACCTTGGCTGCGGTTCTTTCTCCACTGAAGTGTCCACCATATTCAGAACCATGACAGTGCCATAAAACATTATATACTTCTTCTTCTGGGATGCACCTTCTAATTACTCCATCACTACACCTTTTGAACAAATAAGGTTCATCCCATAAGAAGTACCTAGCATCATGCAAGAATTTCTTCTTCTGATTCCACTTCATTTCACTTGGAACCCTTCCCCGACTTTATAGTTTGCTATGTCAGCAAACCATGGTAACACTTGTATTGCTAGGAGTTGTTCATCTGGAAACTCTTCATTCACTGGCATCTTACTCCCTTGCTCTTCTCCCTGTGCAATCCTTGACAAGTGGTCTGCCACTAAGTTTTCTGAGCCTTTCTTATCCCTGATCTCAATGTTGAACTCTTGTAGCAACAGCACCCATCTAATCAGTCTTGGCTTTGCATCCTGTTTACTCATCAAATACTTAAGAGCAGAGTGATCAGTATAGACTATTACTTTTGACCCAACCAAATAAGACCTGAATTTATCAAAAGCAAAAACTACAGCCAATAATTCCTTCTCTGTTGTTGCATAATTTTTTTGAGCATCATTTAATACACGACTTGCATAATAAATCACATGCAACAACTTGTCTTTTCTTTGTCCTAAAACAGCCCCAATTGCAAAATCACTTGCATCACACATTAATTCAAATGGTAAGGACCAATCAGGAGGAGAAATTATTGGTGCAGTAACAAGTTTGGTTTTGAGAGTTTCAAAGGCATGCATGCATTCACTGTTAAAATTAAATTGTGAGTCTTTCATTAAAAGACTACTCAATGGTTTTGCAATTTTTGAAAAGTCTTTTATGAACCTCCTATAGAACCCAGCATGACCCAAGAAACTTCTCATTGCTTTAACATTTATCGGTG
Organism: Aeschynomene evenia; assembly: GCA_013621005.1. Taxonomy (NCBI): domain Eukaryota; kingdom Viridiplantae; phylum Streptophyta; class Magnoliopsida; order Fabales; family Fabaceae; genus Aeschynomene; species Aeschynomene evenia. The sequence goes on from CM024265.1 coordinate 10,484,670, forward strand.
GAGGCAATTTTTCAATTACTTCCACTTTGGCTTTGTCAACTTCAATACCTTTGGAAGAAACTCGGTGTCCAAGAACAATACCTTCTGTTACCATAAAATGACATTTTTCCCAATTCAAAACAAGGTTTGTTTCTTGACACCTCATTAAAACCAAAGATAGATGGTTGAGACATGACTCAAATGAATTACCAAACACAGAGAAATCATCCATAAATACCTCAATGAATTTTTCTACCATATCAGAGAATATAGAAAGCATGCACCTTTGAAAAGTGGCGGGTGCATTGCACAACCCGAAAGGCATTCTTCGATAGGCAAAAACTCCATAAGGGCAGTGAAAGCTGTCTTCTCTTGATCTACCGATCTACTGCAATTTGATTGTAGCCTGAATAACCATCCAAGAAGCAGTAATATGGATGACCCGCCAACCTCTCCACATTTGATCAATGAATGGAAGTGGGAAATGATCTTTTCTGGTGGCCACATTTAATCTTCTGTAGTCAATGCACATCCTCCACCCAGTCACTGTCCTTGTAGGAATTAACTCATTGTTTCCATTCTTCACCACCGTAATGCACCTTTCTTGGGCACCACTTGAACTGGACTCACCCAAGGACTGTCAGAAATGGGATAAATAATCCCAGCATCCCATAACTTCAGAACTTCCTTCAGCACCACTTCCTTCATGATAGGGTTGAGTCTTCGCTGAGGTTGCACTACTGGTTTTGAGTCTTCTTCCATGAGGATTTTGTGCATGCACATGGTTGGACTAATCCCCTTAAGATCACTAAGCTTCCATCCAATTGCTCCTTTATACTTCTTCAACACTTCCAGTAATTCTCCTTCCTCTTTTTCATTCAGTGAAGCATTGATGATCACAGGATGGAACTCGTCATTTCCTAGGAAAGCATATTTGAGAGAGGGAGGTATTGGTTTCAATTCAGGCCTTGTAATTCTTGCTTCTCACCTTTTTTTTTCAATAACAGCTCCTCTGTTTCTTGTAAAGTCAGGGAAGAATTTGACATATTGAGCTCTTCCTGTTCTTTTCATCATTCCCTTCCACCAAAGCCACTGCTTCTATAATATTATCTCCCCAAGTTAATGCAAACACTTCCTCTATCAAAGATCTATTGTGTCTATCCTCATGCAATTTTCTTGATCCACAGGAAATTTCATAGAGTTAAAAACATTAAAACTACCTTTCATCATGCACCCTTAATGTTAACTCACCTTTTTGCACATCAATTAAGGCTCTACCAGTGGCTAAGAATGGTCTCCAAGAATAATAGGAGTGTCTTCATCTTCCTCCATGTCAAGCACCACAAAGTCTGCTGGGAAAATGAACTTATCGACTTTGACAAGTGCATTCTCTACAACACCAAATGGAAACTTGATTGAACGATCAGCAAGTTGCAGAGAGATAGAAGTTGGCTTCACTTCTTCTATGTTCAACTTCTTCATAATGGACAAAGGCATGAGGTTGATGCTTGCCCCAAATCACATAAAGCTTTTCCAATGGTCAAACTTCCAATGGTGCAGGGAACATAAAACTTCCCAGGATCCTTTAACTTTTGAGGCATCTTATTTTGAATGACAGCACTACATTCCTCCGTGAGCATCACTGTTTCATCTTCCCTGAGTGTTCTCTCCTTGACAACAAATCTTTCATGAACTTGCATATAAAGGCATTTGCTCCAGTGCCTCAGCAAATGGAATGTTTATTTGCAACTTCCTAAATATGTCCAAGAACTTGAGAATTGCTTTTCCTGATTTTGCTTTTGAAGTCTTTGAGGATATGGCAACCTTGGCTTGTATGGAGCAACTTGAACTTCTTCTTTCTTTTCTTCCTGCATGGGCACTTCTTCTTCTTTTTCTTCAATGTTGGGAAGCTCTTTATCTTCTTGTTCACCCCTCACCTCCACTTTCTCTTTCTTTTCTTCTTTTTGTTCTTTAAGTATTTTTCCACTCCTTAGGTGAATGGCCTTACAATGCTCCTTAGGATTTGGTTCCGTGTTGCTTGGAAAAATCCCTGCGGGTCTCTCAGAGAGTTGTTTAGCTATTTGACCCACTTGCACCTCCAAGTTCCTTATAGAGGCTTCTTGATTTTTGAAATTAGCCCTTGTCTCCTGCATGAAACTTGAGGTTTGTTGCACAAAAGTAGAAGTAGATTGAGTGAGTTTCTCCATAGCAATCTCCAAAGAAGTTGGTTTAGGAGGACCTTGTGGAGGAATGAATGGGGGTTGTTGATTTGGAGCATGGAATTGCTTCTGCCCTTGATTTCCCCATCCAAAATTTGGATGATTCCTCCATCCGGATTATAAGTTTTGGAGTAGGGATCATTTTGTTGCCTTGGAGGGTTCCCCATGTAGTTTACTTGCTCCTGTGGAGTTTCCTTGAACAAGTCACAATCTTCATTCTTATGAGACCCACCACAAAGTTCACAGGAAGAAAGTGGAGGTCCTACTGCAGCAACTTGCATTTGTCCCATTTGCTTTGTAAGTGTTGCTAGTTGTTGAGACATCATCTTGTTTTGTGCCAAGAGAGTATCCCATGTGTCTAGCTCCATCATACCTTTCCTTAATGGAGTTCGATCACTTGGACATAGGAAATTATTCTCGGCCATTGTCTCAATCAACTCTAAAGCTTCCTCGGGTGTCTTTCTATGAAGAGATCCTCCAGCACTTGCATTGATCATAGCTCTCGAGCTTTGAGAAACCCCATCATAAAAGGTCTAAATTTGTAACCAGTCAGGTATTGCATGGTGTGGACATTTTCGGAGCATCTCCTTGTACCTTTCCCATGCTTCATAGAGTGATTCTCCTTCCTTTTGAGCAAATGAGTTGATGTCATTCCTCAACTTTGCTAGCTTCTGTGGAGGAAAATACTTAGCTAGAAATTTGCTAACTAAGTCATCCCAGGTGCTGATGCTTTCCAGTGGCTGTGATTGCAACCATAGTTTAGCTCTGTCCCTAAGAGAAAAAGGGAAGAGTCTCAACTTGATTGCATCTGAACTCACACCATTGCTTTTGATCGTATCGCATAACTGGAGGAAGGTAGCTAAGTGAACGTTAGGATCATCCAAAGCTCCTCCACTGAATTGTTCTTGTTGCACCAATTGAATGAGTGAAGGCTTGAGCTCAAAGTTGTTTGCTTGCACTGGTGGTGGACAATACTATTTCCACACCCATTAGTGGTAGGTGTGGCATAGTCTCCCAAAGTCCTTCTTGGCCCATCTCCTTCTTCTGCCATTGCTGCTCTTTTCTTCTCTTGTCTCAACTTCCTCAGAGTCCTTTCAATTTCAGGATCAAAGTATAGCCCTGTTTGTTCTATTTTTGCATGCAGAAACAAACACCAAACTGAATAAAAGTGAGGTCTAGCACTTCCCAACGTCACAGTGAAGGGAATACTAGAGTAGAATAAAAAAAATATCTAATTTAGAAATCACACAATTACTCTAATTGTCAGTTTCAATTAATCCCCGGCAACGGCGCCAAAAACTTGATAGGGCTTCGGCAAGTGCACCGAATCGTACAAGTAATAAAGTCCACGGTGAGTGGGTATCGTTCCCACGAGGATTAAAGAACTGAGCAAAAATTTCGTGATGTGAGTTTCTAATTAGACGAATCGAATTACGAGTGATGAATGGATTGAAATCATAAATTCAAAAGAGTATTAAAAGTAAAAGACAGTAAACTATTTATGAAAAATCAAAGGATGCGTGGTTAGGGAATCGGGTTCACGTATCTTCTGAAATAATTAAAACAATTGCTCGCCTTCAAATTCTAAACTTTAATTCAATGAACGAATCTTAAATTGTCAATTCCAATTCCTTGGTAATTTAACACTTTTTCTACAAACAATCAGTCAATCCCTTGATCAAATCGTTTCACAGAAAAGAAAATATGTTTGATTCAAAGTTCATAAAAATCTTGACTCTATTCCTAGATATCAATCTTTCCGGCAATTTCCCTTGAGCTAATTCACACACTTATTTTCCCAAATAAACGTATGAATCCTAGATAAGTTGAAAAGCGATTTCCCAATCTTCAGAACAACACAATACAAATAAGGTAGTTACCTGAATCGAAGAAGTAGAATTCAAAGGTTTGCAATCATCGGATTAAGTCATAGTGATACGATTCCCCTATCCCTAACAAGGAATTAGTTGCTCATAATCAAAGTAAACAAAACAAAGGAATTGATAGAAAGCAGGTTAAAGAACGAATAACTCATTGTATTGAAAAACAGAGTAAAAACAGAGTACTCGAATGAAAAACAAACTGCTGCTGAAAAATAAGGATTCAAGATGAGCGATCAGATAATAGATTCCTTATTTCCCCCTATTCTAGTCCTATATATAATCAGATAGTCTAGAATTTAAATTGATTACAGAGGGATTTTGTTTAAAAATAACTAAGAGTGTAATATCTAAACAGATTTAATCCTGAATTATACATGCTCTGTTTCCATTTTTATCCGGACGCAAGGCGTAGATTGGACGCGAGGCGCTGCATGGATGGCTTCTTCCGGGCGCAACGCGTGCGAGGGGCGCAAGGCGCCAGGCCGGGAAGGCAACACGGGCGCAACGCGTGCGAGATGCGCAAGGCGCCAGGCCGGCAAGGCGACACGGGCGCAACGCGTGCGAGATGCGCAAGGCGCCAGGCCGGGAAGGCAACACGGGCGCAACACGTGCGAGATGCGCAAGGCGCCAGGCCGGGAAGGCGAATCGGGCGCAACGCGTTAGCAGGGCGCAAGGCGCCAGGCCGGGAAGGCGAATCGGGCGCAACGCGTTAGCAGGGCGCAAGGCGCCAGCAGATGGAGAGTTCACGGGCGCAACGCGCTGGCAGTGCGCAAGGCGCCAGGCTTCCGCACAACTTCCGAATTGTTTCTGACTTTGAGGCGCAGTGCGTGCATCAGGCGCAACGCGTTAGCATTGGTACTTCGAACTGCTTCTCTGTTGCTATTACTTCATGAATTATCAGCCCATTTCCTGAAATCAACACCAAATAATACCCAAAACATAATATAACCAGGAAAATTCCATTTCATTCTTAAAACACTCAATTCACCCTAAAAACATACTAAAAACATACTGAGTTTACTTTAAACTAACAAAATTTATTAGAATTCAAATCACAAAATTAGATAAAAATGCCAAGGCATCAGAGAGTAGTACTGGGATGGGTGACCTCCTGGGAAGTCCTCGTGTTGCACCTCTTTTTTGATCTTTTTCTTTTTTTTTCCCGGTATTTTTTGTAATATCGCACCGGTCAACTGAAAGTCAACGAGGGTGCCCGAGGCTCACCGATTGTCGTTCCTCTGGTCTCAGACAAGCTCACCCATCGAATTACTGTGGGCCCCACGGGTACTGAAGACCTTCAATTTTGACTCCCGAAGAGGATGAATTTTGAACGACAACGAAGGGATAAAGGAAATATTCACGCAATAATTTACAGGTGCGATCACACCAGCACTAATGCACCGGATCCCATCAGAACTCCGAAGTTAAGCGTGCTTGGGCGAGAGTAGTACTGGGATGGGTGACTTCCTGGGAAGTCCTCGTGTTGCACCTCTTTTTTGATCCTTTTCTTTTTTTTTCCCAGTATTTTTTGTAATATCGCACCAGTCAACTGAAAGTCAACGGGGGTGCCCGAGGCTCACCGATTGTCGTTCCTCTGGTCTCAGACAAGCTCACCCATCGAATTACTGTGGGCCCCACGGGTACTGAAGACCTTCAATTTTGACTCCCGAAGAGGATGAATTTTGGACGACAACGAAGGGATAAAGGAATTATTCACGCAATAATTCACAGGTGCGATCATACCAGCACTAATGCACCGGATCCCTTCAGAACTCCGAAGTTAAGCGTGCTTGGGCGAGAGTAGTACTGGGATGGGTGTCCTCCTGGGAAGTCCTCGTGTTGCACCCCTTTTCTGATCCTTTTCTTTTTTTTTTCCGGTATTTTTTGTAATATCGCACCGGTCAACTGAAAGTCAACGGGGGTGCCCGAGGCTCACCGATTGTCGTTCCTCTGGTCTCGGACAAGCTCACCCATCGAATTACTGTGGGCCCCACGGGTACTGAAGACCTTCAATTTTGACTACCGAAGAGGATGAATTTTGAACGACAACGAAGGGATAAAGGAATTATTCACGCAATAATTCACAGGTGCGATCATACCAGCACTAATGCACCGGATCCCATCAGAACTCCGAAGTTAAGCGTGCTTGGGCGAGAGTAGTACTGGGATGGGTGACCTCCTCGGAAGTCCTCGTGTTGCACCTCTTTTTTGATCTTTTTCTTTTTTTTTCCCGGTATTTTTTGTAATATCGCACCGGTCAACTGAAAGTCAACGGGGGTGCCCGAGGCTCACCGATTGTCGTTCCTCTGGTCTTTGACAAGCTCACCCATCGAATTACTGTTGGCCCCACGGGTACTGAAGATCTTCAATTTTGACTCCCGAAGAGGATGAATTTTGAACGACAACGAAGGGATAAGGTAATTATTCACGCAATAATTCACAGGTGCGATCATACCCGCACTAATGCACCGGATCCCATCAGAACTCCGAAGTTAAGCGTGCTTGGGCGAGAGTAGTACTGGGATGGGTGATCTCCTGGGAAGTCCTCGTGTTGCACCCCTATTTTGATCCTTTTTTTTTTTCCAGTATTTTTTGTAATATCGCACCGGTCAACTGAAAGTCAACGGGGGTGCCGAGGCTCACCGATTGTCGTTCCTCTGGTCTCGGACAAGCTCACCCATCGAATTACTGTGGGCCCCACGGGTACTGAAGACCTTCAATTTTGACTCCCGAAGAGGATGAATTTTGAACGACAAGGAAGGGATAAAGTAATTATTCACGCAATAATTCACAGGTGCGATCATACCCGCTCTAATGCACCGGATCCTATCAGAACTCCGAAGTTAAGCGTTCTTGGGCGAGAGTAGTACTGTGATGGGTGACCTCCTGGGAAGTCCTCGTGTTGCACCTCTTTTTTGATCCTTTTCTTTTTTTTTCCCAGTATTTTTTGTAATATCGCACCGGTCAACTGAAAGTGAACGGGGGTGCCCGAGGCTCACCGATTGTCGTTCCTCTGGTCTCAGACAAGCTCACCCATCGAATTACTGTGGGCCCCACGGGTACTGAAGACCTTCAATTTTGACTCCCGAAGAGGATGAATTTTGAACGACAACGAAGGGATAAGGTAATTATTCACGCAATAATTCACAGGTGCGATCATACCCGCACTAATGCACCGGATCCCATCAGAACTCCGAAGTTAAGCGTGCTTGGGCGAGAGTAGTACTGGGATGGGTGATCTCCTGGGAAGTCCTCGTGTTGCACCCCTATTTTGATCCTTTTTTTTTTTCCAGTATTTTTTGTAATATCGCACCGGTCAACTGAAAGTCAACGGGGGTGCCCGAGGCTCACCGATTGTCGTTCCTCTGGTCTCGGACAAGCTCACCCATCGAATTACTGTGGGCCCCACGGGTACTGAAGACCTTCAATTTTGACTCCCGAAGAGGATGAATTTTGAACGACAAGGAAGGGATAAAGTAATTATTCACGCAATAATTCACAGGTGCGATCATACCCGCTCTAATGCACCGGATCCTATCAGAACTCCGAAGTTAAGCGTTCTTGGGCGAGAGTAGTACTGTGATGGGTGACCTCCTGGGAAGTCCTCGTGTTGCACCTCTTTTTTGATCCTTTTCTTTTTTTTTCCCAGTATTTTTTGTAATATCGCACCGGTCAACTGAAAGTGAACGGGGGTGCCCGAGGCTCACCGATTGTCGTTCCTCTGGTCTCAGACAAGCTCACCCATCGAATTACTGTGGGCCCCACGGGTACTGAAGACCTTCAATTTTGACTCCCGAAGAGGATGAATTTTGGACGACAACGAAGGGATAAAGGAATTATTCACGCAATAATTCACAGGTGCGATCATACCAGCACTACTGCACCGGATCCCATCAGAACTCCGAAGTTAAGCGTGCTTGGGCGAGAGTAGTACTGGGATGGGTGTCCTCCTGGGAAGTCCTCGTGTTGCACCCCTTTTCTGATCCTTTTCTTTTTTTTTTCCGGTATTTTTTGTAATATCGCACCGGTCAACTGAAAGTCAACGGGGGTGCCCGAGGCTCACCGATTGTCGTTCCTCTGGTCTCGGACAAGCTCACCCATCGAATTACTGTGGGCCCCACGGGTACTGAAGACCTTCAATTTTGATTACCGAAGAGGATGAATTTTGAACGACAACGAAGGGATAAAGGAATTATTCACGCAATAATTCACAGGTGCGATCATACCAGCACTAATGCACCGGATCCCATCAGAACTCCGAAGTTAAGCGTGCTTGGGCGAGAGTAGTACTGGGATGGGTGACCTCCTCGGAAGTCCTCGTGTTGCACCTCTTTTTTGATCTTTTTCTTTTTTTTTCCCGGTATTTTTTGTAATATCGCACCGGTCAACTGAAAGTCAACGGGGGTGCCCGAGGCACACCGATTGTCGTTCCTCTGGTCTCTGACAAGCTCACCCATCGAATTACTGTTGGCCCCACGGGTACTGAAGATCTTCAATTTTGACTCCCGAAGAGGATGAATTTTGAACGACAACGAAGGGATAAGGTAATTATTCACGCAATAATTCACAGGTGCGATCATACCCGCACAAATGCACCGGATCCCATCAGAACTCCGAAGTTAAGCGTGCTTGGGCGAGAGTAGTACTGGGATGGGTGACCTCCTGGGAAGTCCTCGTGTTGCACCTCTTTTTTGATCCTTTTCTTTTTTTTTCCCAGTATTTTTTGTAATATCGCACCGGTCAACTGAAAGTGAACGGGGGTGCCCGAGGCTCACCGATTGTCGTTCCTCTGGTCTCGGACAAGCTCACCCATCGAATTACTGTGGGCCCCACGGGTACTGAAGACCTTCAATTTTGACTCCCGAAGAGGATGAATTTTGAACGACAACGAAGGGATAAAGTAATTATTCACGCAATAATTCACAGGTGCGATCATACCCGCTCTAATGCACCGGATCCTATCAGAACTCCGAAGTTAAGCGTTCTTGGGCGAGAGTAGTACTGGGATGGGTGACCTCCTGGGAAGTCCTCGTGTTGCACCTCTTTTTTGATCTTTTTCTTTTTTTTTCCCGGTATTTTTTGTAATATCGCACCGGTCAACTGAAAGTCAACGGGGGTGCCCGAGGCTCACCGATTGTCGTTCCTCTGGTCTCAGACAAGCTCACCCATCGAATTACTGTGGGCCCCACGGGTACTGAAGACCTTCAATTTTGACTCCCGAAGAGGATGAATTTGGACGACAACGAAGGGATAAAGTAATTATTCACGCAATAATTCACAGGTGCGATCATACCCGCTCTAATGCACCGGATCCTATAGAACTCCGAAGTTAAGCGTGTTTGGGCGAGAGTAGTACTGGGATGGGTGACCTCCTGGGAAGTCCTCGTGTTGCACCTCTTTTTTGATCTTTTTCTTTTTTTTTCCCGGTATTTTTTGTAATATCGCACCGGTCAACTGAAAGTCAACGGGGGTGCCCGAGGCTCACCGATTGTCGTTCCTCTGGTCTCTGACAAGCTCACCCATCGAATTACTGTGGGCCCCACGGGTACTGAAGACCTTCAATTTTGACTCCGAAGAGGATGAATTTTGAACGACAACGAAGGGATAAAGGAATTATTCACGCAATAATTCACAGGTGCGATCATACCAGCACTAATTCACCGGATCCCATCAGAACTCCGAAGTTAAGCGTGCTTTGGCGAGAGTAGTACTGGGATGGGTGACCTCCTGGGAAGTCCTCGTGTTGCACCTCTTTTTTGATCTTTTCTTTTTTTTTCCCGGTATTTTTTGTAATATCGCACCGGTCAACTGAAAGTCAACGGGGTGCCCGAGGCTCACCGATTGTCGTTCCTCTGGTCTCTGACAAGCTCACCATCGAATTACTGTGGGCCCCACGGGTACTGAAGACCTTCAATTTTGACTCCCGAAGAGGATGAATTTTGAACGACAACGAAGGGATAAGTAATTATTCACGCAATAATTCACAGGTTGCGATCATACCCGCACTAATGCACCGGATCCTATCAGAACTCCGAAGTTAAGCGTGCTTGGGCGAGAGTAGTACTGGGATGGGTGACCTCTGGGAAGTCCTCGTGTTGCACCTCTTTTTTGATCTTTTTCTTTTTTTTCCCAGTATTTTTTTGTAATATCGCACCGGTCAACTGAAAGTCAACGGGGGTGCCCGAGGCTCACCGATTGTCGTTCCTCTGGTCTCGACAAGCTCACCCATCGAATTACTGTGGGCCCCACGGGTACTGAAGACCTTCAATTTTGACTCCCGAAGAGGATGAATTTTGAACGACAACGAAGGGATAAAGTAATTATTCACGCAATAATTCACAGGTGCGATCATACCCGCACTAATGCACCGGATCCATCAGAACTCCGAAGTTAAGCGTTCTTGGGCGAGAGTAGTACTGGATGGGTGACCTCCTGGGAAGTCCTCGTGTTGCACCTCTTTTTTGATCTTTTTCTTTTTTTTTCCCGGTATTTTTTGTAATATCGCACCGGTCAACTGAAAGTCAACGGGGGTGCCCGAGGCTCACCGATTGTCGTTCCTCTGGTCTCAGACAAGCTCACCCATCGAATTACTGTGGGCCCCACGGGTACTGAAGACCTTCAATTTTGACTCCCGAAGAGGATGAATTTTGAACGACAACGAAGGGATAAAGTAATTATTCACGCAATAATTCACAGTGCGATCATACCGCTCTAATGCACCGGATCCATCAGAACTCCGAAGTTAAGCGTGCTTGGCGAGAGTAGTACTGGATGGGTGACCTCCTGGGAAGTCCTCGTGTTGCACCTCTTTTTTGATCTTTTTCTTTTTTTTCCC